>CM037778.1:58633580-58683580 GCA_021229015.1 Solen grandis
CAATGCTATTGCATGGATTCACTCCAAACCTGGAACATGTATACCTGATGAAATATATTAGTGCAGTGCATAAGAATCATAACTCTAGCTCATCTAATTATTGAATCACAATCCTTTGTTTATTTTGGAAAAATAAATGTCTGGAGCACAATATCAATATTTTAGGATTGATTCACTCCAAAATTAGATCTTGGATAGTCAGTTATCTTATCACCTTGTATATGTCTAGAACTAAAGTCATTCATATGGGTATGACTCAATGGAAATGTTCAGCTGATTAAGAAATATTTTATGCATATGCTTGAAGAATTTCAACTATATTCCCCCTGCAGATGAGGACAGTGTGGAGAAGCTGTGGGTTCTCTCCCTTGCTCTGAAACTGTTGAACAACAGCCTGGGTGACATGGAGAGTTGTGCTATAGATGAGCTATACGCTCCTGACTTTGTACAGTGTCTCGTCTCCACCGCCAGCCGCGGCACCGGCTTCAGTCAACAGTGGCTGCTCAAAGACCTGGAGGTAAGGATTGGGGTCACATGTGGTCAAAAGGTCATCAGGAGTAAAATAGTCAGTAAAGGTCAATGTTATTATACATGGATATTTGCTAATTTTGACTGTACTGATGGCATGCTTGTTGCTCTTGCTGTATCTCGCACAAGCTTGGGAACTAGAATTTTCAAAGTTTTAGTCATGGATTCGTTATATAAAAAATCTCATTTTGTTTAACTCACCTGAGCAAAGCTCAGGGTGAGCTATTGTGATCCCGTGAGCGTGCGTTGTGCGGCGTCAACAATTTTTAGTGTTTACACTCTATCACCTTTATTTCTTAAGCAATCATCTTCAAACTTTAAGACAATGTTTATGACCATAAAAAAAATGCCATATTTCACGTTGTTTACACTCTAGCATCTGCATCTTTTGAGCAATCATCTTCAAACTTTATGGCAATGCTTATGACCATAAGATCTCGATTGAGTTTGATTATGGCTAAGATCCGTCAATTAGGTCAGGAGTTATGCCCCTTTTAGTATAAAAAAATGCCATATTTCACTTTGTTTACACTCTAGCATCTTCATCTTTTGAGCAATTCTTCAAACTTTTGCAATGTTAGACCATAAGTCTCGATTGAGTTTGAATATGGCTAAGATCCTTCAATTAGGTCAGAGTAATGACCCTTTTAATATTAAAAATTTGCCATATTTCACATTGTTTACACTCTAGCATCTGCATCTTTAAAGCAATCATCTTCAAACTTTATGGAAGTGCTAATGACCATAATGTCTCGATTGAGTTTGAATATGGCTGAGATCGGTCAATTAGGTCAGGAGTTATGCACCTTTTAATATAAAAAAATGCCAGATTTCACTTTGTTTACACTCTAGCATCTTCATCTTTTGAGCAATCATCTTCAAACTTTTTGACAATGTTTATGACCATAATGTCACGATTGAGTTTGATTATGGCTGAGATCTGTCATTTATAAAAAAAAAATGCCAGATTTCACTTTGTTTACACTCTAGCATCTTCATCTTTTGAGCAATCATCTTCAAACTTTATGGCAATGCTTATGACCATAATGTCTCGATTGAGTTTGATTAAAGCTGAGATCTGTTGATTAGCTCAGGAGTTATGCCCCTTTAAATATAAAAAAATGCCAGATTTCACTTTGATTACACTCTAGAATCTTCATTTTTTTAGCAATCTTTTTTTAAACTTTAAGACAATGTTTATGCCCATAATTTCGCAATCGGGTTTAATTATAACTGATATTGACTAGTTAATTTAGGAGTTATGCCCTTTTCACCATAAAAAAAGCCAGATTTCACTTTTACACTCTAGCATCTTTATTTCTTAAGCAATTATCTTTCTCAGGTGAGCGATCAAGGGCCATCTTGTCCCTCTTGTTTTTAATTAAACTTGTTGTTTAATAGTAAGTTCTATGCAGTGCATAACATATCCTCATTGCATTGAATATTATATATTCCTGTTCTTGTTCTTGGTCCTCTATTAGCAAAATAAATAATGCTCCTATAGTAAGATTACATAGAATTCCTTTTACATGTATAATATGGTGCCATGTATATCCTGCTTCCCTACTTTCCACACAAGGTTCTATCTCTGATGCTGTACACACACGAGGGCTGCACGACGCACGTGAAGAAGTCCATCTCCTCCTTCTCGGAGCTGCCGGCCAAACTGAAGGAGATCCTGAAGACGGCCAAGCCGCCCAATAAGGACGAGGACACAGAGAGTGAGGACAGCATGATGAGTGATTCAACATCCTCCATGTCCTCGTGCGAGGCTGAGATCAACATTGTGGACGAATTGGACATGTTCCATGAATTAGACGAGAAAACACAGCTCATGTTTAGGGTGAGCTTCATATCAAGGCTGTTCTAGTGTCTCTTCAGTTTTAAAATCAGTACCAAATAGACTCTATAAAGGAAAGGGAATTGAATATGAAGAAATCATTTTTATACGCCCGAAGGGCTGTATTATGTTATGCCGCTGGTCGTCCGTCCGTCTGTCCGTCCATCCGTCTGTCCGTCCGTCTGTCCGTCCGTCCGTTAGCAATTTCGTGTCCGCTCTGTATCTTTTGAACCACTTAATATAAATGAAAACTATTTGGCAGAAGTATCACCCAGAGTGAGAGGATGTGCAGAACATAGGTTTCAGATGGCTAGGTTCAAGGTCAAGGTCACAATTCAAGGTCAAATATCTTAACTGGTGCAAAATTAGTATTTTTGTGTCCGCTCTGTATCTTTTGACCTGCTGGATGTAAATGGAAACTATTTGGCAGAAGTATCACCCACAGTAAGAGGATGTGCAGAACATAGGTTTCAGATGGCTAGGTTCAAGGTCAAGGTCACAATTCAAGGTCAAATATCTTAACTGGTGCAAAATTAGTATTTTTGTGTCCGCTCTGTATCTTTTGACCTGCTGGATGTAAATGGAAACTATTTGGCAGAAGTATCACCCACAGTAAGAGGATGTGCAGAACATAGGTTTCAGATGGCTAGGTTCAAGGTCAAGGTCACAATTCAAGGTCAAATATCTTAACTGGGCAAATAAGTATATTTGTGTCCGCTCTGTATCTTTTGACCGCTGGATGTAAATGGAAACTATTTGGCAGAAGTATCACCCAAGTAGAGGATGTGCAGAACATAGTTTCAGATGGCTAGGTTTAAGGTCAAGGTCACAATTTAAGGTCAAATATCTTAACTGGTGCTAAGTTAGTATTTTTGTTTGTGTCCGCTCTGTATCTTTTGACCTGCTAGATGTAAATGGAAACTATTTGGCAGAAGTATCACCCACAGTAAGAGGATGTGCAGAACATAGCTTTCAGATGGCTAGGTTCAAGGTCAAGGTCACACTTCAAGGTCAAATATCTTAACTGGTGCAAAGTAAGTATATTTGTGTCCGCTCTGTATCTTTTGACCCGCTGGATGTAAATGGAAACTATTTGGCAGAAGTATCACCCAGAGTGAGAGGATGTTTGTGCTTATCCTTTTTGTCTTAGGATATTCCCTGACAATACATACCTTCGGGCGTATATTGCCCCGCTGTCAGCGGAGCTCTTGTTAACTTGTCTTGTTTTGTCTTCCACATTTTGTTAAGTTCTGAGTCATGGCAAACATGGGAGTAATATGATCACCTTCAGTGACAGTTAAGGTATATAGTGTACTGGCACTAGGTTAAAAGTTATTACTTATGAAGAGCTCTTGAGAGATTTTTACTATCTTCTTCCTCATTATATTTTGACTACTGCAGAAACAATGACACAGACATATTTATTTTCTTTTTCAGATTTTAAGAAGTGACTTAAAGCTTCCAATATCAGTGCTGAAAGTTATCTATGATATGAACGACAGGAACACAGATGCTGTTGTCAAGGCAATAGTAGAAAAGTAAGCAGTACATGTACTAGCACCGACTCCTGTACCATATTTAATGTATCAAGAAAAATTACCCTAGCAACAAGTATTAACCCAGATCAGCCTGAAAGTGACCATTGATGTACATTGTTATAATCAGATTTTTTTCATTCTTTTCTAAAAAGAATCTAGACTATTTGTTTAATATCACTGGACCGAAAATGATATAGATGATGAAAATATGATGGTGTTGTTTGTGTGGTCCTTCATCGGGGGAGGAAACTAGAGCACTTGGATAAAATATGTACCCTTCAAATACAGGACAGGACGGACCTTGGATTAAACCTGGGTTGTATTTGTAACAAGATACCCTTGTAGACTTCTCTTAAGTATTTTTAAGACAATTTGGTAACATTAGATAAACTTACCAAGCTGAAATTCACTTTCTCTCTGATTAGGGTTTTCGCTTGTTTAACTGGGTGTACCTATGACACAAGAAAAACAGAACGTACACACCATCTGTATATATACCTTTACCAATGCACGTCATGATCCAACCATCAGATTCTTTTATGAATATATTCTGTTTAGGCCTAATATTAACCTTCTAGTACCAGCGTCTTTACAGCATGAAAGTTGTTGATCCAGTTTTGAATAGAGCATTTCAAAGCAATGATGATTTGGATTTGAAGATTTTTTTTGATTTTTTTTTGTAACACCGTTGTTTGAATTAAGCTATCTTCTGAAGCAGGTCATATCTCAAAAAAGAATATGAGAAACAGAGAAACATAGATACATTTAATAAAATGGTCATTTGAAAAGAAAATGAAAACAATGTTTCTCAAGATTTATCAGAAATATATGGGCAAAGACATCTTTCATTTTGATTCCAAAAGAATTTAAGAGAAAAATATGTAATACTTTAATAATTTAATGATTATGTCTCCCTCAATTTATGGGGGAGACATATTGTTTTTGTCGGAGTTGTCTGTACGTCCATCTGTCTGTCAGTCCATCTGTTACACTTTTTGCCCAGAGCATAACTCAGAAAGCATCAAAGCTATTAACTTGAAACTTCACAGATGGATAGATCTTACTTAGGAGAAGTGTCATGGTAAAGAACTGCAACTCTGCACTTTAAATTTTTGAGTTATTGCCCTTTTTTAAATTTCAGCATTAAATTTTTTGGGAGACATCAGTTTTCTACGGAAACAAATCCCTAGTTTTACTTTGTCTCTGTTTTATTCTTGGTAATTAGAAATAGGAAAATAATGGGGTTTTTTTTGTTTTTCTTTTTTTTGGAAATTCTAAAACATATAGTCTTTGCATGGATTCTTTGATTAACATATTCTGTTACAATTTCATCATATTTGTTTTCCATTTCTTAATTTCAAATTTTCATCTCTGGAAGTTGATAATATAGCTTTATCTAATTATGCAATTATCATACAATAAAAAGAATCTTGGGACTTTGGTGCAGAATCTTTTGTAAATTGCAGAAAAGGTCATATTATCATCAATTTTTTTAAATGCCTGTTGAATGACAAAACATATTATGGTATGACACTGTCCTTCTGAAGATATCTTGTTTCCATGAAATAACTTTGGAAAGACTTCATGCATTCAATTCATATATGATAATATCAACCTTAACATTATTAGAAAAACTATGGAAACGAAAACTACAAAACTGTGGTTACATAAATATTAATATTTATTACATAAGTGTACCAAATTTTGTGGTATTACCATGGTAAATGACGAATTTACATGGTCTTTAAGAAGGTATAGGTAGCAATCGCGGGGCAGCTCACAAGTGACGTACAACGTCATGTGAGATATTGAAGAATGTCATCGTAAGCTTACCTGCTCAACTTTTCTCAAAATAATCTCCACCACAGTCAATGCACTTCTGTTGACGCTCTACCCTCTGTCTGTATGTATCAGAGTACCACTGAAGATCAAAACTTGCAACAACAATCTGCTGCTTGCGAAAGTTTGTAAAAATCCTCGTACTGTTTCAACCAATGTCAAGTAAGACAACGGCTTCCTACCTCTACCTGCATCATTGATTACGTCTTCCTAGCCATCTCGAAAATGTGTATGCCTTTTGAAAACAAGTGCATGTGATACCCATGGCTTCAAGTTTGCTTCTGACAACATTTCTTGGGTCAGCGTTATTCAAACTGTACACAGAATTGTATAATGGTGTGATACTTTATGAAAATGATGAAATGGTAACTGTTACTCTAAAATTCATAATATGGCAGATATACAGGAAATGATGTTGAAATTTGGAACAGACGTCGAAATGATGTTTCCTCACACATCCATGTCTTCCCGCGTATTTTCATGTAAAAACAATGAACCAATGAAAAACGCAGTAAAAGTATTTATTGTCTAAATCTGGGCTGCCCCACGATTGCATTTTTGGGTTGCTACTGCAATGTATAATATTCGTTCCTGTACACTTTTTATGAAATTGTTTCATGGTTATACTCATAGTAAACAAAAGTAACTTCGGTGAAAATTTAAACCCTGTGAACATAAAAAAATAACATTTCTGGAGCAAAGGTCTATGTAATTCTGGATCACCCCTCCTAAATATGTGAAATTTTCACTGATGAAGACATCACTCACAAAAAGTGAAACATGTCCCTGTATACACACTGAACTGTATTTACCTAACAAATGTATCAATATCTACATAGTATGCCCTTTACACATATTCCTTTCTCCGTAAGGCTTCCATCTAACCCCTTTTCCTTCCCATATCTTTGCAGCTTTGAAGGCGTGGCTGCCACACCCAAAGAAATCATCAAGAAACTGTCAGATAAATGGTATATCGTCAATGCTATAATGCTTACCTATCCTGTATCCCTGCCTCTATGTCTACAATACCAGAAACAAGCTTAAGAAAGTTTGGGCCATCTGATACCTAATTTGTTATCAAAGTATTTACACTGTTCTGTCACTTAAGATGAAAACTTTTTGTGTCACCTGCTGTAAGTAGAGGTGACACATAGGGATCACTTTTCTGTTGTTTGTCTGTCCATCTATCTGTCTCTCTATTACACTTTTTCTGTCATGCTTCAGCAGATGACACATGTGTTCCAAAGAACACTATTGTTTTATTCAACAGTTGATGGTTTAGTTTGTCTATTGTATGTTTTGTCATATATATTTACGAAGCAAAGTTTAACCCTTTCCCTCATAGAGGACACCATGAAAAGACCTAGTAACTCGCAGGCTGATCAAGTTTTATGTTGTTCGCTGCTCCTCAGTGGTCTGGAAATGAGGATTTTGTAATTAAATTTGGTAAGGTTTAACTGTGGTTTTCTGCAGATCAGGCTTTCTGTGATACCTATTGAGGGTGTCAAAATGAGTCTATATGAGGGAAAGGGTTAAAAGAATTTCAAGGCAGTAACATAACAGTGAAGGGTAAGGACTAATGCATTGTAGGTTAGGTAGTTCATTTGACACTTTACCTCTTATAGATGTGTTTTTATGGCAAACAGAACAGTCCCAGACCAGACAGCTTCTGGAATGAGATGTTTGATCTGAGTCTCCTCTGTTGGCTCATACACTTTTGTAGCTCAGTTATTCAGTCTACACAGCCTAGAAAAATCCAGTGTTTTGTATACAATTAAAATTTAAGTATATTTATATTCATCAAGTGATGAATTTGAGCATTATTCATAATGTAAATGGTTATAGATGTCTATCATGACAATGCCTAATAATTATAAAATCATAAGGCTTTGAAATCTGGTCATCCATTGGTGATATGGATTTGCAGTTGGTAATTAGGGGCCCCCAAATCTCAAAAAATACAATACCGATATGTGTCAATTTTTTTTGAATCAGTATATAATCTGATGGCTAATTTTTCAGTTCGAGCATAAAAGTCATACTAGGAAGCATTTTATATAGTTTTAAGAAAACAGGATTATATGTTTTATCAGGTAGCTTCAAACTATCTTAACCCTTTCCCTCATATTTACTCATTTTGACGCCCTCAATAGGTATCACATAAAGCCTGATCTGCAGAAAACCACAGTTAAACCTTACCAAATTTAATTACAAAATCCTCATTTCCAGACCACTGAGGAGCAGTGAACTCGCAGGCTGATCAGGTTTTATGCTGTTTGCATAGGTCTTTTCATGGTTTCCTCTATGAGGGAAAGGGTTAAGACATAAACAATTTTAGTTCAGAATTTAGAATTTGTCATTGAAAACATATACAATTTAAGCTTCGAAATTAGAATCGGTCACCAAATTTCCAGTCAAGCATATCTATGTTGCTTGGTAAGTAGAATACCATGACAAACATATATCAGAATATATATAATATGTAAAGCATAACAGATCTTAATTAGTAAATCAAGGAACAAGAGAAAGTGACTTCTTCTAGATATCTCAAGTGTCTAGTAGTTTGAAGTAAAGTCTGGTACAAACTGTCTCTCTGGATATCATAATGCAGGTGAGTGTTAACACAGGTTACATGGTATTGTGCAATATTACAGGGACACCATCCTTCAAGCAGAGAATCCTGAAGACATCATGAGCACCACTATCTCGGAGAAAGTAATTGACACAGGCATTCACTTCCACCCCTCCTTCAAACAAACAGAAAGGTAGGTACACTCCGTTTTATCCCTAATTATGCAATGAAATTAATAGGTAGATCTGTGATTATATTTGTTGTTTTTTAAAATTGGTTAATCTTAACCTTGCTCTTTTAAGAATAGAATGTGTAAGAGAATAGAATGCGTAAGAGAATAGATGTACATATGTCTCATATGTTATCTATGTGCAACTTGTAATTGCTGATCACCATATGAAGTGAGAATCTCCAAGACCTTCCCTGGCACAAAATTCTGGTCCAAAACCAGGAATTTGCAAGAGGGATTATTCTAAGTTTTAGAAAATTTTATCAACATGTAGTGCATCTAAATTACTGTTGTAATGTTCAGGAGTGTTGACAAAGCATCACAGGAGACGGCAGTGGACAGCCAGCGGTTGATCCAGTGTCCGGATAATGACGTCCAGGATGAGATCGTCAAACAACGCCGCACCAAGAGTGCTGACCTCCTGAAAAAGGAGCTTGAGAAACACGGCAAGTCTGGAACACGCGAGTATCTGGCCAAGGTAGGTCCAGCATAGGAGAGAAAAAAAATGGGTCAACAATATTTCAGGTTCTTCTTTTGTCAGATGTTTATCAGTAGTGCTGTTCAGATTTTTGCCAGATGATCAATTACTTTACTGAACAGTGACAATAATTGATTTACATATATCCTTTCTATGAAATTTTTGTAAAATTTTATACCATACCATATCATGCGTTGCCTGTCTAGTGTACAATGTACATCAATCTGGAATCTTTTGATTTTACCCAGGTTTCTAAGGGAAAACCTTTAGATATCCCTTTTAAACAATAAGGCCCAGATCTAAGTATAATCCATTAACTGCCCCAGCGTTATAAAATTAAAACTGTTTGGAAAACTACTTCATGAAGTTCATGTAACTGTGTATAATTCAGCATCTTGCTTGAATGTTACTTTTGGTTCAAGCGATAATTAATTGGAAAGTTAACGATTAACCCCATCCTATTGATCCGATTAATCAATTGTGACAAATATCAACCAATTTCTATCACTATTTATCGGTTTCCATATTACCCACATTTTAATACTTCATCTATATATGAGGATGGTTCCAGTTGCATAGAGATTAAGATTCTATGACTGACATTACAGTCCTTATCTCAAAAGCCAGGGAGATGACATATATCTCTGCCTCACCAAAGGCTAAAGTATAACTCTCCATCCCACTCAGTGTCAAAACTGGGATTGTATTTAAGATGCATTGGATCAGTTTTTAGCTCACATGAGCAAAGCTCAGGGTGAGCTATTGTGATCCCGTGAGCGTCCGTCATCCGTCGTGCGGCGTCAACAATTTTTAGTGTTTACACTCTATCACCTTTATTTCTTAAACAATCATCTTCAAACTTTAAGACAATGTTTATGACCATAATGTCTCGATTGAGTTCGATTATGGCTGAGATCCGTCAATTAGGTCAGGAGTTATGCCCCTTTTAATATTAAAAAAATGCCATATTTCATGTTGTTTACACTCTAGCTTCTTCATCTTTTGAGCAATCATCTTCAAACTTTAAGACAATGTTTATGACCATAATGTCTCGATTGAGTTCGATTATGGCTGAGATCCGTCAATTAGGTCAGGAGTTATGCCCCTTTTAATATTAAAAAAATGCCATATTTCAGTTGTTTACACTCTAGCTCTTCATCTTTTGAGCAATCATCTTCAAACTTTAATACAATGTTCATGACCATAGGGTCTCGATTGAGTTTGATTAATGCTGAGATCCGTCAATTAGTTCAGAAGTTATGACCCTTTTAATCTTCAAAAAATGTCATATTTCACTTTTTTTACACTCTAGCATCTTCATCTTTTAGCAATCATCTTCAAACTTAATACAATGTATGACCAAGGTCTCATTGATTGATTATGCTGAGATCCGTCATTAGGTTAGGAGTTATGCCCCTTTTAATATAAAAAATGCCATATTTCACGTCGTTTACACTCTAGCAGCTTCCTTTTTTTAGCAATCATCTTCAAACTTTATGACATTGTTAATGACCATAATGTCTCGATTAAGTTCAATTGTGGCTGAGATGGGCCATTTAGGTCAGGAGTTATGCCCCTTTTAATACTAAAAATGTAAGATTTCACTTTGTTTATTCTCTACCAACTTCATTTTTTTAACAACCTTTTTTAAACTTTAAGACAATGTTTATGCCCATAATCTCACAATCAGGTTCAATTATAACTGATATTGACTTGTAAATTTAGGAGGTATGCCCATTTCACCATAAAAAAAGCCAGATTTCACTTTTACACTTAAGCATCTTTATTTCTTAAGCAATCATCTTTCTCAGGTGAGCGACCAAGGGCCATCTTGGCCCTCTTGTTTGGTCATAATTACTAATGAATTGAAAACTAGTATTGATATATATTTTAGAGGTTGTGTTCAAAGCATTCAGGGCTGCTTTCTTCAATAGCTATAGTACAGTTTGTGAAAATAGCACTTCTATGTTTTCCACTTGTAATCCTCTCAATGACATGGGTTTCCACTCAAGGGAGAGCAAATGTTCATGAATATAAATTTTGTTATTCTAAGAAAGATTCCTATATTTGGGTCTTCTACTAGATAAGTTTTCCTGTCTGTGGATGAAATATATAAAAACCAAGATATACACATCAGTTGAAATTCAGTCCAAATTGTATTACAGGTAAACATGGCAATGTCGGTACTGTATGCCAGACAGGTATTAACAAGCCTACTTGCCCATTGGCCAGCGTATGGTCATGTGATCAGCTCTCACCTGCTAGGCTGTAAGGAGGTACAGCAGATCCCCTCAGTACTGGACCTCCTGAACAAGACAGGAAGCAAGGAGAACTTCCAAAAGGTACGTCTCACTGTCACAGTAATCAAGTATTTTCTTGACTTTTGATCAAAAGATTTAACTTTTAACTCCGTAAAGGGCAAGAATGCTAATTGACCTTTCCAGGTACTAACTACTGGTTCAACCCAGGAGTCTTTCAGAAGGAAGAACTTGAAAGGAGTCAGTATATTTAGATTTAAGTTTTGATATACAAAAAACAACCTGCTGAAGTCATATAATCTTGATATTGTCACTTCAAATATTTCAAATTCAGATTCAGACTCTCCATCAGTTCTGCTAGTCCCAGATTACCATTACTTTATGGTCTGTATCTCAGTGTATATACATGTCTATTCTATGTGTATGTAGGTGGTACAGAACCTTGTTCAGCACTGCGAGACAGAGAGCCTGGTGCAGATCGCCCAAACAGCTTGCCAGTTCATGGAGGAGGTCACGCTTTCCGTGGTGACGCGCGAGTCCGCCCACAACTACCGCAGTGATAATGTTGAGCAGGAGAAGATACAGCTCCCAGGGGCTTCCTTCCTCACCGTCACCTTTGATAGCAAGTGAGTTGTCAGATTTTATAGTCAACCCTCCATACATTGGCTTTCAATACAATGGCATACTCTGGTTCTGGCACTCAAAGTCATGTGATGGATTTATTTATCTCTTAACAATAGCAAATTTGCCTTCTGGTATTGGCAGTTATTCTTGATACATCTCGATTTACAATCACTGCCGGTGTATCAAGGGTAGACTTACGTCCACCAAAATACTTAGTGTGTGATAATGGGTGGGGGTGTTACATAGGATTCACTTTTGTCACATTCTGTTTATATTGATGGATCCACAAAATATTTTACTCACTTCATTATGTGAATTGGGGGTTATGCTAAAATCATGTGGTGGGACTTTAAATCCAATAAATATAAAATCATGTGTCACGATACGTCCTGTGCATCACATTTCAAGCTTCATCCTTTTCCTATCTCATTTGCTTGCAGTTGTATTCCAAATTAATGATTACATGATAATTTGTGATGTTAACTGGGATAGAGCCATGTTGCAGGGTTACTAATCACCTTCATTGATAGCTGTATGTATTATCAGATACATCTGTATGTTTGTTCACCTGTGTGCAGGTGTTCAACCCGTGAGGATGAGGACATCCTGATGTTCAGCACCACATCTGACCAACAGCAGGACAAGAACCTGTTCAGTGGTTCCTCCCGTGGCAAGTGGAACAGCTTCCAGGTCCCAGGTGGGTGAAATTCAGTTACCATGGCAACTGGATTTTTATCCTATATAAATGCTGCTCCAATACAAAAAAAAAATCTTAAGTATGTTTTCTGTAAGTATTCTCACAATTAGCTTAAAGATGTATTGATTATGAATTTTGAGTACCGTATATATATTTTTTTTTTCATTTTTTTTTTTTTTCTTTTTGTTTATAAGTTTATTATTTAGCAAAGATGATGCTTTGTAAAATGACATGTAGCTGGAAATATGTATATTAAATTATTATACATTTAATCATATATATCAGTCAGTGAAAAGCAATTCTAAACCATTTTGTATAATTTTCACAATAATTTTCACATAGTAGTTACAGAGCTTTAAAAGTGTGTCTATATTCCAGGAGATACAATTTACTACAAGTTTGAGTGTGACAGTAGTCGCTCAGAGACCCACTGGGGTTACAAGTTCACAGTTACCGCAGGAACCAGGGACAGTTTCGAGACTGGCTACATCATATTGAATGATGTACTATCATCTCATGTCTCCATGTAAGTGGTTATGACCTGTTGATAAGTCCTATACCAGGAAAATAATCTGTCTGAACAGTGTGAAACCTGATCAGCATGCAAGTAACTTGCTAGCATATCAGGATATATATACTGTTGGCTTTCCCTATGTACCTTGGAGTATCTTGGAGAGGAGGAAACACTTGCAAAACCTGTTCAGAGAGACAAAAGGTTTCTTTTTCATCAGGGTATAGGACACTGGTATGCTTTATTGCATGTATTAATAATACAATTAAAATCATTCGGCATACTTGTCCATCAAAACATAGATTCCAAAATAACACGGTTCACACCATGGACCCAAGGTTCTGAATTTCATAATGAATTCCATGTTGTTATGGTTGAGGTCCATGCAATATCCATGTGTGAACCCCAAATACAGTGTTTCAATGGATCTGAGGTCCATACAATATCCATGTGAATCCCAAATATAGTGTTTCAATGAACCTGAGGTCCATGCAATATCCATGTGAACCCCAAATACAGTGTTTCAATGGATCTGAGGTCCATACAATAACCACGTGTGAACCTCATATACATGTACAGTGTTTCAATGGATCTGAGGTCCATGCAATATCCATGTGAATCCCAAATATAGTGTTTCAATGGATCTGAGGTCCATGCAATATCCATGTGAATCCCAAATATAGTGTTTCATTGGATCTGAGGTCCATACAATATCCATGTGAATCCCAAATACAGTGTTTCAATGGATCTGAGGTCCATACAATATCCATGTGAATCCCAAATACAGTGTTTCAATGGATCTGAGGTCCATGCAATATCCATGTGAATCCCAAATATAGTGTTGCAATGGATCTGAGGTCCATACAATATCCATGTGAATCCCAAATATAGTGTTTCAATGGATCTGAGGTCCATACAATATCCATGTGAATCCCAAATATAGTGTTGCAATGGATCTGAGGTCCATACAATATCCATGTGAATCCCAAATACAGTGTTGCAATGGATCTGAGGTCCATACAATATCCATGTGAATCCCAAATATAGTGTTTCAATGGATCTGAGGTCTATGCAATATCCATTTGTGAACCCCAAATACAGTGTTTCAATGGATTTGCAAGTGTTATACATTTCAGTGGGTACAGCAAGTGTCCTGTATACAGAAGACATGTATGTTGTATGTTTGCAGGTCGCTGCCCCTGAGTGATCTGTGGACCAGCCTGGTGTATGTAGCAAGTAAACAGACGGGGACCCAGCGCCTCAAGAGTATCCAGCTCCTGTTGAAGATCCTGCAGACTCAGCACAGGTACCCAACCACAAAATTTTACATTTTACACACTGGCTGTACATTTCAGGTTGCTTGGTATGGTATGATGGTAATGTTCAGTTTTCTAAAATATGAAGGATTGGTAATACTCAGTACAGTCACACTTGTTACTACATGTAAACATTAGATATCTTTATAGTCTATACCTTAGACTCATTCCCAGTAAATGAGAAAAAAAAAACTGTTTTGCATAATTTTTGATATCATTAATGGAAAAAAAAGAAAACAATATGTTCCACAATATCCGTGGAATTTTTTGTTAGTTATACATTGTATGAATTAAAAAATGATTTTACAGTTAAAAACTATTTTTGTTGGAGTCTCAAATGTAGACTCAAAAGATTGATGAAATCAGGCCCAGTTTTGCATGGAACTCTTATGTCATACAATGTATCTAATGTATTGAATGATGACACAGCATTGTGTATGATATATATTGTGTGTGTGACCCACCCTACAGGACCCAGGTACCAGAGCTGCAACTGAACATCGGTTTACTGAAGCCCCTCTGGCAACTCTATAACAACATGACAAAACAGGAGTCTGAGCCGGGAACCATCCTGCCTCCTGTCTCACGTGCACTTACAGAGCTCTTCCTGCACGTGGAGAATCTTGCCATTGTAAGTGGTTCATGTTGACAGATTTAAATTAACTATTCTTTGAGATAAAATGTATTGGTTAGCTCCAATGTGTACTGTATATTCTTAATTATATGAATGTGTCCTGGTTTCTGGTAAACAGTTGAATGGAAGGAGAGAATTGATTGTAAGGTGGAAATAGATAACTAGACAAGAGAAAAAAAGGGGGGATTGAGGAAGAAATCTTGATTATCTTGATTATATACCAATATTTTGAACATTTACTTTTTTATTCTTTCTTTGATGTTAACAGGTATGTATGTTTTCGAACTGGTGTACACAAAAGAACACACAAGTTTGTGTCACTGTTTCTCAGCAGTTGACATAGATAGGAATAGAAATTAATCCTTTAACAATTTTGAAAGGTAGGGCTTAATCTTATGTGTAAAACTTAGAAAGTTTTGTTATATCATAGTTACTAGAATCCAGACAGACCATCATCATTAGTTTAATCCTATATATATTAATTGTATGCTTGTTACCAAAGGAGTGGAACATGGCAACAGAGTACATGGTAATGATGCAGGACCTGGGGGAAATCAAGATGGCCATTCTTCACGTATGTTCTTGTGTAATATCTATCTGTACCCTTTTCTTTAATGAAAGTTTAATACAGAGATTATTATTTTGCCTTTTACTGCGATATTTTTTTTATTGACAAGTGCTAAAATAGTCAGGTATGCTTTCTAATAGACAGGTTTTGTTAAAATGGTTTTAAGTTGATTTTTCATGATATGAATGCAGTATCCCTTGACCTCTCGCAACCATTACACCTTGGCAAACATAACAGGCCCAGGTGTGATAGTTCTTCCAAGGAGCTGTCAAATCAAGGTCTCCTCTGTTTGCGCAAATATAACTATTATTCAGATTTTTCATATACCATTTTAAAATTCAGTAAAAGATATTCATTATATCATGAATTTGTATATGAATATTAAGGAGGTAATGGATTAAAGTTATGTATCAAAAATCTTCTAATATGGCAGAAAATCAAAATACATGTACTACATGAAGAAAGCATAATGTTGTTCCTTCAGGAATATTGCTTCTCTGTTTAGGTTTTATGACTCACCTGCTGTAAGCAGGGGTGACACATAGGCATCACTTTTCCATCATCTGTCTATCTGTACATCACACTTTTTCTGTCAGGCTTGTCTGTCTCGCTTCAGCAGTTGACACATGTGTTCCAGAGAACACTCTTGTTTATCTTGTATATATGACATGTTCATCTACCAATACTTTTTTATCTTTCAGTTGTTACTGTCACCCCTTTACTTCACACAGACTTGCTCTGTCACTTTGATAAACAGAGCAGACCAAGGGTCTCCTCTGTTTGCTTATACGAAGTTGTAGCTCAGGTTATAAACAACCTCTAAGGCAAAGAAAAAACAAAAAACCATTTAAAGTTTGGTCAATTCATAGTCATTAATTTGTACATGAATATTTATAAGGTAAAGTGTTGCTAAGGAGATGGGGTTGTGTTACAGGGTATTCAGAGGATAGCCAGCCTGAGTGTGATGATTGGACACAAGAATCTCGCCACTGACCTCTTCGCAGCATCCATGCGCAGGAAGAAATCCCAGGAGGAAGGGACAAAGACAAAAAAAGCCTGAGGCTTAGTAGTCTCTTAGATATAAATGATGGCACAAATACTCAATCCTTAAGGTGGAATAATAATAGTTTGCTGTCATAATTTCTGATGGTGCTGTTTCTATTATGAAAGAGATATCAAAGTATTGTCAAAAACCTCCTTTTGAACATCAGATATAAAAAGAAGAATGAATAAGTGTATGTTATTGTAGATTTGGAGCCATTTGAAATATCTGAGCCTCAAGTTGCGTGAAAGGCCTCTACATTTGAATGGATCATTACAGACATTTCAGACAGTAAACAGAGGAGAGGATGGACACAACTGTAGTAATATGTCTGTAGAAAGGCATGGAGCTTTTCAAGTATATCACATATATTGTTTAGAAAACATGAGTAGATCTAAATAGGAGAAACTATCTTCAAAAGAAAAAAATGGTAGTGTAGGCAGTCAAATCTAGATTGTAACACTGGACTTTTGTAGTAATAAATTGTGTCATCATAGATTGGATTTGTGAAAATTTCTTGACACATCCTGGTGGTATCTTCTGTAATCTGTTTGACTTTGTGCAGTATTAACTCGTGTAATGGTATGGTTTTGTATCAATGTTACATTGTTTGCCGTTATAAAAAGTCCATACAAAGGTGGACAATTTTGTTAGTTATTTGTATTTCATCTTCAAGAAATTATTATAAGGTGAATAATTTTACTTTCCAAGTTTTTAAGAGGAACATGTAAGTATAGAATAATGAATCAATGCACTCTATAGCATATCAAGATCATCTTTAATATCATGCCTGTAGTTCATATTATATTTATTTTTTTTTGTAAGTTTTATTTTTTTCAGACTGAGCATGACTCCCCAGGGGTGTAAAATTTCTAAAATTATCACTCATTCTTCCCAAATTTAAGATAGTTAAATCAATAAAAATACAAGGGATAGTTAAATCAGTAAAAATATAAGGAATTGTTCTGGTTTTTCTCTTGCCCTATACTAATGTTTACCTCCATGGCGAGTGGGCAAGTAGAATTTAACACTGCTGCTGACTTTGTTAAACATGAGCTACTCTGATCATGGAAAACCTTTAGGAAATCCAAATTTTGATCACTTGTGAATAGTCTCCCTTAGTAGTTCTTTGAATGGTAGATATTTGTGGACATGCTGAAGAATTCAGACATTTAGCCATTAACAGTGTCTGCATTGCCATTTATGTCTTTTATTAGTTGCTGCAATCGCTAAGTAGGCTTACTGAAGGGAACTTAAAATGCAGGATAACAAAACAAACCTATTTTGTTAACTGGCACAACTTAGAATCCAAATTCAAGATTTGTCCATTCTGATTTGGTTGTTATCCACGAAATTCCAGGCCCACAGCCATTAAACTTTATCTTGAAACAATTCTGTTGTATCTTCATACACAATAAAGTAACTTATATGCACTTTCAACCCAAGATAAAAGAACATCTTGCATTTCATTTTCTCTTCAGCATGTATTGTAATGAGAGAAAATTCCATATATCTGTAACTTCTTTTCATGAAACTAATGTATTTGAGTATAGCTCTTTTTAGGACTGCAATAGGATTTGTAATGGGTTTTTTTTCTCGACAATGTATTGGGATAATTGAATTTTTCCTTATCTATTTTTAACCCTTTCCCTCAAGGACACCATGAAAAGACCTATGCGAACAGCATAAAACCAGATCAGCCTGCGAGTAACTCGCAGGCTGGTCAGGTTTTATGCTGTTCGCTGCTCCTCAGTGGTCTGGAAATGTGGATTTTGTAATTAAATTTGGTAAGGTTTAACTGTGGTTTTCTGCAGATCAGGCTTTATGTGATACCTATTGAGGGCGTCAAAATGAGTCTATATGAAGGAAAGGGTTAAGACACAGTTATTGTCATCACTCTGGTGGTGTTGTTGGCATTACCGATCACTTGCTTTTTTTTAAAAAGAAAAAAAAGAGGTGGCATCCGCATGCGGTGCTCTTGTTGTTTTTCTACATGTTGTTATATGAGGGCACACTACACTAAATCTATCTAATTAATCTGTAAGAATTACAAATCACTAAGTGTCTTACTTCAAGGTGTTCCACATCACAAAATTTTGAACATCTGAAATTGTTTGTTTTTCTAGGTGTGGTGAAAAATGTTCTTCTAAAATGTAGTGGTCATATTTTGTTTAACTTCAGAATATTAAACTTAATTTTGCATTGATAGCTTTGAGATGTTTAGTGAAACACACACCAAGTTTGTTGATGATTTTTGCTTTGCTAGCTCAAGTTTGCTTGTAAAATAATCTCAATCCTTAACCCATAAAGAAACATTTGATGCATTGTCAAACAAAGCAGACTCGGATCCAGGAGCTGTCTGATCAGGGTTTCTTTGTTGTGTCACCTGCTGTAAGCAGAGGTGACACATAGGGATAACTTTTTTGTCCTGTGTCTGTCTATCATGCTTCGGCAGGTGACACACACGATATTGTAGCTCATATTCTATATAGCCAGTTTGCTGAAGAAAAATCCTTTGTTGCATATACCATTTAAAGTTTTGTAAATTATTTATCATGAATTAGTCATAAATTTGTGCAAGAATAGGTTAACCCTTTCCCTATTGTAACAATGTTTTGACAGTTATGGTATTGACATTAAATTTTAATTAAATATTCATAAACTTGATTATAAATATGACTGGAAAAAGTGCTGCCTGTTGTTATTGAATTATTTTCAGGTTTCCTATGAATTTTTCATTAGCTTCATAGTCTATACCTCAGCATTAAAAGAAATTGTTACATTTGATGTAGTGTGCCCTGTAAGACTAGCCAAAACAGTGTTTGTGCGTGTATTTGATTGTGTAATATGTTATAGTATTTCTGTGTATGCTTTCTTGTATTGTACATTTTACCACAAAAATCTGTGATAAAGTTTGTTAATGACAAGACTTAAATTGTTTTTCAATATAAACCCATGTTGGTTCTAGGTATAGCTGTATATACTCACATATGTACCATTGATAATTATCATGGGTTACAGCTCATTATACCCCCCCGCAACGAAGTTAGGGGGGGGTATACTGGAATCAGGTTGTCCGTCCGTCCGTCCGTCCGTCTGTCCGTCCGTCTGTCCGTCCGTCTGTAGACACAAAATTCTGCGGACTACTCCTCCTAAACTTCTGGAAGGATTTTGATGAAACTTGCTGGCAATGATCCTTAGACATTGTATTAGCGCGTTATCTATATAGCATTGAGTTACCTCCCCTATTTACCAAGTTATGCCCCTTTGATGATTTTTGCATTACAAACTTCTGCGGACTACTCCGCCTAAACTACTGGAAGGATTTTATGAACTTGCTGCAATGATCCTTAGACATTGTAAGCGCGTTATCTATATAGCATTGAGTTACCTCCCCTATTTACCAAGTTATGCCCCTTTGATGATTTTTGCATTACAAACTTCTGCGGACTACTCCTTCTAAACTACTGGAAGGATTTTGATGAAACTTGCTGGCAATGATCCTTAGACATTGTATAAGCGCGTTATCTATATATCATTTGGTTACCTCCCCTATTTACCAATTTATGCCCCTTTGATGATTTTTGCATTACAAACTTCTGCGGACTACTCCGCCTAAACTACTGGAAGGATTTTAATGATACTTGCTGTCAATGATCCTTAGACATTGTAGCAGCGCGTTATCTATATAGCATTGAGTTACCTCCCCTATTTACCAAGTTATGCCCCTTTGATGATTTTTGCATTACAAACTTCTGCGGACTACTCCTTCTAAACTACTGGAAGGATTTTGATGAAACTTGCTGGCAGTGATCCTTAGACATTGTATAAGCGCGTTATCTATATATCATTTGGTTACCTCCCCTATTTTCCAAGTTATGCCCCTTTGATGATTTTTGCATTACAAACTTCTGCGGACTACTTCGCCTAAACTACTGGAAGGATTTTGATGAAACTTGCTGCCATTCATCCTTAGACATTGTAGAAGCATGTGTTAGTTATATAACATTGGATTACCTCCCTTTATTATAGTTATGCCCCTTTGATGATTTTTGCTTTACAATTTTCTGCAGACTACTCCTCCCATTGGATTACCTCCCTTTTTAGCTCACATGAGCACAACGTGCTCAAGGTGAGCTTTTCTGATCGCCTTTTGTCCGGCGTCCGTCGTCCGTCGTCCGTGCGTGCGTGCGTGCGTGCGTCCGTGCGTCCGTGCGTCCGGCGTCAACAATTGCTTCAAACAACATCTCCTCCTAAACGGCTTGGCCAATTTGAAAAATATTTTGCAGGAATGTTCCTTGGATGAAGCTCTACTAAAGTTGTATAAATGGTTCTGGTCCATCGCATAATTAGGTCACAGGAGCTAAAAATAGATTTTAAAAATGAAAATTTAAAAAATCTTCTCCTCTGAAACCACAAGGCCTAGCCTTTTGATTTTTGGTATGTAGCATGATCTTATGACTCTCTACCAGGATTGTACAAATTATGACCCTGGGGTCAAAATTGGCCCCGCCCCAGGGGTCACTTGATTTCACATAGGCTAATATAGGAAAAACTTGAAAAAATCTTCTTCTCCGAAACCACAAGGCCTAACCTTTTGATTTTTGGTATGTAGCATCATCTTATGGGCCACTACCAAGATTGTACAAATCATAGCCCTATGGTGATAAATGACCCCGCACCAGGGGTCACTTGTTTTACATAGAGTTATATAGAAAAATGTTAAAAAATCTTCTTCTATGAATCCATAAGGCCTAGAGCTTAGATATTTGGTATGAAGCATCATCTTATGGGCCACTACCAAGATTGTACAAATCATAGCCCTATGGTGATAAATGACCCCGCACCAGGGGTCACTTGTTTTACATAGAGTTATATAGGAAAATGTTAAAAAATCTTCTTCTATGAATCCATAAGGCCTAGAGCTTAGATATTTGGTATGTAGCATCATCTTATGGGCCACTACCAAGATTGTACAAATTATAGCCCTATGGTGATAAATGACCCCGCACCAGGGGTCACTTGTTTTACATAGAGTTATATAGGAAAATCTTAAAAAATCTTCTTCCATGAATGCATAAGGCCTAGAGCTTAGATATTTGGTATGTAGCATCATCTTATGGGCCACTACCAAGATTGTACAAATCATAGCCCAATGGTGATAAATGACCCCACACCAGGGGTCACTTGTTTTACATAGAGTTAAATAGGAAAATCTTAAAAAATCTTCTTCTATGAATCAATAAGGCCTAGAGCTAAGATTTTTGGTATGTAGTGGCATCTAATGGTTCATTACAAAGATTTTCAAAGTCTTGGCCCTGCGGTGATAAATGACCCTGCGCCCAAGTCTTCTCTGAAACCATATGGCCCATTGCTTAGGTATTTGGTGTGTAGTATTGTCAGGGGTAAAATGTTTTAGATTAAGTTATATCAGAATCCTTGTCTGTTTAAAAACCTTGACATCAGTTGAAGCAATGGTACTCAGGTGAGCGATTCAGGGCCATCATGGCCCTCTTGTTTATAGTTATGCCCCTTTGATGATTTTTGCTTTACAATTTTCTGCAGACTACTCCTCCTAAACTACTGGAGGGATTTCAATGAAACTTGCTGTCATTCAACCTTAGACATTGTAGTAGCGCTTTTTCTATATAACATTGGGTTACCCCCCCCCCCTCCCCCCTGTTTTAAAGATATGTCCCTTTGATGGTATTTGTTTTACAATTTTCTTCCATTGATAGATTTCAGTGAATCTTAATGATATTTATCCATAGACATAGGTATATCCATAGGTATGTGTTACAAAGGATCACTAGATTTCCATGTAGTTGGCACATATGTCCTCTATATACGTATTAAGATGGAGTGTTGTATGCAAGAATCTGATTGCATGCTCAAAAGCCATGTTTGACAAAAACACTTGCGGGGGGGTATTAGTAAGCCCTTAGGCGACAGTTCTAGTTATCTCTGACTTTAAATCAATTTTAGTGATTTCTCTTCTGTATGATGTACTGGACGATGTGCTAACAGTATTACCACGTTACAGTCTGCTAGGGGTATCGGTTTGTCTTGTTGGATGAAATTCTCATAACCCCATCCATAGACAGAGTCACTAGTATTAACTCATTCTATCTCTCTCTTTCTCTCTCATGACCATAACAAATTCCTGTACATCTTTCTCTCTCTGGCTCACACACACAGCTGCTGGAAAAATCTCAGTCTGTCCAATTAAACTTGTATTCACAACCACCTTTTTTTAAAGACCTTTATGTATTCCAAAATTAAATAGTTTATTAAGGGATATTAAAAATGAAGTATGAAAGAGATCTAATAACTAATGTTTACTTTTATTTCATAGAAACGACTAGAAGATGATAAATAATACTGAAAAAAAGATTTAAAAACAAAAAAAAAGAATAAACTTTGAACAAATACACAAAATCACACACAGCTGTCAACATATTCATGATAACAAAACAATAGCAAAGTTCAATAAGTAGGTCATAAATCCATTTTTATCTATTATTTTAACAAATAAAGTTTTATAATAGAGTTTTCTTCCTCAACTCAACCTCTCACTAAACATTCAACACCTAAAAATGTACTCCTTTCAGACAAACTGAGGAAGAATACTCACTTTGATTTTGCTTATATTCCAAAGAATGACATTGACCTTGATAAAAAAATATGACTTGGCCAATATGTCCGTCTCTCTGATTATATTTCAAACAATGAAACGGTTACAAAAGAAAGTATTTACACAATTTTATTTTTGTGGTTATTAACATTCATTTTATATTCTTGATTATAATTACCATTTAATGGTTTCTGATTTCAAACAATCACTATTCTTTTTTCTGTCATTTCCATTTACAAGACTTTTTAATTTAAAAAGTATGTGATATATGTATATCACAGAGAAATACATTATGTCAACTCATTTAAAATATCTCCAACAACACAGTACTAAAGTAAGAAAACAATTACTTCAGTTTCTCTTGGTCTACACTTCATGTATGAAATCATATTCATTAATAATTCAACATTTATCTAGCAATCCTAAATACACACATTCTACACTGTACCACAATCTAACCCAGCTCAAGATGTCACAGGACTAGAAATAAAAGCCATGTATAATGGTCACAACCATATTATAACTACTGTGGAACTTCATCACCCATTGTCAACCCTTTCCTTTAGATGTCTACATATTTAAAGGCCCATTATATTTCATAATGATACAATTTTCATGAAAAAGAAAAGATAAAATAACATTGACATGTTGTATACTATCACATAATACTTTATGTGCAACTATCTACTGTAAAATAACAGTCAATGAGATTGTTAATCAAATTACGCCATTTAGTATTTTGTATGGATGTCAAAATACTCTCATGGTTTACTTTTTGCAATGGCGAGTATTCCTAAAGACTATCCATAATCAGAAATAATTTGAATTTGAAAAATCTTTGCTGAATTACAATTTGTTTATCTGCTACATCATCAATTAGTGTACTCATGATTCGCTAACAGAGACATGTATAAGGTCTATGGGAAACGTCATGAAATTTACTAAGACAGGCGGAATATGCAAATCCAGTAGTTATGTAAACAATGGAATGACCTTTAGTCAAAGATTCAGTCTTATTTATGCATTGTAGCAATGTTGTCAATGGCAATGTGTATAGAATGCATCTCTTAACAAATATGTAACACATCTTTTACTGTTATGTCCAAAGAATATATCTGGCTTTTGGAAGAATAATGGGCCTTTAACCCTTTCCCTCATAGAGGAAACCATGAAAAGACCTAAAGAACAATGTATTTTCATTTGTATAACAACAGTGGAATATTGACTAGATAGTTCATCTAATGGTTGCTATTTAATGATTTGGGAAAATACTTCACACTCATATAGGCAAACCCTCTATATGATAAACCCTTTCCCTCATACAGACTCATTTTGACGCACTCAATAGGTACCACATAAAGCCTGAGCTGCAGAAAACCACAGTTAAACCTTTACCTTACCAAATTTAATTATAAAATCCTCATTTCCAGACCACTGAGGAGCAGCGAACAGCATAAAACCTGATCAGCCTGCGAGTTACTTGCAGGCTGATCTGGTTTTATGCTGTTCGCATAGGTCTTTTCATGGTTTCCTCTATGAGGGAAAGGGTTAAACAGCAAATGAGTGTATGAATATTATGGCTTCACAATGATGGATGGTAAATAAAAACAGATATGTTGTTTTATTTCAGTCAAGTTCTTCACTATCATCCACAGATATCTGGGTATGAAAGCCTCTTCCAAGTTTGTTTCAGATGGCCAAATATCATTTTTACAGAAATATGTTCACTGAAGCACTCTATCTCATTTGCACAAATATGGTAAGATGTAGGGTGATGAAAACAACCTTTCACTTTTTTTGTTTCAATGTGTTTGAACTAAGACCAGTGTTGTCTTCATAAATATGAATGAAATTGAGAAATTGATGACAAGAGCAAATCTAGCTCCAATGGGTTTTAAGCATAGACTAACGCTGCAAATAATTGGAAGCAAAGTTGTGAAACAACTAAAACCTGATATCAAGATAAATATCACAGAAAATTGAACACAAAGGAAGGAAAGTACAACAAATGAATAGACTACTGATATATTGCACAACAACTCTGACAAACAGGTCTAAAACGCAACAGGGAATAGTCTATAGGAGAACATGTTGATATACAAGTACCTAAGGTATTTTGTCAGACTTTTCAGACAATACAAATTGTTTCTTTTTTATTGGTTTTATGTAGAACCATAAGCGTATATGGGAGCTTATACAGCAGAACTGTATATTTCAGTGTGTGTGTACTTTAAGAACAAATATCTGAGTGGAATAATCTTTCTTAAATTTTCAGCCAAATGTACAAATCAGAAAAAAGATACTTAGCAAGCATATACTAGATATTTCAAGAAAGAGCAAGCATTGTGCCAAAACTTTCACAAAAAAGCATATCAAGAAAAGTTCCTTTAAAAAAACATCAATAGCCATTAGGCATTTTATTTTAGAAAAAGGAGCTGAATTAGATTTGCTCCACGTTTGTCATTATCATAAGGCCAAACCAAAACAATTGATTGGTCATTATATCTATTACTTTTCCTGTTTTAAATGGAGTAATCAAGCAGGACAAATATTTTCTCATTTTTCGGAGAAAAATGAATCTTATATGACCAATTAATTAATTTGGGCTGGAACAATAGTGTGCATGCCTTCCTCTTAAGAAGAGAACTATTCATAAATATATGTTACCATGCTAATTTCTTGTCTTGTCTGAGTCTGATATATCACTCTTCTGGGTGTGTTTAGGAAGTATGTTACTTGGTTATACGGCATATGTCCTTCACACATGCATACACATTTTATAACAGTCACATATATCATGATATATTCATGATACTCGTAATATATGACAGGTAAACTGATCCATATCAAATTTGGTTGTTAAAACGGAAATGATCTTCCTCTATCTAGCATCTGGTATTGGACTGCTGCTTTGCACTTTTCCTCTCGCAGCTTCGGGGGATGTTATACTTGCTTCCCCTATTTCTTCAATTCTGGACTTTTTCAAGGTGGCGAAAATATCTCTGAATATCATCTTGTACGGAGGGTTTTCAAGGTCATCTGAGACCTTGCTCAACAGCGTGGTTTGCACGCCCTTGTTTGACAACCTCTTCTGAATCTCTTCCCCTTCTTCATCCTCTTCCAACAGAAGGCTGCTTGGACGCTTACCTTTTGCCAACAATATTTCATACTTTTGAAACAATGACTGATACTGCAGTTCTATTTCATTCAAAATGGAAATTCCAGCATCTTGTTCTTCTGGGCTATCGATGGATGTCATGGTTTCTTTTGTCTCCATGGCAACTTGATCTAAAGACTCTCTGCTCCCGTAAATGGAGCCCCCACTTTCCATTTTCACAATCTTCCCTTCACTGTTAAACTTCAGTTCGTCGTGTTCAACATCACTCTGTATCAGACTTCTTTTCAATGGGTCCAGATGTTTACCACAACCGACACAATACTTTCCAGTCTCAAGCTTAATCTTTTGAATATCATCTTGCAACTTTTTATATTTAATCAAATCATCCTCAAGAATTTTGATTTTAACTTCCAAAGAAGTGTTTTCCTCCCAAAGTAGAGCCACTTCCGTTTCTAAATCCTCCCTCTTGCGCTTGTCAAGTAAGTTCTGCGCTTTCAACTTTTTCAAGATCTCTTGCAAGTTCCTGATTTCGATTTCATATGGGTTTAATGGAAGATTAGAGTTTTTGAAACCTTCATTGTATGTCCAGTTACCGATCCGCTCATAACACAACTCGCGGTTCTCTTTGTTATCTGGGAGATTGGCCAAGCTGCGCGCGCGTCGCGTGTCTTTGTTCTGCTGTTTCTGCATCTTCTTGCGCTCACGTTCGGCTGCTCGTAGCTCTTCCACTTTTTTAGAAAGTTCTTCATTCTTCTCCTCGAGAGTCTCCACTGTCTCCGTCAATCTGAAAATAGTGTTTGAAATCCATATTTTTAAAATAATACAAAGAAAACTGATGCTGGAATACTCGTTGGGTTACAATGTGCATACTAGATAAATAGACCATAGGCAGATAAATAGACCACAGATTAATACCGGATGTAATATATTACAGGCACTTTAATTTAAACTTCCAAATTATACATACAAAAATCAAATCTTAAGAATTTTAATCAAAGATATATAAATCTTAATTACTTTAATTAAGGAAGGCACAAATTTGACCACATTGATTCAGATGGTAAATGAACAATACCACACAGCCATGAAAGTTGAAATGTTGCTCCATACCAAATTTTCCTTGAAATACTGTATAGTGCATTTACTGTATTAGCCCTGTATGAAAAGTACTTTATTGTATGATTTATAGAAAAAAAATAATCCGATCTCTCTTGTTCTTAGTGGTATAGAACTAGTATAAATCACACTAAATACGGTATTTCAACATTAAAGAACAGTCTATCACCTTTCTATTTTCTGTTTGTCTGCCTTGCTATCAATGACTAGTTTCTGATTGGTCTTCTCTAGATCTTGTATGGCCTTGTCAATCTCTTCATATATTCTGTTCTTGGACTCTGTTGATTCCCTTAAAGACTCGAGTTGGTGATTAAGGTACTGAAATTAAATAAATTCAACAACATAGTTCATAGCTTGATTGGTAAGTAAAAGTTCACCACTGTATTTGTGGTATTTAAACGCGATTACTTAATAGCTAAGAAAATGAGAAAACGAAGCGTCTGCCAGCAACCGGTGAAACACTGAGATGTCAGGGCCGGGCCCAGGTATAATCATAATGTTAACATAAGATGATAAATGAGAAGTAAAGGGAAAAGTACATATGGCAGGGCTGCCACCCTATTCTTTAAGATAAGTAATTTACGTTGATACAGACTAAGAATTATAAATATTCCTTTCTAACTCTTTTTCGTTTTCGTCAAAGAACAGGGAATTTGGTCTAAATATCACTATTACTGTTAATATTCATGATAAAACTAACAAACTGATCCCTTTATTGGAGGATTTTGTTCAATTTGCGCTCAAAGAGATAATTTTTCAAAATGTGTTAAAACCTACAGTTTGCCTAGAATTTCACATGCATTCAATATGCAAACATGCATATTTTCCTCATTCCCTTTATAGAATGCGTCTAACCTGACATTTTTATTCAAAGACTGTCATAATGGTGGCGCCACTGGCGAGTATTCCATATTTCCATATCTCTTGGTATCACAGTCTGAAATGTACGGCGCCTCAGCCGACCCAGACTGTTGCTTAACGACACTGCGACCCTTCTCACACGACCTGAACCATTATACAGACACGAACTTGCCTAGAACAAACTGTTGATGATGGTCTCTGAAGAATTAGCATTTCTTACATAACCCCGCGGGTAACATAAAGACATTGTCAATCCTAAAATCATTGTCTGGCAGTAACGAAAAATGTCCAATCTAACAGGATGAGTAAATGTGGGATTCTGAACAGCGTGTAGGGTTATGTTCGGCCTTTTTCAATCAATCTGGTTAAATAATCAGCTTTTCTATTCCACACATTGCCTTATAATGCCGTCTGGAAAACTGATGTCGTAAAATTCACCTTAAAGATGTTCTCCTTTGACAAGCGCTAGCCGGGCACCAGCTCTCGGAGGATGGATGAAATACATAGTGGTCTCATTTTACGTTTATCTTGAAAAGCAAACGTTCGAGAACAAGGGACCGGGAAAAGCCAAATGTCCAATTCAAACTGGACGTGAGTAAAATGTCATTTGACTGCGGTGATATAATGAAGCAATGTTTTATTAAGAAAATTAAACATTTCGAAAGTGCTTTTCATCTTGCCTTCCATGTCATACCTACACAAAGTTACATGATAAGATAAGCAATCACTCATATTACGTATAATTATTCTTGTTAACAAGTCACGACCTGAATGTCAAAGGTTCTAGATAATTTGAATCTTAGAACAAGGAAACTTTTCGATTTTAAGATAATTATTCAAGTAGAATGAACTTGAAATCGATGTCTGTCCTTGATTACACACAGTGAGATGCTGCACGTTTGGGGGATCCTTGAAAGTCTGACTACACATTATGTGTGGAAAGGTTCTACCAGACAGATGTCCCAAGTTAACGAAAAACTGTGTGTGCGCATGTTCTTAGTCCTTATTTATGATAGATTGAACAATTAAGAACAATAGTCATAATAACGGAATTGTATTACGTGTAGCCTTTTATTTAAATCAAACTGAGTTCATCTCTTAATTTTAGAATGTATCTCTTCTATACCACCAGTATTTTACAGGAAAAGTCGGCAGTACAAAGAAATGCGCAAACAAAATTTCATTATTTCGGAGATATTGCTGACTTGATCACTCATTTCATACGCTGTACTTTGAACTACAAGTATTTTCATTTGAAGCTTTCACTCAGTGAATAGAAGATAGATCGATCAGAATGCAATCTTTTTAGACCAATCTTCTCACAAAGGCAACTGTATGTACGGGATAATTTTTTTTTTAGATAAGATGGACAAGAAAGAACACCAAATGTAGTTATCGTGCCTATGCCTAAATATTTTGTATTTAAGGAAGCTTCCTAAACACTATCATTGAATACACTGGGGCCGCTAAATCTTTTTGTGCAAATAAGGCAATCCAGGAACCGACAATTTCATTGGCTGATGGGATATCAATCGGTGTATTTGCAAAGGGCTTTTCAGTTCGGGTTATCGATGAAAATGACAAAATATGTACAGTGAAATCATTAATTTTCGTGGGACACTAATTTTCGTCTATTTTGTGGTGGGTTTTATCCACGAATATTAATCCCCACGAATACTTGTCTTTTATATAGACCTCACGTTTTCTAGACCATAGATCCGCGAATAAATGTACCCACGAAATTCCTCTTGGGTACATAATCTACGAAAATTTTAAAGTCACGAATATTAAAGATATTACAGTATCGCGAGAGGGGAAAAAAACGCATTGTTCGTGGGTCTGATTGGCTAGTACGTGTCAGGTGTGAATTACTACAACAAACATGGCACATGGCATGTTGTCCACTTACATCGATCTCGAGCTGCTGGTCGTCGTTTGTCTGCTGTGATGCACTCAACTGGTTCTCCAGCTCTCGGTTCTGCTCCAGTAACGCCTTCCCCAGCTCCGCCGCCAGCTGAAGGTCTGCAAACAGACACGGACATTCTTGAACTAATATCTGATTCAAGTGACAAAACGTGCTGAAGTGTCTAATCCGAGACCGTTATGTAATAAGCTCGATCCTCGATTTCTAAGAAAATGGGCATTTTTAATGCTAGACTTGCCAATGCATATCAGAATTTTTAAAGAGGAAGCCTGCAAGCAATATAGGTGAAACTGTTAATAGGGAAATGCCTAATGATTTACGGTAATGTGAATCAAAGATATCCAAACCCAGTATCCTAGGAATAATTACATTTATTGTTATCATTTTCCATAATCACAATGTTTTAGAAATTAACACACTCCGAGATCCAGTTCCACGTAAGATTTCACACTTGGGGCACACTTGGGGCGAATTAATATCACACCGCAACGACAAAGAAGGATGATATAACATCCGTGTTTCTATTATCGGTGTACATCTGCAATTTATTATTATCAATCCCGCCGGACTTTACTGTCTGCTTCAGACAAGGAGGGCATGTGCTTGGTAACTGCTATTCTGATAAAAAAAAAAAAAACACATATAGGAAATGCAAATCCTGTTTCCAAATCCCGATATACATTTATGTCCAATGTCATCAATGCCAGTTACACCTTTGGCTGCAAAATGCGTTTAACTGATTCCATTAAAAAATTCTTCATAATCGTCTCTAATATTTTTAAGAGTTTCGTGTTTTATTGTGAAAAAGAAAAAAAAGTCAGTTGTTACAATAGTCTTTAAGATTTCTTGGTCGAGAGGGTAAAATCAACGACTTTAACCCTCATTCAGCCTCTCACCGCGTGGGTTCGAATCCCGGCAGGATTTTCATGTGAGGAAGCCTTCCAGCTAGCTTGGTCGTGGTTCTACCCGGATACCTCCGTGCATTCGGGGTCTTCCTCCACCTCTAATTAGCTGGACGTCGCTATATGACTAAAATACTGTCGAAGCGACGGTAAACTCAAATAGTCAAGTTAGTCAAGTCATTCTTACATTAGGATGCTAATTTCTGTATATACAAGAACATGCTGAACACCAAACAAGGGCACTATAGCAAATATCAATACTCCTCGACTGGAAAAGAAAATGAAGGTATTTTTTTCCGGCGTTAGTTGTATGCTTTTACTGCAGATCCAGATTTTTCACCGAATTTCGACCAATCAGATATTTTTATAAATTTATTTCTAGACGCAGGCACAGTGTCACTTACAGGCAGTGTCCTCTGGCTAATGGTCCAGGCTCGTTAATTCACTTTTTGCATTTGTAATGGACATGAACTGTTTGCTATTTAACGATACCGACGAATATATTTTAACGACATTCTTGCAGCCATTAGTTAACAACAAGTACATTAACAGGACACATCTTGTACACTAGTAATACTATACCGTCAAAATACTTCGTAGCATGACTTCATTTGTTTGTTTTGGTGGGTTTAACGGTATTTCAGACACTATGTCTCCTTGAGAAGGATATAGTGCTGCAGTATCACGCCGTAGACATTTGACATGATACCACACCCAGTCACATTATCTTTACACCCAGCCAACCAGTCCTGGATATGTCGCTTCCGAGGATCGAACCCATGACCTCCCGCTCCCGAGGCGGGCGCTCTAAGCAATCAATCAAAGGAGACGGTAACATGATATTAAGATAACTGCTTTGTCTTGAACAAGTAAGATATATCGTGACATTTCATTTATTGTTTAAAACGAGTTGGCGCTATGTATTATTGTAATGCATTCCTAAGTAACGTAGCATTACCACTGCTGAATAGAAGTAATTGCTCAGCACTTGACATTGTTGAAATACTGTTATTACTTCACGTTATGTACTGTAGCATCGTGATATTGCTTGCCTGACTGCTGGATCAACGAGCATCTTAAGAAAAGCTGCCCTTCTTTTAAGACAATGTCTCTCAGGATAGAAATCAATACAGCCATAAAATATGTGTTTGCATCTCTTGTGTATTTAATGGATTCAAAAATCAATCTCTGCCTTCAAACCTTGAACAAGATCATACGAAAAATAATGGTCAGTACATGAGTATTCAAGGTTTCTCAACCAGAACAGTTGGACTGGTCGCCAAGGGAATCCGAAATGATGTTTCATGTACGCGATAAAAGCCCCACGCTTGCAGATTTTTACACAATTCGTATCGGTAAATATCATGATAAAAATTAACCGTGAATATGACCAGCGTCTGATTGTGACTGCGACATCCAGTGACTACTAGAAAAACGTGGTACTTGATATTTGTTGAATGATGTATTTTCAGATGCAAAAAAAAGGGTGCACTCATGTTTTTCGTTCATTTAAATTCATCATTTCTTACAGATATATACTTTGTTCGATATCAAAATTTGGTCTGCTTTGGAAGTAATGGACACAAGGGGAAACGAAGGTGCTTCAGACACGTGTTGTCAATTCTGACCAGACTGATCCCTGACTGCTTGAAAGTGTTTTTGAATTCGTGCCAGGAACGGGAAAAGGTTGAAATTGGTTGTAAAACATTTTAGAATCTGTTTACACTAAAATTCTTGGGATCGATTATGTAAATATAAAAATCAGTTGTAAGGTATCTAGTAGATACATTGTTGATATTTTTCGATATTTTGACATTTCATACAATATGGGAAAAACAGCTGATTAACTTGTAATTGATTTTTCCTGTATACTTTCAAGTAGGCAACCCAGTTGTCTGATTAAACAGTGATTAAACAGTCGTATACTACGAATGTTCCATCATGATTATTCTGACATTTATTGACACACCACTTTTTGTTAATTGGTATATATTTTCACAAGGGTAAAATGAATTTCCTCTCCCACCTCCCGATGAAAAACGAAGATAACACAGAAAATGCGACAAAAATGTCAAATGGATGAATGAAAAGAAACACAAAGGATGCCGTCTGTAGGCTTCATTATGACACACATTCCCGTTTTTCTATCAGAACAAGATCGTTAAACCAGAATACAGGAGTGCTTCACACTTCGATATGTTTTTTGCTAGAAAAGAATTTCCTTCAAGACCAAAAAAAAAAAAGTGAGTTTTTTCGTTAAGCCTTTTTTTCAGTGCTATGAACGGGCTTTTTATTAGTCATCAATTTTGACCAATGAAATGCCGAAAATCACTGATATTAAATTTAGCCTAATTACGAGAGCTCTTCAACTGGGGTAATGCATTAGATTCCCACTACCTTAAGGTAATCCATCCATTATTAAATTGTGATAATGATCCATCAAATGATCCTGGAAATTAACTTGGAAATACAAGCCTGTATAGTCTTAGAGCAAAATAGCTAATAACTCTAAGACAATGGATGCTTGCATCTGCAATGAAGTCTTTTTAAGCATTTGATGGGCCATGATTTTAATTAAATGATGGACGGGTTACCTTAAATGAGTATTTCAGGGACTAGACAAGAGAGCCATGATGGCCCTGAAGTTGCTCAACTGAGAAACGTCGCCTTGTTTTATTGTAGTTATACATAGCCACATAGCCATACTGAATAAATTATCCCTACAGTAATACAGCGAGATCGTTTCAATTTCAGACATCAAACAGTCCCTTTGGGCCAAATTTAAGGACGTAGCTTTAAAGTACAAAAGTAGGTCACTGGGTCATGCTCAAGGTCATCCATGGTCATATTTAAATTTCACAAACAAATTGTACCTGTAATAAAATATTGAAGGTTATTGCTGTCTATATCAGCATATTTAAAAACAAGAGGGCCATGTTGGCCCTGAATCGCTCACCTGATTATAAATGAGCAACATATGTTGGATTTTTCATATGGATCTACTTTTTGATCCCACATGACCCACTTTCGAACTTGTCCAATTTATTATGGAAACAGACATTCCTAACAAGTTTCATGAAGATATGGCCAAAAATGTTGCCTCTAGAGCGTTAACAAGGTTTTTCTAAGATTATACCTCATGACCTATTTTTGACCCCACATGTCCCAAATTTGAACTTGTCCAAGATTTTATCAAAACAAACAGTCTGACCAAGTTTCATTAAGATTTGGCCAAAATGTGGCCTCTAGAGTGTTAACAAGGTTTTTCTAAGATTTGACCTCGTAACCTACTTTTTGACCCCACATGTCCCAAATTCGAACTTGTCCAACACGTCGCACGACGGACGCCGGACAAGGGCGATCACAAAAGCTCACCTTGAGCACGTTGTGCTCAGGTGAGCTAAAAAATGACCATAAGGCGTGGCCAATTGTGATCCCAAGGCCATATGATTTGAACAAACTTAATTAAGGACTACTAGAAGTGACTCCTTGGGCGGGGCCAATTTTGACCCCAGAGCCATAATTATAACAAACTTGGAAGAGGTCCACTAGGCTATGTTACACACTAAATATCTAAACTCCTGGCCTTGTGGTTTCTGACGACATTTTTTAAGTATTTTCCATTTAAGTCTATATATGGGCCATGACTCCTGACTGAATGGGCCGATATCAGCCATAATCGAACTTAGCCGAGAGAGTATGGCTATATACATTGTCACATAGTTTGAAGCAGATGTCTTAAGAAATGAAGACGAAAGAGTGCACACAAAATGAAATCTGGCATTTTTTATCGTCCAAGGGCCATAACTCTAGATCTAATAGGCGGATATCTGCCATAATCAAACTTGGCCGAAAGATTATGGATATAACCATTGTCATAAAGTTTGAAGAAGATTGCTTAAGAATTGAAGATGCTAGAGTGTACACAAGAAAATATTGACGGAAGGACGACGTACATTGACTGACTACAATAGCTCAGCATAGTGAGCTAAAACATGACCAGGACTATATTTCAATACAAACAGTGTCCTGCTGCTAAATCCTTAGGATGGAAAATAAAACAAGGCAGTCCAAAGGACAGCTATATCCCCCGCCGCTGACCAAATATTAGAATTTGTTTGGTCATAGGATTATGTTCACCTTAACCTGGCATGGTTGTAGCAGACATAGAAGATCAGTTTAAGACAATTTAACTTTCCGGAGTTATGTATGAATCTCAGAATTCGGAGGCACATATATTAAAAGTTTACTGACAAGTTTTACATGGGAAACAGTACAAAAAGTGAACATCAATGAAGTATAGGATGTGTTAGGTAACCACAAAATACATGTGTAACTCAATTAAAAACTTTATATATCATGACATAATTTGTATGATTGTGAACATGACATACTATTATTTACCGAATACAATAAATCACGAGATATCGAGATGACATGAAAAAGTGGAGGCTTAAACATTTGACCTTCAAGGATGACCTTGACCTTAAGCCAGCGTGACCGCCTCATGCCTCCTGCACATCAGCTCAATGAGGTTAACATTTTAGCCGAGTTTGAAGAAACTGTATCCAAGCGTTCATGAGATATGGAGCGTGCACGAAAATAACATTTGACCTTCAAGTATGACCTTGACCTTGAGCCAGCGTGACCGCCTCATGCCTTCTGCACATCAGCTCAATGAGGTTAACATTTTAGCCGAGTTTGAAGAAAATGTGTCCAAGCGTTCATGAGATATGGAGCGGACACGAAAATAACATTTGACCTTCAAGTATGACCTTGACCTTGAGCCAGCGTGACCGCCTCATGCCTTCTGCACATCAGCTCAATGAGGTTAACATTTTAGCTGAGTTTGAAGAAAATGTGTCCAAGCGTTCATGAGATATGGAGCGGACACAAAAAACATTTGACCTTCAAGTATGACCTTGACCTTGAGCCAGCGTGACCGCCTCATGCCTTCTGCACATCAGCTCAATGAGGTTAACATTTTAGTCGAGTTTGAAGAAAATGTGTCCAAGCGTTCATGAGATATGGAGCGGACACAAAAAACATTTGACCTTCAAGTATGACCTTGACCTTGAGCCAGCGTGACCGCCTCATGCCTTCTGCACATCAGCTCAATGAGGTTAACACTTTAGCTGAGTTTGAAGAAAATGTATCCAAGCGTTCATGAGATATGGAGCGGACACGAAAATGTTTCGGACACACTGACGGACTGACGGACTGACGGACGGACTGACGGACGGACGGACGGACGAAGGGCATTCCTATAACCCCCCTCCCGCTTCGCGGCGGGGGATTAATAAACTGTGCGTCGCGATGACGTCAGTAGTAGTCAACATCTGTTTCACTAAACATCCCCTCAAAATAAAATACGTGTATTCCAAATCCTATTTCGATACATTTTTTAATATTGACGAATCTGAATCTTTTTTCTGCAAAAAGGTGGTAAAATAAGATCGTTACATACTGTCAGAAGAATTTTAATGGTTTTATATGAATATGTATGATCTAAAGAAGTTGGATCCCCGCCTTTCTGGAGAGTAATATCTTTTTACTAGACTTAACGTATTGTATTCCCTTAGGACAACAGTCTGTAAATGTGTTTTACTGGGAAAACAGTAATACTAAAATTGATATAAAATACTCCCGCGACGCGATTGCAGGATAGACGGACACACATAATTTTATACAAAAAAAAATGCAAAAGCAACTCAAAAGCACAACTGAGCACTTCGAAAGTAAATATTTCATAATACTGTGTTAATATCATGGCTGAATCTTTTGATATTGTCTGCATATCGTTATTTCATATCATATTGCTAATGGATTGACGTCATTGTCCAATTATATTCAATAGAACATTTCAATGCACGAGGGTAGCGGTTAAAAAAATGACATTGAAAATGGCACCTCGCATGCCCGACTCTCGTCAATTGTGGAACATGCCATTGTTCAATACAATAATTTTCAACCACAACAGTCGCTCTGTGCGTAGGAAGACTTAAATTGTGAAACTAACTGAACAGACGATCACCACTGGATGCGCCCGATATTGTTTATTGGATCATTGACTTTTTTTTTTTTAAAAAGATGGCACAGCCAATTCGAAAAAAAAAAATAACCGGAGCGGATCTCAGTAGAGATTACTCTTTAACGATGCTAATGATTGACAAATACATGCCTGTAATTTTAGAAAATTGCATTTATATTCATGGATATTTCATACAGTTATTCGTGTATGCAATAATATGTTTTATCTTAGACATAGAATTAGAAAAAATATAATTGACACTTTTATTGCGCAAGAGCGTTTTTCGTATTTCTATCCAACCGTTATTGAGCAATGCATCACCGTTTTCCTTCTTAAAACAGCTCTGATGCGTATTTTATACCTTTACATGGAATTAAAAGTTGCACAAATGAACTTTAGGACAGCAACAAGTGGCCTATATACGAGTCTTAACTATGTTTGGTGCCATACAAAGAATTAATTAAGAAATAGTTCGGTCTACCACCAGAAAAAATATGCGTTTTATTCACGGCTTTACGCAATAGAATAATGCATACATCCCCAAAAATAACAAAAACAAAATGATATGATGTATATCAATGAAAAAGAAAGAGTTACAATACTGTACTTGTTTGGTCATGAAAAATATTGAGATGGGAAATGCGAAAGTACAATTAATGTTGACTATTACAAATGGAATTTTATAGAAAAATGATTGAATAATGGGACATAATTTTCTCAAAGTACAAGTATTCTATTTTCTATAATCACGATTCTAAAATTCATTGCAATTTATCGATTTCCCTATAAGTGTATCTTCCACAGTACAATGGTCCTTTTCCCATAGTGCTAAAATAAATCGCAGGTCCGGTGTCCACTATGAAGGCTCCAAGAGACACGGCGAGGCCACGATGACTCATCCAGCTTCTGATCACGAAGACCTCCATACAGCTAGTATTGATCGTTCCGGCACTCTGTCTGATGGGGTGGGGAATTCGATATGTCTATTGCGTAAATCCACGTGAAACGGATTAAAAATTGAATATACTTGTATTCGTTCGTGTTATTTTTGTCTTCGAAATGAAATGATACACGCTGGCTGGGTGAGAAAATTAAGGTAACCAATAACACACAGTGTGCTTGTAAATTATATACATGTTGCCATGTTTGTGACAGACAGTACCAACGTAACACAGACAATATATTCATAAGAGAAAGAATTGGTATCCATTATCATAGCAGACGTGTTTTGTGTACCACATCTGCATAATCAGTGGTGATTTGTTCCCAGTTTCTGGGGCCACAAGGCCATCTGGCGGCAACATGTTTATCTCGTCCAACTGGGTTTCACCTTTTGTTTATTTCAAACTGGTTTAAACCAGTTACTTTGAACTATTCGGTACACCTCTCGCCCATTTCAACCGATTTCTGAGTATTTTGAACATCAATAATTTGGTTACTATATTTATTGTTCTTGTACAGTTTAGTAAGAAGCAATAGAAAAATGCAGCCAAGCATAATAATCACCCAACGAGAGGTTTTCGTTATCAATATGAGAATTTCAGTATTTGTAGCAGTGCAGGTTGATATATAACAGACATGTATGTGTATATCCAACACTGTTCAATGACCCTAATGCATACACACCTTACTTTTAAAAAATTAAAAAAAAAAAAAATAATCATTAATTCATTAAATAATTTAAAGCAAATTAAAAATACATCAGTAGAAATTTTAGAACCCCCACCCCACCCCCCAACCCCCTCATTAATGTCGGTGAGGTCTTTATTTCCTGAAAAATGAACTCGGCAACGGGAAAACGCTAATTTCGTAAACGCAACTTCGGTGAAATCAGTTAAATAATAAATATAGAATATGGTAGCCCCGATGCTTTTTCTTACAATCATGGATGGTTGCATCGGGTGACCATGCGTCTGTATATGGGTATTGATAGACGTAATACACACATACATTTAAAAATCAAATTCTTTGTCAAAATTATGACCATATGTGAACAAGCTGCTTTAAAGAGGAATTTATTTTAAAAATATTTCATTTCTTTTAGGGTGGAGTGAGCGGAAATTACTATCACTGATCACAAACACTGTAAGATATATTACATCGAGACTTATTACGACTCATATTACACAAAGTTACCCGCATTATAAAAACAAGAGGCCCATGATGGCCCTAAATCGCTCACCTGAGATAAATAGGTTGACCCAAGGAACATCTGTACCAATTTATTTTAAAATCTGGCCAGTAGTTTTGAAGAAGATGATTTTTAAAGTTTTCATTTTTTTTTTGTTGCCATTGCAACCACAGTTCTACATGGATCAAGTTTATTTTAGCAACTTTTGTGAAGGTTGACCCAAGGATCATCCCTGCCAAGTTTAATCAAATTCTGTCCAGTGGTTTCAGAGGAGATGTTGTTTAAAGTTTTCCCTATATACATATAAGGAAATAAGCCGGGGGGATCGGAAAATTACAACTTTGGTAGGTTGACCCAAGGAACATCTGTACCAATTTATTTTAAAATCTGGCCAGTAGTTTTGAAGAAGATGATTTTTAAAGTTTTCATTTTTTGTTGTTGCCATGGCAACCAGAGTTCTACATGGATCAAGTTTATTTTAGCAACTTTTGTGAAGGTTGACCCAATGATCATCCCTGCCAAGTTTAATCAAATTCTGTCCTGTGGTTTCAGAGGATATGTTGTTTAAAGATTTCTCTATATACATATAAGGCAAATAAGCCCCGCCCCTGGCGGCCATGTTTTTTTACGGATCGGAATAATTTTAGCAACTCTGATAGAGGTTGACCCAAGGAACATCTGTACCAATTTATTTTAAAATCGAGCCAGTAGTTTTGAAGAAGATGATTTTTAAAGTTTTCATTTTTTTTTTTTTTTTTTTTGTTGCCTCTACATGGATCAAGTTTATTTTAGCAAATTTTGTGATGGTTGACCCAAGGATCATCCCTGCCAAGTTTAATCAAATTCTGTCCTGTGGTTTCAGAGGATATGTTGTTTAAAGATTTCTCTATATACATATAAGGCAAATAAGCCCCGCCCCTGGCGGCCATGTTTTTTTACGGATCGGAATAATTTTAGCAACTCTGATAGAGGTTGACCCAAGGAACATCTGTACCAATTTATTTTAAAATCGAGCCAGTAGTTTTGAAGAAGATGATTTTTAAAGTTTTCATTTTTTTTTTGTTGCCATTGCAACCACAGTTCTACATGGATCAAGTTTATTTTAGCAAATTTTGTGATGGTTGACCCAAGGATCATCCCTGCCAAGTTTTAATCAAATTCTGTCCCGTGGTTTCAGAGGAGATGTTGTTTAAAGTTTTCCCTATATACATATAAGGCAAATAAGCCCCGCCCCTGGCGGCCATGTTTTTTTACGGATCGGAATAACTTTAGCAACTTTGGTAGAGGTTGACCCAAGGAACATCTGTACCAATTTATTTTAAAATCTGGCCAGTAGTTTTGAAGAAGATGATTTTTAAAGTTTTCATATATTTTTTTCTTTTTGTTGCCATGGCAACCAGAGTTCTACATGGATCAAGTTCATTTTAGCAAATTTTGTGAAGGTTGACCCAAGGATCAACCCTGCCAAGTTTAATCAAATTCTGTCCAGTGGTTTCAGAGGAGATGTTGTTTAAAGGTTTCTCTATATACATATAAGGCAAATAAGCCCCGCCCCTGGTGGCCATGTTTTTTTACGGATCGGAATAATTTTAGCAACTTTAGTAGAGGTTGTCCCAAGGAACATCTGTACCAATTTATTTTAAAATCGAGCCAGTAGTTTTGAAGAAGATGATTTTTAAAGTTTTCATTTTTTTTTCTTTTTGTTGCCATGGCAACCAGAGTTCTACATGGATCAAGTTTATTTTAGCAACTTTTTGTGAAGGTTGACCCAAGGATCATCCCTGCCAAGTTTAATCAAATTCTATCCAGTGGTTTCAGAGGAGATGTTGTTTAAAGTTTTCCCTATATACATATAAGGCAAATAAGCCCCACCCTTGACGGCCATGTTTTTTTACGGATCGGAATAATTTTAGCAACTCTGATAGAGGTTGACCCAAGGAACATCTGTACCAATTTATGATAAAATCGAGCCAGTAGTTTTGAAGAAGATGATTTTTAAAGTTTTCATTTTTTTTTTTTTTTTTGTTGCCATTGCAACCACAGTTCTACATGGATCAAGTTTATTTTAGCAAATTTTGTGATGGTTGACCCAAGGATCATCCCTGCCAAGTTTAATCAAATTCTGTCCAGTGGTTTCAGAGGAGATGTTGTTTAAAGTTTTCCCTATATACATATAAGGCAAATAAGCCCCGCCCCTGGCGGCCATGTTTTTTTACGGATCGGAATAACTTTAGCAACTTTGGTAGAGGTTGACCCAAGGAACATCTGTACCAATTTATTTTAAAATCTGGCCAGTAGTTTTGAAGAAGATGATTTTTAAAGTTTTCATTTTTTGTTGTTGCCATGGCAACCAGAGTTCTACATGGATCAAGTTTATTTTAGCAACTTTTGTGAAGGTTGACCCAATGATCATCCCTGCCAAGTTTAATCAAATTCTGTCCTGTGGTTTCAGAGGATATGTTGTTTAAAGATTTCTCTATATACATATAAGGCAAATAAGCCCCGCCCCTGGCGGCCATGTTTTTTTACGGATCGGAATAATTTTAGCAACTCTGATAGAGGTTGACCCAAGGAACATCTGTACCAATTTATTTTAAAATCGAGCCAGTAGTTTTGAAGAAGATGATTTTTAAAGTTTTCATTTTTTTTTTTTTTTTTTTTGTTGCCTCTACATGGATCAAGTTTATTTTAGCAAATTTTGTGATGGTTGACCCAAGGATCATCCCTGCCAAGTTTAATCAAATTCTGTCCTGTGGTTTCAGAGGATATGTTGTTTAAAGATTTCTCTATATACATATAAGGCAAATAAGCCCCGCCCCTGGCGGCCATGTTTTTTTACGGATCGGAATAATTTTAGCAACTCTGATAGAGGTTGACCCAAGGAACATCTGTACCAATTTATTTTAAAATCGAGCCAGTAGTTTTGAAGAAGATGATTTTTAAAGTTTTCATTTTTTTTTTGTTGCCATTGCAACCACAGTTCTACATGGATCAAGTTTATTTTAGCAAATTTTGTGATGGTTGACCCAAGGATCATCCCTGCCAAGTTTAATCAAATTCTGTCCCGTGGTTTCAGAGGAGATGTTGTTTAAAGTTTTCCCTATATACATATAAGGCAAATAAGCCCCGCCCCTGGCGGCCATGTTTTTTTACGGATCGGAATAACTTTAGCAACTTTGGTAGAGGTTGACCCAAGGAACATCTGTACCAATTTATTTTAAAATCTGGCCAGTAGTTTTGAAGAAGATGATTTTTAAAGTTTTCATATATTTTTTTCTTTTTGTTGCCATGGCAACCAGAGTTCTACATGGATCAAGTTCATTTTAGCAAATTTTGTGAAGGTTGACCCAAGGATCAACCCTGCCAAGTTTAATCAAATTCTGTCCAGTGGTTTCAGAGGAGATGTTGTTTAAAGGTTTCCTATACATATAAGGCAAATAAGCCCCGCCCCTGGGGCCATGTTTTTTTACGGATCGGAATAATTTTAGCAACTTTAGTAGAGGTTGTCCCAAGGAACATCTGTACCAATTTATTTTAAAATCGAGCCAGTAGTTTTGAAGAAGATGATTTTTAAAGTTTTCATTTTTTTTTCTTTTTGTTGCCATGGCAACCAGAGTTCTACATGGATCAAGTTTATTTTAGCAACTTTTTGTGAAGGTTGACCCAAGGATCATCCCTGCCAAGTTTAATCAAATTCTATCCAGTGGTTTCAGAGGAGATGTTGTTTAAAGTTTTCCCTATATACATATAAGGCAAATAAGCCCCACCCTTGACGGCCATGTTTTTTTACGGATCGGAATAATTTTAGCAACTCTGATAGAGGTTGACCCAAGGAACATCTGTACCAATTTATGATAAAATCGAGCCAGTAGTTTTGAAGAAGATGATTTTTAAAGTTTTCATTTTTTTTTTTTTTTTTGTTGCCATTGCAACCACAGTTCTACATGGATCAAGTTTATTTTAGCAAATTTTGTGATGGTTGACCCAAGGATCATCCCTGCCAAGTTTAATCAAATTCTGTCCAGTGGTTTCAGAGGAGATGTTGTTTAAAGTTTTCCCTATATACATATAAGGCAAATAAGCCCCGCCCCTGGCGGCCATGTTTTTTTACGGATCGGAATAACTTTAGCAACTTTGGTAGAGGTTGACCCAAGGAACATCTGTACCAATTTATTTTAAAATCTGGCCAGTAGTTTTGAAGAAGATGATTTTTAAAGTTTTCATATATTTTTTTCTTTTTGTTGCCATTGCAACCACAGTTCTACATGGATCAAGTTTATTTTAGCAAATTTTGTGATGGTTGACCCAAGGATCATCCCTGCCAAGTTTAATCAAATTCTGTCCAGTGGTTTCAGAGGAGATGTTGTTTAAAGTTTTCCCTATATACATATAAGGCAAATAAGCCCCGCCCCTGGCGGCCATGTTTTTTTACGGATCGGAATAACTTTAGCAACTTTGGTAGAGGTTGTCCCAAGGAACATCTGTACCAATTTATTTTAAAATCTGGCCAGTAGTTTTGAAGAAGATGATTTTTAAAGTTTTCATATATTTTTTTCTTTTTGTTGCCATGGCAACCAGAGTTCTACATGGATCAAGTTTATTTTAGCAAATTTTGTGAAGGTTGACCCAAGGATCAACCCTGCCAAGTTTAATCAAATTCTGTCCAGTGGTTTCAGAGGAGATGTTGTTTAAAGGTTTCTCTATATACATATAAGGCAAATAAGCCCCGCCCCTGGTGGCCATGTTTTTTTACGGATCGGAATAATTTTAGCAACTTTAGTAGAGGTTGTCCCAAGGAACATCTGTACCAATTTATTTTAAAATCTGGCCAGTAGTTTTGAAGAAGATGGTTTTTAAAATTTTCATTTTTTTTCTTTTTGTTGCCATGGCAACCAGAGTTCTACATGGATCAAGTTTATTTTAGCAACTTTTTGTGAAGGTTGACCCAAGGATCATCCCTGCCAAGTTTAATCAAATTCTGTCCAGTGGTTTCAGAGGAGATGTTGTTTAAAGTTTTCCCTATATACATATAAGGCAAATAAGCCCCACCCTTGACGGCCATGTTTTTTTACGGATCGGAATAATTTTAGCAACTTTAGTAGAGGTTGTCCCAAGGAACATCTGTACCAATTTATTTTAAAATCTGGCCAGTAGTTTTGAAGAAGATGATTTTTAAAGTTTTCTTTTTTTTTCTTTTTGTTGCCATGGCAACCAGAGTTCTACATGGATCAAGTTTATTTTAGCAAATTTTGTGAAGGTTGACCCAAGGATCATCCCTGCCAAGTTTAATCAAATTCTGTCCAGCGGTTTCAGAGGAGATGTCGTTTAAAGCAAATTGTTGACGACGCACGACACACGACGACGGACGACGGACGAAGGGTGATCACAAAAGTTCACCTTGAGCACGTTGTGCTCAGGTGAGCTAAAAAACAACAATTTTATATATAATAAGCTTTTTATATACAAGGTTGAAGATTTTTTAAATGCGGCAGTTTTTCGGTCAAAGCAACGTAATGGACACCTTTGATATTACCCAGTGTTCTACACGACTGACACAATGTCCTGGAGTAAAAAGACCCGCGGACTTGTAAGTTTGGTAAAATTTAAGGATCATTCACAGTAAACGTTATTGCGGATCTTTAGATCAACGTTCTGATATACATGTACACAAAAACTAGCTTTTCACCTTATACTGGACGATATAAACTAAATGTTAGTCCCTATCGTATTTATGTTCTTTTTCCTAACAAGTAACAGAACATATAATTTACATATTCTAGAAGAATTTAGTCTGAGTCTACGAAAAATACCTACTTCAATTCATTATTACACGAAGAACAATAAAATTTAATATCCAAATCCTTATCCCCATTATTTTAGTAATAACCTAAAGCAGCTCGGACGGTCATTCACAAACGGTTACTAAGATATTTGTAGTAGTGTGTCTATCAATACTGATCTACAGACGCATCATCATCCAATGCAACATTTCGTAATGGTAAAAATGGAGTGTGGGGGGGGGGGGGGGTTCCATCACAGGCAATAACGTCACGAACGGTGTTCATCCTATTTTTAGAATGATAAAACCTAAATTTAGGAAATCTATTTTCGTTTGGAGTCACTGATCACATTCACGCTTTGCTCATGCGCTGATTTCACATGCTTAACTTACGCTTTCACTACCCGAAACAGGCGAAGATGACACACTGCTGGACGTGTCTCGTGATATCGCAAGCACTTGCTTCGGGATATATTAACCGATCGGTTACGAAAATTGCGTTTTCCCTGCAATGTAACCTACATTTGCCAAGTTCATTCGCAGGAAACTAAGACCTTACTAACATTAACGAGAGATAGAGAGAGAGAGAGAGAGTAGAAAAAAAACGTTGTATGCACACATATCAGTAAAAGTTCCGGTCAATATATATTTTGACATAGCTACGTTGCTGCTGTTCTTGTTGTTATTTCTTGGCTTTTTGTTTATTTATTTAAACCGTCGTCTCGAAAAATGTGCATTTTATTAAGAGTCTCGTCATCTATAAATATAAATAAAATCATTAAATGTACTTAAATATGTATGATATAATATATAAAAGTACTATCAGACAGGCAAGACAAGTTTTGTTATTGATAAAGTTGCTGTGAGCCTAACCGAAGTTTTAACCCCAGGAATGTGTTCTGAATACATGTATACATGTACATGAGTATGTAAATATTCTGACAAAATGTCAAAAGTTTCGGTTTCACGACAGTTAGCGTGTAAAACTTGTTTCAGCTGCCTCGGAGGAGATGGTTCCTCTATTCACGAATATGACCACGCTAGAATTTTATGTACCTCTTTAATAGATGAAATATGAAATGAAATGCATTGAAAACCGTTTTACATCGTACACTACAATTGCGTGCTGTAAAATATACATAATTAATAAGAAAACGTCTCGGACTCTTATCTGTGATAGAAAGGCTGGAACAATCGATATGTGCAGTATGGATGGAACACTGTGTTTTAGCCTTAACTCGATTAAATTGAGATATTTCCGTCGTGTTTTATCTCAAATCGATCTAATTGGACAGACGTCATCTAGTCAATTCAAGTCACGTCCTTAAAACTTATAGGTCATTTTTCACTCTGAACTTGACGTCTAACTCTTCACAGCATAGAGATGATGATCATACTCTTCTATAGTTATTGTCACATTGAAATGTTACTGGAACTTCCGATAGATACCAAGTATAACAGTGCCATATGTCGGTTGTAACTGGTCGTATTTATTTTGTGGTTTATCAACCTAATCGATGATAATTGACAAGTAACATTGAAGGACAGCCGTGAAGTCCCATCATTTCAACAAAAAAAAAAAGATGCATCACCGTCCCTAAACAGTCTCTCTCTACACACACACGTCTCTCTCTCTCTCTCTCTCTCTCTCTCTCTCTTATCTGGTCAGTCAGTGACTATAATCGTATCATCACATATCTGTCATATTTGACACCAACCACAACTCAGCACAGAAACATTGCTGTAACTTCCGCCATGGCGCTCCCTTTTAATTCTCGAACAAATTCTTGGCACTCAGCTAGGGTATTTTCTCTTGCATCGTTAGCGTAGTCGTGCATGGTAGTCATGTATCATTAAACAATCATCCTTAACCAATGTCTGCATAACAAATGTCAACCTTTGAAGAGGAAAAATTGGGAATCTAAGTATATGAAGTCAGTTTAACCCTTTTCCTCATAGAGGAAACCATGAAAAGACCTATGCGAACAGCATAAAACCAGATAAGGTTTTATGCTGTTCGCTGCTCCTCAGTGGTCTGGAAATGAGAATTTTGTAATTAAATTTGGTAAGGTTTAACTGTGGTTTTCTGCAGATCAGGCTTTATGTGGTACCTATTGAGTGCGTCAAAATGAGTCTATATGAGGGAAAGGGTTATGGTAGACTCATGTAGATGAATAAAATGAAAGATTGATCAACGTGTATAAGAAGTTACCTTTTGATATCAACGTTAATTGTCTAATTCAGGTCAGTTGCTCGGATGCCACGACATGTTGCTAGAATATTCTGGATACTGTATGAACTTCAAACAATCTGACATGAACTTGGCCCCAGTGATCATTTTAAGTATTTGTTAGTAACGATAACATATAGTAAAAACTGTGCCTGACTAAATGACAGGTTGATTTTATCTTATCACTATTATCTAATTAATACTCTAAATTTACGTATGGTCTATTTCTAGTAAGCGATTAACTGACTGTGAACACAAAATAGATATCAATTCATTAATATAAATATTCACACAGTCTACTTAGATCTAAGAACAGTAAAACAGTAAGATAATTATAAGAAATTTTTGCATCATCATTGGATTTGACGTCATAATGTATATTCAATAAAAATGTGAATTTGCCAAATACAACCTACCCACTTTTAAATCATGATGCAATTTTGTATGTAGACAATACAGGATCATATAATGCATAATGCCTGCAAACAGATGTCTGCAGAAACCACGTTTGTAGAGGTACCGTCGTGGCATCGGCCGGGTGATTAATGTATGTTACTCTGAGCTTCGAATCAGTACTTTCGTACTGCTTTAAAAAACAATTAAAAATCCAATTAAAGTAACTTAAATATGTAAATTTGTTGTATGCATACGTTGTTCATAGATCGTTATTTTTAGAAATGTGAATTAAAACTAACACACGTACACGCCACTGACAGCGGCTGTCAAATTTCAACCAGAGTTGCTAAAGACGGTGCGATTTGTGAACATCTGTTACAGTACGAGTGGAAGCCGGTAGAGGATAAGCTACATTACATACCATTTTCATACCACTCCTCTGTCCTCTCCCCGCACGCTTCGAGAACCTCCTCCATCCTGGTGTAATAACCTTGGTTCTATTCCTCCATCCTTCCACAATTTCACGGTCGTACTTTATTACACATTGTATACACAGAAATCCATATTATCTACACGGGGCAACACTCATAACGTGGCATACTAGAACACTTGGTCACGTGACCGTTAATGTATAACAACCAGGCATCCCTGCGATACTGATCCTGTCTTGTTATTGATCCTTCTTGAGCAGTCGGGATAACTTTGCATACACATAATGTATGGATATTGGTACATTCATGCATGCATTGATGTTGCCAATTGTCCCTGATTGATTTCAGTTCGTCATTTTGTCAATGAATTTATAGATTTGTATTAATTTATTGGTACATGTAGCTCTATATTGATTGGCTAGTATATGCTGGTGATACATGGGCATAGTCGTGTACGTATTCATGAAGTGCGTCATTTTATCAACAATTTATCGAGAAAAAAAAAGTGTATTGGATAAAAGACTGGGAAATACCAAAATTGCTCTGCATATCATACAAAATATAAATAAATGATGGCGGATAAAGAAGAGGAATACGTAGATATTTAAATAAAAAAGACAGAAAAATAATTTTAGAAAAAAAAAACAGTTAATTAGAATAACATTAAATCAATAAGTTATTTTATTATTTAATCATTTTTGTTATTTCACAATTACATTGTAGTATAAATTTAACATTTTCATAAGTGGCTTAGATATTCGTGAAATATTTTATCCATTATCACTTTGAAAAAAAAAATATTTAATTTATAATTTTTTTATTGATTTGCCGATAACGGAAACTAAATGAGTTCATGCGCTGATATATCATTGATCACTAGTCCTAGTGTACTAAGAGTATTTAATATACATGTAAAGAGTCATATTACAGAGATTTACAGACTATGTATATATATACATAGCAAAATCCGGAAAACATAGGCAACTTACAGGTATATACATATGTTATCTTACTAGGTCATTCTGTGCCCACAAAATAATGAAAAACAATCAAAGCGCACAATGCGCTGAAAGACTGTCGGCATGATCTACGTAATAAAATAGCTATACATACATGTATTTCTAATCCCAGCATTTAAGCAGAGTTGAACTCCATACAGGCAAAAGGCATATGACGCCAAAAGATCGACGTGCTTTCTTGAAGCTCTAGTAAATTAGTAGTTACTAGTCGTAAGTCAGCTGATCTCGCTCCTTGTTAAATGATAACCCTGTGAGATGTCTCTCAATGCCTTGAGCTCTTTGATTTGTTTCAAAATGATCCGGAGTGAGGTTCCATTTAAATATTGCATTCCTAAGGATGACCTTTTTCAGTATTAGTTAACCTAATGTACACAATCGCATTGCATTGCATTGCTGAGCACGGATTAATACTGTGCGATGAAAACGTTAGCGGTGATTATGCAATTCAACAATGCCTGATTTTTATTTACCACTTCGTAAGACTGACAGGTACCGCCAGTCTAATGAAAAGACAAGATTTGATAATATTATGGACGGGTTTTATGGCTTTTTCATCAAAGGTAGGTCAAAGGTCAACTACATCATATAGAGGTCCATCCGCATAAGCAACTGTCCAAATATAGCAGTAATCAAATGAAGCACATAAAAGTTATAGCAGATTAATCAAACGGTAAACCTGTCCAGACGACGCTTTTTCATCAAAAGCAGGTCAAAGAGAAAATGAATCGAGTCATAAAAAATCATTCAGCGCCTG
>CM037778.1:58683680-58733680 GCA_021229015.1 Solen grandis
GTTTAAACTGAAAAAGTAGAATGGTATATGCAATCTGAAACTCCCATTTTAAGTTGGAATACCCTAAGTATCCTAAAAATAAATTAATACAAGTCAATGGCAGTATTGCATTTACTCTGGCTTCATTTGCATATCAACATTTGATTGGTTTAAGAAGTAGGTCAAAATCAAATTTATGCTGCTATGCCGAGAAAAAATTTGATGGCCTTATCAGAGATGTGAATACCTAGTTTAATGTACCTCTGTGTAGTTGTCAACACACTTAAGAAATTAGAAGACTAGTCATGAGAGGTAACTGTTACCCATAGGAGCTGTTTCAGGAGGTTTTACTCTAATGAATAATTTGACAGTACTTTAGTCATATTGTGATGTCCAGCTAATTACAGGTGAAGGAAGACCCTAGTGAGGCTATGTACATGGTTTTCCAATGATAATTTCAAATGGGTGACAAATGACCCTTTGCGATTTAGATAAGGAGACAAATTTTGAAATATTTGGGAGTCTTTCAATAATTTGAGGTTCAAAATAAGCAATTTTGTGTGCCAGGGAAAACTCTATATGTATCATTTCAGGCACAGAAGTCAACCGGGTTAGACCAGCGACCTACGTTAAGTCAGCTGGAAGTCTTCCACACATGAAAACAGACTGGGATCTGAACAAACAACAGCAGTGTAGGGCTGATTTAATCTAAATCATTGACTATTTCTGCTGGGCCTCTGAGGCCTTAACAGCCATTTGGTACCAAAATGTTAAGTAAAGAATACTTTGTTTACATATATATATTTATTTGTTGTGTAACAAGAACAAGTTAATAAGGTCGGAATTTTCTTGATGCTTTCATCAGGGCGATCCGCTGTTTGTCTTCTTCAAACTTCTTCCTCAAGTTGGCAATTTCTGCAAGACGTTAAATATACATTTAATCATAATTCTTGTGCGTTGACTAGAATACAAGATTTCTGTTAGTTACATCTACTATTCCTCACAATGGCTCCTGTATTGTACCCTCGCTAACTGCGATCAAACTCACCACCACTGCTCCTGTGGTCAATCAACATTGCTTACAGACCATGGTGCACTTACCAATATTTTTACTCAAAATAGTGCCAGCAATAAATGCAATGCCAAAGTAAATACTAAACATATAATTAAGATATTTTAGAAACTTGAGATTAAAAAGAACACCAAGAGGATTGCTTCAACAACTGAGATTAATAACATTCTGCTTGACATTGTACTGGAGTTAACTGTTTCTGCAACAGTATTTCAGTCATATATCGATGTCTGGCTGATTGCAAGAGCAGGATGACCCCAAGTAAATAAGGGCACTAGGGGTAAATCTGCCAACCTTCCGCAATCCATCTTAACCCTTTCCCTCATAGAGGAAACCATGAAAAGACCTATGCGAACAACATAAAACCAGATCAGCCTGCGAGTAACTCGCAGGCTGATTAGGTTTTATGCTGTTCGCTGCTCCTCAGTGTTCTGGAAATGAGGATTTTGTAATTAAATTTGGTAAGGTTTAACTGTGGTTTTCTGCAGATCAGGCTTTATGTGGTACCTATTGAGTACGTCAAAATGAGTCTATATGAGGGAAAGGGTTAAGGGCTTCCTCATAAAGAAAAATAGAGATGCTCTTGCCAGTCTCTAACCCACAGATATTCAGCCTGTATTTGACAGCCTTAAAGTCTGATATCAACTATTTGATAAGCATATCTCACTGTCAAATAATATCATTTGAGAATGTTATAACTTACGCTCTCTCTTTGTCTCCCTTATCTGGAAACTGTAGAAGTTGAGAAGCTCCTGTAGACAAAGAAATAACAAGAGCTGTCAGAGGACAGCACGCTCCACTATTCAAAATGCTTGTTGGTAAATCAAATGAAATCTATTTCAATTCTTGCCCTTCACATACCCTGTACATAATAATAGTCAAAAATGGTATACCTTGATAGTCTGATACCCCTTAATATTTTTATGATGTCTAAAATCAATCCCATGCCTAGTTACTGACACAAAAGCACAATAACACTGTGCATGCAAAACTGTAACCAAAAATCCAAGTTAGAAAAGGGCCATAATTTGCATTAGTCCAAAAGTTATCCTCCTTAGATTTCTGAAGCCCTTGAAGACACTCCTTAACTTTCTAGTCAATTCCACAAGCAATTTCTGAGATATAAGTTGGATAGTAGCTTGAATGCAAAAAAACTTAACCAAAATTCTAAGTTAAAAGGGGGTCATAATTTTAATATATTCCATCAAGTGTTAATTCTACCATGAAAGTTTGATACCCCTAAACATATTAACCCTTTCCCTCATAGAGGAAACCATGAAAAGACCTATGCCAACAGCATAAAACCAGATCAGCCTGCGAGTAACTCGCAGGCTGATCAGGTTTTATGCTGTTCGCTGCTCCTCAGTGGTCTGAAAATGAGGACTTTATAATTAAATTTGGTAAGGTTTAACTGTGGTTTTCTGCAGATCAGGCTTTATGTGGTACCTACTGAGTGCGTCAGAATGAGTCTATATGAGGGAAAGGGTTAAAGATGTTTCAAATCAATCCAATGCCTGGATACGGAGATATTAGCATGAAAGTACCTTGCATGCAAAACTTTAACCAAAATTTCTAAGTTTAAAAGGGGCCATAATTTGTAATATATTCCATCAAGAGTTATCTACCTTGGTTGTCTGATGCCCCTGAACATATTTATAAATTTTCAAGTCAATACCATAAATGGTTATTGAGATATAAGGTTGATTGTAACTTGCACGCAAATCTTTAACCAAAAGCTGCAACGCCAACGCAAGGGCGACTACAATAGCTCTCATATTCTTAGGATAGTCGAGCTAAAAACAACAGTAAAGAGTCTGCAAAAAAAAAAAGCAGAGTAAGTTCTAAACAACAGCAACAACAAGAACTACAGACGACAACAGACAAGAATAACAGGTCAGCGCGTGAGCAATTAATAAATTTTAGTAAAAAAAGAACATTCAACTCTTTGTATAAATCTCAAATATAGATGTTGATTGCATCTATTACTGATAAAATGAAACTAGAACTGTGACTTAAGGTGACTGATATCCTATTTGCCACTTGTCTTTAAGTTATGTGAATGAAGGACGGGACAGGATGTGATTGGAAGTGACAGAACATGACAAGAGATTCCTATATAGCTCCCACTTTTGTGTAGCCTGGGTATTACAAATGATTCAGATTTAATTACAATGTAAAGTTTGTATCAATAATATCATTATATGCACCTGTAGCTGATTAGCTCTATTATTCATTCTTGGGTATATGCTCCCTCTTCGTAGGGGGATGGGGGGAGGGGCATTAAAAATGAAAAATCTTCAGAACACCATACTATACTATTTTAAGAACTACATGAAGCAACAAACAATAACAACACAGAACTAGTACCCTATAAGGCACTTAAATATAAATTTACATAAAATCCCTATCAATTTTTGCTCAAAAAGAAACAGTCCACAAATGAATATAGGAGGACATATTGTTATAATTTGGCATTATCTTTGAAATAGAGCGATTTAAAAGTTATTGTAAAATGAACAATTGGATATACATGTATCTTTGTTTTATAAGCTTTGGACATCAGATAAAAATAATGGATTTTTTGCTGTATTTACAGTACTGAAAATAAAGAATATGTTGAAAGAAATATTTTTGTGAATCACTAAAGGTGATTTATACCCCCTCCCCCATTCTACCTAGTCTTCATGTAATATGTTTGTAGGACCGGCCAGGACTTAACAGAATGTGATAAGCATGATTCCTATAAAGAACCCACTTCTGCAAAGCAGGTATACAATAATAAAGACTTCTTCACAAAAATAAAACAACCAGACAAGCCCATTTATTATTGTGGTGGGAGACAGATAGGATTCAAAAACCAATTTTATCAAAAACAGTTATAGTAGGCCCTATATACCTTCTCTTTCCTCCGTTTCTTCTCCTTCTTAGTGATTGCCTTTTCATGTGCCTCAGTTCTGGGAGCTGCCTTGTTCTTGCCATGCCTGGTGACGGTCACCCAACCATCGTCATCTGGCACTCCTTCTTGGTCTTTTGCTTTCTCAATCTCCTGTAAACCAGTAGAAGCACTTCTAAGTCTTTTATATACAGAGCATCGTCAGACACCCAAGGTCAGTTCATTTTGTTACTCTCCATTCATCAACTGTAGGATTTTTAACTAGAAAGTCCTTGATTTGCCCATTCAGCATGAAAATAGTTATGCCAATCAGTATGATGTTTACATTTTGGATACTTTCCATGTAGAGGTCACAATTTTGGAACTGTGTGAAATTCAATACAAGCATTCCGATTGATTAATGACAAACAGGAGAAGGTTATCCTGCATCTAATCAGATTACTGTCAATGTTTAAGAAACAGATGTGAAAAACCCCACAGGTGATGTATGGAGAGTAGCGTAATCAGCAGCTAAGGGTTATCTGACAATGTATATAGTGCAGATACACTTACTGTATTAAGGGGCCAACTTGTGTACTACGCCATCTGAACTTTCCAGTTAATGCAGGGGAAATGAAGACCAGTTAAAGGATAGTTTTAGATCAAATACAAACATCATCACAATCAAACCAGTTACTGTATGTAAAAAAAAGGACAATCTCTCTAGACCGGTTGTGATCTGAGCCAGTATATACAAAGTCAATCCACCCAAAATAAAGCAGTCAATATGTACAGGCCTTAAAATGAACAAATTAAGGTCAATTTCAATATCTTCTCATGAAGGTACAAAGTATTGGTCCAACCCAAGATTTGTCAAGAGAAATTAGTTTCATTTGCAAGAAAAAGTACTAAATATTAAACTTTTAACAGTTAAACTTTGTAGTGTTAACAATTTTCTATCTACACATAAAATATAGTATAACCCTTTAATTCATATAGACTCATCTTGATGCACTGGCAAACAGAGCAGACCCAGATCAGACAGCTCCTATAGGATCAGGGTCTCCTCTATTGGCTCATACAGTATTAAAGCTCAGATTATAAACAGTCTGCACAATAAAGAAAAATCCAATTTCATATACCATTTGAAATTTAGTCAAATAATATACATCAAGTCATTAACCCTTTCCCTCATAGAGGAAACCATGAAAAGACCTATGCGAACAACATAAAACCAGATCAGCCTGCGAGTAACTCGCAGGCTGTTCAGGTTTTATGCTGTTCGCTGCTCCTCGGTGGTCTGGAAATGAGGACTTTATAATTAAATTTGGTAAGGTTTAACTGTGGTTTTCTGCAGATCAGGCTTTATGTGGTACCTATTGAATGCGTCAAAATGAGTCTATATGAGGGAAAGGGTTAATCTATACATAAATATTCATGAGGTTAAATGTTAATTCTGTATAGCATTTATATGTATAATAATATTCAAATCTCACCTCTTGGACTTTTCTGTCAAACTCTGTCATGTATGTATCTATTTCTGTCTCAAGCTCACCCATGTCTACTGAGTCTTCAACATACTGTTTCACCCACTCTGTAGTTAAATCATGTTTTTCTTTCTTTACATGTATTAAATGTACCACCAAAGGTAAAGTACTTCAGTCATTTTGGAACTGTGTCTGAATCATTATGTGTGGGCTATCAGTTCTGGAACTACCCTCATATTTTTTTTTTGAGCAAAGGAACTTTAATGACTTTAATGTTCACTATGACATGAAAGTTCTAACCACTTGATAACCGAGAAAGGTCAAAATGATTCATTACTACTTCAATCCAAATTTTCTGCACAATCATTTAATTTCATGATCAATCCAATAGGTTAATATTTATGTTTGTTTGTTTGTTGGGTTTAACGTCCCACTGACAATATTTCAGTCATTTGAAGACTATGTCTACCTGAGACAGATACTGTGCTGTCACACTGTAGTATCACATAATCCTGACAACAAGTTAACCAGTCCTGGAACTATCCTTATATACTGAGTGCCAGACAAGGGAGCTATACCGGTACTATTTTTTACAATTCTGGATTGAACCCATGACCTAGACTACCTTTATATTATGATTATTTATAAAATAAAAAGTGTTCCTTGGAACACACGTTTCACTTGCTGAAAGAAGCATGACAGAAAAGTTGTGATAGACAAACAGATAGACTGGCAATGGAAAAGTGATCTATGTGTCACCTCTGCTTACAGCAGGTGATATAATATTTTTTTAGACAGGTCTGATTTAAAGTCATTCAATATTTGTTGAAAAATCATACAAAATCATAGCAACAAAATGGATATTTAGATGCATTTTATGCATGGTGATGATCAAAAATTAAATTATACATTTATAGTATAAAAGGGCACAATCTAGCAGTTTCACTAAAGAAACCATAAAATTCAGTCAAGCCTGTCTTAAGCAAAAATGACATAAGTTCTGAAAAGACACTGAAATAAATATCAGAATATTGATATAAGTAAATATTAGAAGTGAAGTTAATACTACAAATAGACAGCATTACTTAGGTTGAAAGAAATGAGAAACAAGAGGGCCAAGATGGCCCTTGGTCACTCACCTGAGAAAGATGATTGCTTAAGAAATAAAGATGCTTGAGTGTAAAAGTGAAATCTGCCTTTTTTATGGTGAAATGGGCATAACTCCTAAATTTACAAGTCAATATCATTTATAATTGAACCCGATTGTGAGTTTATGGGCATAAACATTGTCTTAAAGTTTAAAAATGATTGTTAAAAAAATGAAGTTGGTAGAGAATAAACAAAGTGAAATCTTGCATTTTTTATATTAAAAGGGGCATAACTCCTGACCTAATTGACGGATCTCAGCCATAATCAAACTTTATCGAGACCTTATTGTCATAAGCATTGTCATAAAGTTTGAAGATGATTGCTCAAAAGATGAAGATGCTAGAGTGTAAACAAAGTGAAATATGGTATTTTTTTAATATTAAAAGGGGCATAACTCCTGACCTAATTGACGGATCTCAGCCATAATCAAACTTTATCGAGACCTTATTGTCATAAGCATTGTAATAAAGTTTGAAGATGATTGCTCAAAAGATGAAGATGCTAGAGTGTAAACAGCGTGAAATCTGGCATTTTTTTATATTAAAAGGGGCTTAACTCCTGACCTAATCAACTGATCTCAGTCATAATCAAACTCAATCGAGACATTATGGTCATAAGCATTGCCATAAAGTTTGAAGATGATTGCTCAAAAGATAAAGATGCTAGAGTGTAAACAAAGTGAAATACGGCATTTTTTGAATATTAAAAGGGGCATAACTCCTGACCTAATTGATGAATCTCAGCCATAATCGAACTCAATCGAGACCTTATGGTCATAAGCATTGCCATAAAGTTTGAAGAGGATTGCTCAAAAGATGAAGATGCTAGAGTGTAAACAACTTGAAATATGGCATTTTTTGAATATTAAAAGGGGCATAACTCCTGACCTAATGGTACGATATCAGCCATAATTGAACTTCGCCGTGATTTTATGGTTTATAAACATTGATATAAAGTTTAAAGATAATTGCTCATGAAATGAAGATGCTAGAGTGCAAACAATGTGAAATCTGGCTTTTTTGAATTTTAAAAGGGGCATAACTCCTGACCTAATGTTCTGATATCAGCCATAATCGAACTTGGCCGAGATTTTATGGTTATAAACATTGTTTTAAAGTTTGAAGATAATTGCTCATAAAATGAAGATGCTCGAGTGCAAATGAAAAAATTGTGGATGACGGACAACGGACGGACGGACGACGGACATTCATCGATCCTAAAAGCTCATCCTGAGCACACGTGCTCAGGTGAGCTAAAAAAAAACAAACTAGAAATGTCACTGTGGTGACTCATATCACCATGTACAGCTTTGTCACAGTATGGAAGTATGTTCTAAATGTTGACAGCAGTAAATATGGATTTAGGATAAATGTAAATTGAGAAGTTTTTTTATGACAAGTCTCATGAAGAAACAGTCAAAAATAAACCTTAACACTATTTACCTTTCACACAAGAGACAAATATGTCTAAAATATGGTTAAAATATCTAATTCCTGTTCAGCATTATTAACAATAATGCAAATCCATTTTAGTTAGCAATGACCTTGACTCTTCACAAACCAAATCTCTTCACACAAGCTCTATCTGTTGTAAGCTTGAATATAATATTTCATTCCTATTGTTATTAGTTATTCAAAAATAAATGGGGGACAGACAGTGAGCAGCAAAAGTTCAAACCCCCAACAGCCTATTAAAGCTTTTTCTCCACAAAGGCTATGTTTAATAACGCATGTTCCAAACTTGGATATGATATTTCAATCCTAAAAAAAAAAGTTATTAAGTAAATTCAGTTTTTGGGACAAACATTTTTAGTATCAGTAGAACCAAACATCACATCAAAGCAATATCTGTACAAAAAGTGTAGAAGAACCAAACTTGATTATAATATATCAATTCTAACTAAAGTTGTTTAGAAAATTCCACTTTCAGGACAGACAGTAAGCATTAACAAGTCTATCTTTGGTGACAGTGACCTTGACCCATCCAACCAAAAACAGCACATAAAAACTTTATCTTCTGTCTTTACACGTAGTATACAAGGTATGTCACTTACGACAAAGAAATTCCTTTTTGTGAACAGACTGACCAACAGTTTAACCAACCAACCAATGGACTGACCTTCCAACAAAGTGATTCCATACGCCCTCTCAAACAAGGGTATAACAATGACCTCAGCAGGGTGTGGTCTTTGTTAGCAATGATTCTTTCCTTACATTATAAACTGTCAATGCAAATCGTGTAGAGAGTAATTATCAACATAACATGCCCCTCCTTACTGAAAGAATTTGCAAGCAGTTATTATTCAGATCTTAAGGATTTTTTTCTGGAAGGGAAGCTTTATGCTTTGAATATTAATCTAACAACACCCTGACAGACGAGAATATAACCTATCCAATGAAGAACTCAACGCTCTACACAACTTAAAAAATAACACGGACATAGTTATCAAACCAGCAAATAAAAGAGGCTGACTTGTAATCCTCAACAAAAGTGACTACATTAATGAAGGTCTACGACAGCTATCTGATACGAACACTTATAGACATATATACATGGAATCTACAAAAGAAGCCACTCGTGAAATCAATTCTTTTCTGTCTTACCTCTCGAAGCACAAACTAATGAATGAAGAACATATTAAGTACCTCACTCCTAAACATTGTAGAACCCAAGTCTTTTACCTCTTACCTAAAATACATAAACCTAATAACCCAGGCCAACCTATAGTATCAGCTTGCAGTGGACCCACCAAAAAATTGTCCGAATTTGTGGACTACCATATACAACCTTTAGCACAAAATGTAACTTCATACATCAAAGACACGAACGATTTCCTACTGAAAATTAGAGACCTAGGAAGAATACCCCAAAACTCTCATAACCATTGATGTGACAGCCCTATACACCAACATCCCGCACAGGGAAGGCATTTTAGCTACGAAAGAAGCCCTAGAAAAAAGACCACAAACAGAACCGAAACCTGGATACTTCTCAGATTTCTACACTTCATTCTCACCAAAACAGCTTTTACATTTGATGGAAAGTTTTATGAACAAACTTCAGGGACCACCATGGGAACCAAAGGCGCACCCAGCTATGCTATCTTATATATGCACAAAATTGAGACCGACTTTTTAGCAACCAGACATTTAAAACCCTGAATGTGGTGGAGATACATTGACAACATTTTCACTATTTGGCATTACAGCAGAGAGGAATTAAATTCCTTCATTCTTGCCTTAAATAGTTTTCACACAAAAATCAAGTTTACGTCGGACATTGGTGAAACAACGGCCAACTTCCTAGATACACAATTCATAAAAAAGACAATGGATCCCTCAGCAGCTCGGTCTACTCCAAACCAACGGATGCTCACATGTACTTATATTTTCACTCATACCACCCTATTGACCAGAAGAAAAGTATCCCATACAGTCAAGCCCTATGAATAAGACGTATCTGTTCTGACAATGAGACATTTGACCACCAGACCAAAATAATGCACAGCAATCTACTAGCCAGAGGATATCATAGTCAACTTATAAAAACGGCCATAAAAAGGCTAGAAATATAGACAAACTATCCTGACCCCTAATGAGAACACCGACAAGAAAGACAATGTTCCTCTTATCATCACAAATAATCCCCAAAACCCTGATATGAACAGAATATTCAATAGCAACAAGCATATCTTAGACCTAAACCCTGACACGGCATTTTTCAAAGACATCAAAATAATAACAGTACTTAAAAAAAGTTTGAGACAACTCCTAGTTAGGTCTGACGTGAGCCTCATGACACGTCAAAAAGGTAGCCATTCTTGTAAGAAAAATTGTTCAGCTAGTATATACTTGAACAGCAAAACAGAAATACTGTTTAAATCTACTAACTCTGTATACAGAATTAGAGGCTCATATAACTGAAATGGTAAGTTTGATATACATTATTACGTGCCGGAAATGCGGCATTCAATACATCGGACAGACAGGTAACACCATCAGGGAACGTCTTTACGGCCACATCAATGATGTCAGAAGCAACAACAACGTTAAACCAGTTTCCTGCCACTTCGGCAATAATAACCACACCGTGCATGACATTGATGTCACTGTTCTCACGGATACAGCAAGAAACATAAACATAAAATTACGAACTGAAGAAGCATACATCAACTTATTCAAGACAAGACACCCCCAGGGACTCAATTTGATTCAGTAAAATGGATAAGAACCGACTTCAACCACCGGAATCATCATACTCCAGAATTTCATCAAAACTCTTCCAGTGCAAAAGATGCAATAAATTCATTAAAGGTAACGTTTCCCATTTCGCCCGACACCTAAAAACCCACAACAAACTGAAACGAAAATATTTGTGCCCGGGATGTATTAAAACTTATACGAGAAAAGACTATCTGAAGCAACACGCACAGAATATACATAATATCAACATAACCAATGACCTAGAAATAAAAAAAGTGACAATTCAACCTCCGGCCATCAATAGATTACTACATGGAAACCACCTTTTGAAGCACGCCCCAGATTCACCACCAAACCAGCAACAAAAGATTGGATTAATGAAAAGTCAGACATCGACAACATGCTCCAAGATATGATATCAGTTCCCAGGCCCATCGTTTCGCATATTATTTAAAGTTCAGTAAATTACTATTTATCAAATTACAAATTTGTAAATTAATATTCATGAGGTTAATGATTTATTTTTTTTATAATAGACTGGGGATTATTGTAAAATGTAAACTCATTGTAAAAAAACCAGACGGTTATTGTAAAATGTAAAAGACTGGGGATTATTGTAAAATGTAAACTCAGACTGGAGATTATTGTAAAATGTAAACACAGACTGGAGATTATTGTAAAATGTAAACTCAGACTGGGGATTATTGTAAAATGTAAACTCAGACTGGAGATTATTGTAAAATGTAAACATAGACTGGGGTTTATATCAAAATGTAAACTCAGACTGGGGATTATTGTAAAATGTAAACTCAGACTGGGGATTATTGCAAAATGTAAACTCAGACTGGAGATTATTGCAAAATGTAAACTCAGACTGGAGATTATTGTAAAATGTAAACTCAGACTGGAGATTATTGTAAAATGTAAACTCAGACTGGGGATTATTGCAAAATGTAAACTCAGACTGGGGATTATTGCAAAATGTAAACTCAGACTGGGGATTATTGTAAAATGTAAACATAGACTGGGGATTATTGTAAAATTTAAACTCAGACTGGGGATTATTGCAAAATGTAAACTCAGACTGGGGATTATTGTAAAATGTAAACTCAGACTGGGGATTATTGTAAAATGTAAAACTGTCATCTTAACTATTGTTCATCTTATATGATGAATATTAAAGGCTGTAAGGACTTAAGTTAATAATTCGGAGAAGTGATCCCTTATTTATAGCAGGTGACATAAAAATTGGCTTCCTATTCAAAATATAGCTTTTGATTGATCAGATCAACATTATGTATCATATATTATTAGTGAAGAGACATCAGGTTTAAGTTGTGGAATTTTTATTCTTGTGTCACCAAGTATAATGCTACTGCCCCAAGTGGGAATTAAACTTGGGACCCTCAGTATAAAAGTCAGACACTCTACATCACCACCACAAAAGCTAGCTCCAAGGCAAGGAAATACAAGTGCCATTTTATACCTCTACTACTCACAAATGACCAAATAAAACCATCATTTCAAAACATTCAGGGCCTCCGCTGTCGATCGCCAATGGCGCCAGTGGCGACAAATTAAAGAAAGTGGCGCTAATTTTTCAGAAGTGGCGAAAATAAGTGGCGCTTGCTTTTTTCGATCAAAATTTCTTATTTTTTGCATGATATAAGAGGCACAGACTGTGCCCTCGCTTGAAAAAGTACGATACGCGGTCTGCTATGATGTAAGCGGCCGTGGACTGGTACCCTCTTCAAGCTGTTCCCCGAAGCGTTAGTGGTGGTGAAAGGCGACAACCAGTCAAAACATTGTTTATCGTGGATTCGAGTGACACTTTGAGACGCTTTAATTGCACTGTGTTTTTAGGTAAGTATGTGTGACGGCGAATTAAACACAAAAGACCTTGTATATTTGAAGTATGCCGAAGGTACAGGCAATTACAATCATTACAGATTCACGCCGTACTTTTAAAGACAAAATACCGGCATGATTGTTGCACTCGCTACCGGTTCTCTTCAGTTTGATTACGACTAATTACTGTTTGCAAAACAATATTATAATGACCTTTTCATTAAAATCAAATCAGAATTAACACAAATAACACGACCAGTAATTGGTTAATTGTCTTAAGTGAGGTGATAATTGCAGTTCTCCCGGATTTCTTTAAAAGCTGAGTAAGACATGGGGTTGTGTCAATTGCTATATGGCCTTCTTGTCACCATGGCCGCTAAGCGAACTTTAGATGAGTTTTTGACTATGACTCCTCCTTCTAAAATTTCTAAATTACAAAATTCTCCTGTTAGAAAATCAGGTAAGTTATGGAGGTCATATTGGTATAAAAGTTGTATTTTGGAGCATATTACAAAAAAAAGTAACATTCTATATTTTCATTCAGATTCCATTTTCTGTTCAAATTATTTATGATACTAATCTTATCTGAAATATTCATCTTATAATGAGTTTTGTATGTGGACAAGCGGCATTTTAGCTTAAATATGTTATATTTTTGTTTTGACAGGGCGTGTCCGTGCTAGGTGACTTGAAATGTGATGGACACACCAGCTACGAGCACTCCACTTCCATTGACCAGTTCCAGGGCTGCATTGCGTCTGTGTTAGAAGATGAACTAGTAGGTAAAATCAATGTTAGTGTTAAAATGGAACACTGAGACTGAAAACTGAGACTGGCTGAGAAAATGGAACAAACCATGTGAATGTAAGGAGATATGTGATTCCATGATGATTTTATCTATGACATTCCGTTTCACTATGTGCTTAAGTTAACCCGTTTTATCTGTTATATTGTTGTATGACATATGCTTTGATTAATTTAAATAATAAAATTAAAATTTGCATGGTTGTTTGTTACTTCTTTTTTTAATCCCAGGATTTATATGGTAAGATAAAGGTAAAGAGTTAAATCAAATACTGACACTAAAATTGTAAACCTAATAATTAATGTAACATTCATTCATTCATCTAGTTATTGAAACTTTGGCTCAGGCTCTGGCTCTAAAATGGCTCTAAAGTGGCTCCAACTTTTTAGATTTGGCGAATTTGTTGGCGACAAGTCTAAAAAATACAGAGGAGGCCCTGACATTGTATTTTTGTTCAATCTCCACAAACACTCCAAATTTACTAGCAATACTTACTATTTAAACCAGCATTCAGGGGTGGATCATCCTTCTTATGTAGAATCAGTGGTTTATCAAATGGGAGAGATTGTGCGACCTTGACTGACCTTGCCTTTTTAAATACTACATATGCCACTTTATAACCCTGGAACAGAAATTATACTACATGTACTTAGGAATTATCAAAAAACAAGGAAATATATCTGCAACACTGATGCCCTGCTGGCCTATGTTGGTCACAATAAAATATTTCCTTGCATTTTTAAAAATGTTAATGTATATGTGAAAGGCGAACCTGAGGTGTGATGGAATGACAGTTGAACGCGCGCACAAATGGTCTGATGCACAGACTGAAAATCTATATAGCCTGCAATGCAGTTAGGGGGGCATAAAAATGAATACAAATTCCACACTGTCACATCAGAACGTAATTTTGATTTTTTCCAAACTATATCCTATATCTTAATTAATCCTCTGTCAGAATTGTCAGTATTTCTGAAAACATGAATATTCATGAAGTATAGGGTTAAATAACTTTATTTTGATGGAATTTAATTTTTTCTACATATTACGTAAGTAGGACTACTCAATTACTGTTAAAATGTTGTTTGTTAAATGAAAGAAAATTCCGGTAATTATTCTCTATTTTCTTCCGCATTTTTTCCGCACTATATTGTTAGGTAGATACTTCTTGCATCATTTTTGAGTATTTGATATAATTTAGGACTTTACCAGTTAATAAATATAATTTTGAACAAATGTTCAACAGCAATAACAATTTGATAATGTTAAATAAGCCGCAATTTTAGTTCATGTGAAAGCAATTTTTTATCACTACAACTTTATACTTGAAGGACAAGTCTCTTAATATAAAAAATAAACCAAAGTCTCAATAGAACTGCTTATTGTAATTAAGACAGTGGACTTGCAATACCAGTTACTGCAAGAGAGAGAGAGAGAGATAGAGAGAGAGTACCTGTATGAGGGAAACCTCTGGGAAGCATGTTGATTTGTTCACTGGAGGAATACCTGCAGAGGGTTTTTTGTGTACATAGACCCGCTCCACCTTCCCACACTCACAGAAAATGTCCTCAATGTTTTTCTAAAACAATAAGGGAACAATTAAGCCAAAACCACTAAAAAGAAGAAAACAATTGACAGGTGATGTCTTGTAAAATCCCAACAGTTGTGCATATTACTTATCCTCTAAAAGATATTGAGGACACTCATAAATCATTTTTTATATATTCTTTATAGTCCAGTACCTTGGAAATTATTTAAAACAGCATTTTTATTCGTCAAACCATGTTTTTTTTTAATATTGATATTGTGAATCTCTGTACAAAATTATCTTTTTTTGTTTTATTTGATTAATGACCATAAAAAATTGTGTTCACATGTTTAGCCTAATTCCTTAAAATAACACTTTTTAAACATTACATCTGACTGAATTTGTAAAGATTAGCTCATAATTAACATCATATTAGGCATATACTCATAAGGATAACTATTTGAATAACTCAAAAAAAGAGTAATGAACCTTATCACAATACGGTGGGATATTGAGCACAAACAATGTCCGATCCTTGGGTTTATTTTTGTTTCCTTCTCGAACACTATGATCTTTCACATACAAGTAGTGACTGCATTTACTCTCCTCTTCTACCTTCAAAGGCACAACTGAAACAGATAAATAATGTATCTCAAGGCACAACTGAAACAGATAAATAATGTATCTCAAGGCACAACTGAAACAGATAAATAATGTATCTCAAGGCACAACTGAAACAGATAAATACTGTATCTCAAGGCACAACTGAAACAGATAAATAATGTATCTCAAGGCACAACTGAAACAGATAAATACTGTATCTCAAGGCACAACTGAAACAGATAAATACTGTATCTCAAGGCACAACTGAAACGGATAAATAACTGAAACAGATAAATAATGTATCTCAAGGCACAACTGAAACAGATAAATACTGTATCTCAAGGCACAACTGAAACGGATAAATAATGTATCTCAAGGCACAAATGAAACAGATAAATAATGTATCTCAATTTATTAATAAGTATGTTTATATTAAAAACTGATGGTTTTATGTTTACATCAAGGCTGATATAAATTGATATACTCAGTAACTGTATACACTAAAAAACAACAACAAAAAACCCCCAAAAACATCAGATTAAAAAAATGGCACAAGTATGATTTAAGGTCCATATTTTAACCTGTATTATCAATTTTTGTATTGGACTTGATGATGGTCTTGATCTACAATAAAAAAAATCAAAGGAAACAAGCATTTATATATCAAATCATTCACAATTTGTATGTTTCAAATAATGTGTCAGTGAACATAATATAATAATGGTCATCAATATCATTTGTATCATAATCAATAAACGGTTTAATGTTTATTCACTGTTTAATCCTTTCCCTCATACATGTATAGACTCATTTTGACACACTCAGTAGGTACCACATAAAGCCTGATCTGCAGAAAAACACAGTTAAACCTTACCAAATTTAATTATAAAGTCCTCATTTCCAGACCACTGAGGAGCAGCGAACAGCATAAAACCTGATCAGCCTGCGATTTACTCGCAGGCTGATCTGGTTTTATGTTGTTCGCATAGGTCTTTTCATGGTTTCCTCTATGAGGGAAAGGGTTAACCTTTTTGCATCTGGCCAAACCTTTCAGCTAATGCCTGTAGCATACTGAAACTGGCAAAAGTTTTGTTGCCTCAAATCCTGGTCAATCTTTACAGACACTAACTGGTAATTTACGAGAAGAGTGGCTTTATTGCAAGTTTTGACAAGACTCGAGATTTTATGTATTTTCAGAAAAAAATATGTTAAGTAATTTTAAGATGAACCCAGATACGTTTTCTTCAGTGGATCTTGTAGCCAATATATTATTTTTTACCGTGAGGGCCTAACATATTTCATTGAAATACCCATTAGACTAACTAAGGATATATAACATGCCAGGTATGTGAATTGATGCACTTCATGTATAGTGTGTCACTAGCTTACATCACACAATTTCATTCATATTATTTTCATGCTTATTCATCGTGCAGTTATCGTTCATTATGCGCAATGACAACTTCTATATTAAAACAATAAAAATCAAACAAAGAAGATTGTTGTGCCTTTTCTTCATGTAAGATACATGTATGTAAAAGATGTCACTCACCTAAACTGGAGTTTGTTATGTATCTACTGTATGCTTTTGTCTTGTATGATAAATCTTAAAGTGCTTTATAGTTTTTTTTTTTTGTTTTTTAAATCTGCTTTTATAGTTTGGAAAACAAATGACTTATAATCTCCCTATGTGTTTTTACTTTATCCTTTTTATAAACATGATATACTTTTAAAATGAATCTCATTTTATAGTACATGTATATTGATGCAGAATTCATTAACACATTGTCTTAAAACCTGAATGATAGATCTTAATGTGCTTTATAATTTCTAGCTGTACCCTTTTTGTATGCTCTTTATGTTCTATATTTGCTTTCATAGCTCCTGTGTGTGTCTGCCTTTATTCATTTAAATAACCATGCAGAATATACTTTTAAAAATGATGCTGACTTTAATGTATATTGAGGCAAAATTCATATACTCCTTGTAGGATATATATTTATGCGCTTTATTGCTGTTTGCGTAATGTACCATTTTTTTTGTTTTTTTTGTTAAATAATTAGCTTACATAGTTTGTAAAAACTATATTGTTTTGTAATCTCCCTATGTGTTTTTACTTTATATGGACTGACTTCTTTTTAAATTAGTATAATCTTGCATTATATATCCTTAAATTGATTCTGATCTTATTGTTTTAATGTCTAATTCACAAACACTCTACCTACAGGCTGTTATGTAAATTTGTTGTGGTCGGTCAATCGCTTATAGCTAATGTCTAAAATTGTACAGCAAACTTGAAATAAAGTTTCTTGTATCTTGTATTTTGTAATGATCGTACAGGTATGAGCAAACAGGTGCGAGTATAGCAACACAACATAAAAAATTACACTGTTAATAAAAAATAATTATTCAAAAGATAGAAAATGATCTTAAAACGAATCTAAAATGCTTCAGCATGATAAAAATATATTAAAACTAATAATATTATGTCATAAAAATTATTATCTATTAATAAACAGACTAATTATTTATATATCCTGTAGTATCCAGTTCTCGCCAGCATAATAAATTATTGCAAGGAAAATGAACAAAACAATCCCTTACTTTTATATTAAATATATCATCAAATGCATCAATATCTTCCCTTCAAATGTAATAAATTGTCAATGGTAATTAAAAACAAATTTAAAAAAATAACTGTCAAAATCCAATAATAGTCAAAAACTATTATTTGGTGTCTTGAGTTCTCGACAGTGAACTGAAAATGAGTGTCATGAGTAAGGTGCACATATAGAGACAAAATCTTGAAACAACAGTTTCACTGAAGTTCTGTGTTCTTCCTAACAGCACAGATTGGTGTGTAAAATTCAAGATAATCCAAATGAGAACAAGAAACACTGTCACACTCACAGTGTTAATGTTATTATAGGGTGCCCTCTGAGTTTTGTAACTGGGGGTACAATTAATATTTTTCCTTAACTTTGTATCCTTTCATATAAAGAGTCCCTACAATTTTGGGGGTATGTGGCCAATTTTGGGGGTAAAAAAACCCTCTACAGTGGATAAATGGGAATGCTGTATTGTAATTATGAAGTGTGAATTTTGCTTTCAGATTTATAACAACTATGGCTCTAAATGACTTCCGTACATAGGATTGTTGAGAAGTGTATTCATAATCAAACATAAACTATTTCAAGAACAGATGTTGGTTAACATAAAACAGTCATGGTCTGCTTGCAGAGTGTTATCGGTAGATTTCACAGGTGGTTTAAAAAATGATAAAAGGAAGCATTGGTGAAAATTGTATAAAATAGGTACTTCTTTATTAATTGCATGTTTTCGTCTGTTTCCCTAACAATTTCAATATAAAAACAGTATGGGAACAAGTAGTCCCAGTGTTCCCACCGACTTTTTTTCTGGGGGTATATTCATGTACTGCACCTGAGTTTTGGGGGAACAAAACAAATTTTAACATGTCTTTAATCTTTCTAATAATAGTAATAAACCACACACAAAAAAACATGTTTTCTTTGTTAATTATTTAACAATGATTCAAAATTGACCAATACTCATTATAGCCTCATTAGGTAATGACAGAGACATAGTATACCGTAAACACTCATATGTAGTGCACACCCTGAGTTTGAGGTTCAAAACCTTGGTAAAAATCTATTTCCCTTCTTTAATGCACACTCATTCTTCGTACATCGAGGAGGCTGCCATTTTGTTTAGCCGCGGGTGTTTTGCGTATATTCGATTGAACTAAGGTAACAAAGGTTCTGCTGCTTCCGAAAGTCAGTCATGCAACGATTATAATTCGATTACACCTCTAGTTACGTAGTATCCACATTCAGCTTGCATTGTTACGTTAATGTTCATTATGGCCAATAGTTTTTTGAGTAAGAGTCTTTAAATGTTGACACCTTGTTGCTTGTTTGTCGCAAGTCCCTTTCCAATTGGAATTTGAAGTACACAATTATCTTTAACCAAATAGTTCTGTCCAAAATGGAACTAACTAGCTAGAATATAACCTGAAGGCACTAAAAACAATAAACTGATTGTATAATCATAACATAATGGCAGTCATGGTTTGTATCAGTAATGACCATGCGAATATGTAAAGTACAGTACTGAACGAGTTCTGGGTGATTCACAGCGAAATAAACAAAATGAACAAGGATTCCGTAAGCATTTATTTCATAATTATATTTTAGAAATCACAAACAGACGACTATTTTCTGGCAAGTATATACAATAAAGCTTTAATACCGATTTAGAATATAAATCTTTGCTCAAATATATTGATTTGAACAAATACCAATAGCGGCGAAAATAATATACATGTAGTGTGCTAGTCTCGTTTTCATTTCCAATAATCATTTCTATATTTAGTTTTATTGGAAAACCAGATTGCATTGTTATTTTATGGTATTATCGATTGTTGAGAACTTGCAAAGAAAAACATCAGTGGTACTCGACTTTCCTTGCTTGTTTTTTTTAACATGTACCTTTTGTGCATGCATTCACGTATAGACTAAAAAAAATGTGCGTGATTTGATGCAACTGTACGTGATTCACATACTAATGTACGTGAATGGGAACTTGAGTCCCATCAATGAGCCATTCGGCACGACATGCTATTTTACGTAATGGTTGTCACGCCTCTGTAGGGGATATCGCCAAACCCAAAGTAGAACAATATCAAAATTACAAGAACAGCAATATGGCGAGAGGTGTATACTCGAGGATATATAAAGTAAAAATTCATTTCCTTACAGACATGCATTTCACACGACATACAACTATCTTCAAATTGAAAAAAAAAAAAAAACTTATACATTAAACATGTCAATACACAAAACAAAGGAGATTGATAAAAAATCTCATAATTCTAAAGACAATCAATATCATTGATTAGTTGAAATGGTTTATACTAATGTTTATGTATGTGAGTTATCTACAGACATCATAAAATAAACATTTTATCTTTCTAAAAGCGATTTTATTAACACACGTGTATCCGAAAATTGCACATTATCCGTATTAATATCTAGTTTCATAACCTATTTAGGAAGTTTCACATTACTGGGGCTTAATCTTTTTATTAGAAACTTAAAACAGGTTCAAAAGTATTAGTTTAAGTATATTAGATTTCAATGTCTGATTAACATTAATAATTCATTCTATATTACCTGTAAAGCCTTGAACAACGACACAATCATTCGCCATGTTTATTTTTCTACGGATTTGTTCGATTGTAATATTTGCAGAACACCACAGAATATGTTCTAGAGTTCTAGCCAGCTGGCAAATATTTGGAAAGATTGTATCTTTTTGTTAATTATTTTTGTGTTGATTTTATTATAAGACTTTATCATTGATATTTATTTGAAATTATGGGTCAGAATATTGGGTCGTAATAGGGGTTACAATCAAAGGACTGAAAGTCCTAATGTTGTGTTAATTGATCATATTTACTGGAACAATACAGAAGAAAGTCAAGTGATTTGTAATCTGTTTCATCGAAATCAACAGACGATAACATAACATACATTTTTTTAAAGCATATACAGCTCAGTACATTTGCAATAAATACATATTTTTATTTCAACTGCACGCAATGATATTTTAACAACAAAAAATACAATATGCGTTATGAGAGTGTTTATCATAAGGACAAATATTTAAGTATTCATACATATAAATATTGACAAATATGTTTTACTTATATGGTAATTAATTGCTTATAATAATGTTGTCTCTAAGCTTAAACCCTTTAGTACAAAAAATTGCTAATTTATACAAGGTTGATTTGTTTTTAATAGGAGTTCTAAAAATTTAAACGATGTTACGCATGCATAATGAAAAAAGACAGACAGGAAAAACAATCAAACAAAAAACAAACAACAACAACAACAACAACAAACAAACAAAACAGATTAATAGCAGCAAATAATTGGAATATTGTAACAACCGCAAAACATAGTTAAGCAAGTAAATAAAGACAACTGAGTATCCACCATCAAACAAAACTGATTCACCTCAAAATATACAACAAAAACAACAAAGGCTTTTAGACTCGGATGCATTTTTTAAAATTTATGTGTAGATTTTAATAGACTTTCCGCCTCTTTAAACAAGAGCACAAACACACGCGCGGATTTGCGTGGATCTTTTTAGTTTAACAAATATTTTAATGAATTTTTATCATACGAATATCGGGACGGACTACAAGTTATCACAATTTAATTACGGTCTTCCCAATACGTCAAAAGCCAAGTATGTTAAACCAAAATGACATATTTTAAAAACTGGGAAAGACAAGCAAGGAAGAAAACAAAAGGCAGTATAAGCTAACGTATAGAAATGCTACTCCTACTCCATGACCCTTTGCACCCAAGCCAACGCCACCAATTGCGTGAATCTACGGACCCTGTAAGAATGCTGATGTTGTTGTAGAAATATCTATCGCTGCGACAATACATCGCGTATACTTTTGATGCACTTTTAGAGTCAAAGGTTGTGTTATTTTTATATTGATACAACAAAAGCTGCATAAATTGAAAAACACCATGAGTTAAATAATTAATATAGCAGGATATATTCTACTCAATATATAGATCCTAAATATACGTAGACAGCATACGGAGCAACCATTGTCTTTTTATACGTTATTCATACGCTCGTATACGTTATGTATACGTTATTCATACGCTCGCATACCTTATTCATACGCTCGCATACCTTATTCATACGCTCGCATACGTTATTCAAACGCTTGGATACCTAATTCATATGCTCGCATACGTTATGTATACGTTGGTGGGATTTTCACATATGAATGATATACTTATGATATCACAAAACGACCGATCAAGTTATTTGAATACATAGTTTGACACTATCAGTGCCAGGCAGTATACTACACACTGTTACGATGCTGATCTGTGTTTCGGTTTAAGTATAATAGTATCCTCGTGTTTTAACTTATTTAATTTTTGAGCTGCATTCTGGTTCTCAGAGTGCAGTCTCATTGCTATGATCTCGGTCTCCGGAACCTGATAATTCATATTTCAGTATAAATGCTCCCTACGAAATAGGCCTTGTTTCTATATAATATCACGAGTTATTCGTGTCTTTCTCATATGTGTAACTGTCTCAGAAAGTGTTGTATGTAATCCATATTCTATAGTCATAACATGCATGATAAAATGATATTTCATTCTGGTTTATATTTACAGATGAATATTACAGTTTACGCCTATATGAACGGACCCGTGAATAAATTTTAGAACAACACTTATGTATTTTAAAACTTTGCAGCGAAAATATTGACGCAACTTGAATAAAATTAGCATAAATGGTTGACAATACATTGGTGTTCATAAGATACAGTGCATTACGAATTGAAAATGATAATATCGTATTCAAGTCTGTACACTTTTGGACCGGGCTCCGTCCCAATCGCCAATGTATTCCATCGCATTCTATAACATCCAAGCAGAGATTATCGATATATATATTGATATATATTTCAGATTCTACGACATTTTACTCTGTAAAGAAATGCAATCAGGATAATTTTGACATGTTAGTGATATTTTATCCGGAAAGAGCGACATTGTTATTTTTTTTTTATAAATAAACATTCGGAAAGAGGCTGACCTACGTCTGCCCCGGTGTAAACTTTAAAAAAGAAAAAAATCTTAATCATGACATTTAAGCAGAGCGTAATAGTATCTGTTCTGAAAGATTTTATTCCATTCAATTATTAAGTGTCTATGATTTCCAAATCCATCGATTGGACTTATATTGATAAGCTATGGTAAAGTAGCAGTATTTTTCAACTGGCAGCTCAAAGGACTATCGGTCGTTTGATTTAACTTAAGTTTGACAACATTTCTTTTTTTTTTTTTTTTTTTTAGTTTTGCATGTTTGATAGATCTAGACCATTATGCTATTTAATACGACTATGTACAGGGAAAATACATAAATGTATGGTAGGTTTTGCAAACGCCTCTTGAAATATGATCACGTAATTTGTATACAAAGTTCCAAAATCAGTCGATATTCCTCCTTTTGGCGGCCATTTTAATTGAGTAATTCAAGGGATTTTTAATTGAACTATATAGGAGCAGAAATTTCATTTTAAAAGTATGGGTTCATCCTTAAACAAAATAAACAGTGTAATATTTTGGTTATAAAGTTTTGTTTTTCAGATTTAAGATGATGGATTAAATCGCAGTGGTGATGTAAAAGCAGCAAGTATTCTCAGATTTCGACCTTATCAGTGTCTATGACAGCACACAGGAACTATATGTCTTGAGCTATATAGGAAAAAAAAAATCTGGGTTCTCTGGTGACCATATCGTGTTCCAGTATGTCAAACCGCGATAAAACAACAGTTTCTAATGCGTGCATGTTTGTAAATTGTACGTGATGCAGTGATGAGCTGTGTCAAACTCCGCACACCGGTTACGTCACGCTACAACAACAACAAACAAGCAAGCAAGCAAACAAACAATGTAATGCATTATAAGACTATTTGTCCGCCCCCGACCGCGACATACCAAAGTCTTAAAAACTGATATTTGCCAAAGATAAAACACTTTAGGGAACTCTGCATGCAGGAGACATACATACTGCTGCTGACCTGCTATATATCACGCAACAGACACGTAACAATATATCACGCTCAGTCACAAATCCTGGCACCAGGCAATCCAGTTGTGGAACTACCATCATGTGCTAAGAGCCACACAAGCAAGCTATATTTTAAGCAAACTAGTCTTCAGTATAAAATCTACTACTGTGTGTGAAATTCAGACATATTAGTACTTAAAAATAAAGAGAAAGTTCACAGTTGAATGAGACATACGCATTGCCGTAAAATAATCATACAACAATGTAATCATCTTACCAGTTGATCTTAGTTACTTCAGATTTGAAAGGAAGCTTGCAAAGTGTACCAGAGATCACAGAAGTTGGAAGTTCTATATAAAAAAAAAGTGATATAGTAAAAACAACAACAACAACAACAACAACAACAACAACAACAACAACAACAACAACAACAACAAAAAAAGCCCCCTTTGTTATTGGGCTTATATTCTTATTTTTAGTATTTTTTAGTTTAATATATCATTTATTGATAGAACTTCAAACTCCTGTGCAGAGACATTCACATATATATCCAACTTTGTCAGATAAGAAAGAGTGATTAAGTATATTTGATATTTCAATAGATCACATCTTAATATTGGATTCTTTTAATGATTGAATCAGGAACTCTTTCTTGGTTGCACATTGTGATTCGAAATGTTTCATACTGCCTTATATTTCTAGTTCAAGGTCAATTTTTCAAACAAAAAAGCAATAATTTTCGTTTTCATTATTGTTTAATAAGATACTACACAAAGCTGGACGCTATCTAAATCGTATCCAGACCGTCCCCGGTGACCAAGTGGTTAGAGCGTCCACCTCGGGAGCGGGAGGTCGTGGGTTCGATCCCCGGCCGTGACATACCGAAGTCGTAAAAAACGGTACTGTTATAGCTCCCTTGCTTGGCGCTCAGCATATAAGGGTAGTTGCAGGACTGGTTGGCCCGATGTCAGGATAATGTGACTGGGTTTGGTATTTTATTTCATCCATGAATATTAACCCCCGCAAAAACCGTTTTATACAAAAAACTCATTTCTAGAATATTAATCTACGAATAAAGGTGCCCATGAATTCCCATTTAGTACATAATCAACGAAACTTAATGTCAACATTTATAACCTTACAGTATACTTATTATAATTGTTATATCATCCTTTGTGTGAGTAGGCGTGTCATCATTTAAATAGTATCCGATATACCGCATCACCAAGAAGCGATTTATCTGTACATTTGTAACGCTGGATACAGAACCGCAGTATTACCACACGCATCTTGGAACCTTAATTAAAATATTAAAGATATGTACGATTTAAATAAAAAGTGTCGTTCTCCTTCGCTGTATGTTCATAATACAGTATAGAGGGGCAACAATCGTAATTCTGCGGTTCTAGTGCCAGTGATTTGTAACTCAATAATAGTTCAAACTATGCGGGATTCCGTTAGGACCATCGCCTATAAAAGAAATAATCTGAAACGCGAAAACACGAAAGTACGATGACGAAAGTGCGATTTAATTTCGCTTTTTTTGTCATCGTACTTAGAAGTACTAAACTAATTAGCAATAAAACATATCTGCTTATTTAGTAAGTCTGTAGGTCTAAAATATTTAAGACTAAATAAATAAAACGGAAAATTCGTTGTAGGCATAGCCTCTCTCAAAATACTAAGTTTTGGCACTGTTCATGCATACCGGAAGGCAAAATGCGAAAGCACGATGACGAAAACGTAAAAACACGAGGGTACGATGACAAAAACGCGATAACACGATGACGAAGACGCGAAGTTACGATGATGAAAACACGAAATTATAAAGCTTTTTCATCATCGTGATTTTGCGTTTTCGTCATCGTACTTTCGCGTGTTCTTCATTGTAGTTTCGCGTTTTTGTCATTGTACCCTCGCGATTTCGTGTTTTCGCGTTTCATATTCCACCATTCAAAGGCGAATATGCAGATGTCCCTAACGGAATTCCGTAAAAATATATGGAAATTCAAAGCTGTCTTAATATTGTATTTTATAGTTTGTTCCGTACTCTGTCCAATATGCTTCGTTTTAACACTTCACCTATTAGTAAACGATTTAAGGTCCCGGGACTGTAATGCATGATGTTGAGAATCGCAAAAACAATATCATTCACCGAAAGTAAAATATATTAGACACTTAATGATAAAGTTTTAATGATTTTACCGTCTGTAACTTGTGATACATTCTTATATTTTGAACCGAATTGTCCAGCTTTCTTAATCTGATCTGAGTTAACCCTTTCCCTCATAGAGGACACCATGAAAAGACCTATGCGAACAGCATAAAACCAGATCAGCCTGCGAGTAACTCGCAGGCTGATCAGGTTTTATGCTGTTCACTGCTCCTCAGTGGTCTGGAAATGAGGATTTTGTAATTAAATTTGGTAAGGTTTAACTGTGGCTTTCTGCAGATCAGGCTTTATGTGGTACCTATTGAGTGCGTCAAAATGAGTCTATATGAGGGAAAGGGTTATATAGAAGTAACGCTGAAAGAGGAGAATGGAAAGATGAATATGACTCTACTTGGATTTTAGCCCACAATCCTCAGTTCCAATACAGTTGACAGAAATATTAGCTTATTTATGGACGCTCTTCAAATGGAGGTAATTCAATAAAATACGGAACCATAAAGAAATCTTTAGGAAAACAATTTGGTGCACAGGCGCGTGAACACGTTTGGGCGTTCAGGTGAAGAGATTGAATGAATGAATATTTCCCTTTATATAAAGATATTCATCGAATGTTTACATGGTTTTAAAAATATGAATTTTAAAGTCACAATATTCAACAGACAGACAGGCTGATTATTGTCTTCCAATACATCTATAAAGTCAAAACTTCGATTTGAATTCTGAGAGACGTATAAAATATAAACTTTAAATTTATTATATATAATCATTCGATAAAGTATTTCATGCACAAAGATATGAAGAAAAAATATGTAGCCAAACCACGTATAGACACACAATTTTTGAACAAAGCGACTATCTGTAAAATGTTGACTGTTAAAAAAAAGAAAAATAGGTCAGGCTCACTTAAAAGGCCAACTCGCAAATGAGACCAGTTCTTCTCAATCTGAATGGTGGTTTTAACAGCGGGACTTTACTGCACACTTATTTCGCCTTTCCCCCCTAACTCTTTTATCTCATGAATATTCAATTCTATGGATTGATTAATATTCATTTACTGACCTAATATATGGCTCGGTGGATTTTTCTTTGCAGTGAAGACTGCAGAATAGAATTTGAGCCACACTATGATATGAGGCCAGAAAAAAAGGTTGAAAGGGATGTTTTTTTTCTCCTCCGAATGATGCGAAAAGTAAAATAAGTAAAGGAAAGATTTTTTAAGGCCGAAATGTGAAGAACAACACCAAAAAAACCTTTAGGATCGGTCGTAAAAAAAGAGGGTCGAACGGGAGACCAGAAACGGAATTTTTTTTTTTTTTTTTTTTTGGCCTGAGCACACAAAGACCCTGGGTCTGCTCTGTTTGTCAAGGCGCTAAACAAGTCTATGTTAGGCCAGGTTTTAATAACCTTACAAGTTTTAGCCGAATATTTCAAACTTGCACAACAGACATAATGCGTTAATATTGATTAGGTAAATATAAACATGATTTTAGCAAGTGTAAGGGTGAGGGGTGGGAATCATAAAAGAATGAAAATGGCCTTTGGTGATCAATGACAGATTATATTTGATTTATTGGAATGTCTTTCGTCACTGCGCGGCGAGAGAACAATGGGCATACTCGGTGAGGATTAATGATGTGACATGTTGACCCACCTTATTGATACGCTCATGTACACTATACAATTGTAAACACGAGCTTATAAATATGGAACAAGGGTATGTTTCATATTCATTTAATAAAAGCTGTTTTAACAGGTGCATATAAAGGGGGTGGGGGTGGGAGGGGGAGTATTATTTCAAGTTATGACTGGTTATAGCATTTACCCGTGACCGGAAGGGTGTGTGGGTTCGATACCTGGTCGTGACATTTCAATGTTCACAGTTTAATGTGATTTGGTGTGGTGTCATGCCCCTTGTCCACGGCGTGATATTTTAATTAGACTGCACTACATGTTTGTTTAGTGGGTTTAACGTTCCTCCGACAATATTTCAGTCATTTGGAGACTAAGTCTACTCGAGACAGATATAGCGCTGCCACACTGTAGTATCATACATGATAACATATCCTGAGAGCCAAGCAAAGGAGCTAAAAGTACCATTTTATACGATTTCGAAGCCTGGGATCGAACCCTCGATCTCCTTACTCCGGGGCGGACGCTCTTGCAGTGTCTGTCTTAAAGTGCCAGTTATGATTTTCATAGTGTATAAACAAGCTCAAAGTCAACAACAATACTTAGCGCTAAGCAATACTTAAATTCTCAAATTAGAAAAACATATCACCACTCTTGCTTCCATGAATTATTTATGTACGCGACTAACTTATAATGTTTGCCAAGAAATAAGATATCTGCATACTCTTATAATAGAAACGATAATTATTAAATTCACCCCTACGTTAGCATTAAGTGGAATTCGAGCCTGTAATCTTCCTTTTTCAAATTTAAGAAATGCAAAATGTGTTACAGTCTATGCGATTCATCAGATGATACTTGAGAAAATCAGTTTTGGAGGTTGGTAGAAATTGATAAAAAGTATAATGTGACATTTGCATACCGTACTCATATTTCTCTGAAGTATGTATTACAAGCATCATTCTGATATATTGCTTTAAAATAATTAATTTTAGTTGACATTAAATTTCGTTGATTTATGTACCTAAGGGAATTTCGTGGTACATCTATTCGTGGATCTATGTTCTAGAAAACGTAAGGTCTATATAAGAGGCAAGTTTTTGTGGGGATAAATATTCGTGGGTAAAACTCTCCACGAAATCGACGAAAAATAGTGCCCCTCGAGAATTAATGATTTCACATTCATCTACACAACTAGTCCAACACAATCTTTAAACACGTTCCTATGAGTTAAACCAGGGTCTCTTTAGTACGGAGAAGACCCATGCTAAACTATAACCATTCTCGAGGGATTCTGGGTTGGACTGGTACTCTGCGCCTGAAAAGGTCTTACAGAGTCTATAGCTCTGCGTGGTTTGAGCAAAAAATCGTCGGAATCAATAGGAAGTTCTACCAGACTACGGTTATCCTATCACACTTTCTTCTGCTAAACCCCATATTGTGCCACTATCATCGACAATATCAACTGATAATAGTTTATTGTTAAATATTGCCACTTTTGTTACATTTATATAATTAAAAAAGTGATGTTAATCAGTTAATTTTCAGTCATTTAAATAGCTCTACTTCAAACTGCTTATATGTCTGCAGCTGATGATGATATTTCCAATTTGTAAGCCTTAAATTGCCCAGACTTGTTTCTGATAACACTCACTAACGTATTTGTGATCATACATAACCCCAATTCTCCTTGAAATAATTGCAAACATGTGCGATCATTAGTCTCAATTTAGATCCCATACTTTTCCAGTGTCCGAAATTGCTTGATCAGTCGTATCCAAGCTGTCAACAGAAACTAGATCTCAGCAGGAGTCCAACCGATAGACAAAAGGGATAAGATTCTAGCGGCTGGCATAAATCTACAACTGCGGTCGGTACCTTGAGATTGGGGAAGAAGGAATATACATGTATATACCTGCGCAGTCTTGTTCTCGTAACCGCATTTACCTACCTGGGTTAGTTAATTCGTACGGTGTGTATTGGTAGCGTAATACACTGAATATTATACATGATAGAGGAATTCTGTAGAGGGGGCGTTTATATAGAGTGACGTGTTTGTAAATACAGATACTATTTTATTGTCTGTATGACTTCTTATAAATCATTATTGTTTTCTTGTCAACGAGAGAAACACTAAGTAGGTCTGTAGGCCAGCTGTGTCTATTCAATTGATATTTTTGTGTGCATGACGCTTCAAGGTTGAACTAATGTCATTGAGTAGTGATATATACAACTTACCTGATATCTGCCCTATAAGATCGATAGTTTAAACAATCTTATTTGTCGGTTCATACTCTCTGTATGTCACTCTGGCACTTAATTTTGTGGATAGTGTTTTGAAAATTTAAATGAAGGAGGAATAAATTCTTGTGCTGTGTGGATTTTCTAAACTTTGGAGGTAATGTTTTAGTGAAGGCGACTGGATTGACGATCACGCTGGCATCTTGGATCCACGTGCAGCAGGTGCCCTTCACCTACCCTTATTCCAGACCCCAATCCAATGGACATACTTCCGGTCGGGACCAAGTACCAGGACCGGAAAGAGATTTGAACTGGGATCTGCCAAGGAGAGCAATGTCGGCGTCGTTGTTTACAATCACGTCCAGCGAAGCGTGTAACTTAGTAAAGAACCAAAGAAAAAGAGATGATGATAAATGTTGCTTTCTGTTACAGCTTTCATTCCAGTCAGTATACAGCGAAACTCCAATTCCGAACACTTGTTTAAAAAAGTTACCACGACTACTGAACGGTATCCCGCTTGGACCCGGCTTAATGGCAAGAGACCAGATTGATAATATACGCTGGCGCTACGTAGAAGGAGGAACCAAACTTCATACATTTATTTCTGTGCCAATGACCGCCGAGGACGCTGAGGAATCCAAACGTTCACTGAAGGAAAGTTTGGTGAAACAGTCTCAGGAAGTGTTCGGTGATATAACTGTGAAAGCATCTGTTATACTCTCTCACTGTATAAACTACGATGACGATATAATATTGAACGATATAGCCGTAAGTTTAGATGAAGGACTTCACTTTAGGGACTGATGTCGATCAAATACACAAAGCTTGAATCTCAGATTTTTAACTGACGTTTTAATTTATATTTTACCAATTCAGATGAAGATATACTTCAAGCATGTGTTTTTGTATACATAATTTCACAACTCTCCGCGTACGTGCCAATTTCCATTTTTTTTCCAAATTACATCGTCACTTTTGAACCAGTATCAGGGGCATGGGAAAATCGAAACCCGTTCAGGCAAAGGCTGTGTTACGTCATGTTCAGAACCTGATCACAAACCAATATTACGACTCGAACTATCATGCATTAGAGTATCATATAGCGTGTACAATGCAATTTATCTTTTTACCTTATCCTGACATATTTAAAAAAACCTGGGACAAAACCGTACGAGATAAGCTTTACCTGTGTTTGAACTGAGTAATCAAGATTAATGACCCGAAATAACCAGGGAATTTATATTGAAATGCAGCTGGTATATATGTTTTGAACAAGTTACTATTTATTATAATTTTCGTCGTCATTAGCCTTTGATGATTCGTTTAACGTATTCAGTTCTAAATACAAGCGTGGATCCAGTAACTGACCTCAGATGGGGTGAACCCTGCCAATGCAATTGTTTTAATATTAGGGGCTGGTACCAAAACGGAACCACCTCTGGATCTAGGATCATTTTAGTTGGGGCACGGGCAGGGGTAGATCTCTCGGCCCCCATCTATAGATCTTCGCTTGCAAATAGTTCACTAATTTAATTGGGTTCGAAGTATGGCGTAACACAGCTTAAGTGGTAAATTTACTTAAGAATTGTAACATTTAAGAAATCCATTGTCGATCTTTTTTTGCCGATATGTTTTTTTTTTCTTCGTATTTCTTCGTTTAAGAAACAATGTTCCATTATCTGAGGCAAGTCCATATATCCTGTATGATAAGTAGATCCTAATTATTTATGTTACTCATTAGGCACAATAGTACTGAAGGGGGTTATTTCACTAGCATTGCTTAACATATTGATTAATATACCTGACTAGACAAAATAAGTAAGCTTGCATGTACACGTTGCAGTTGATTATCGTACATATACTTGTTATTAGTTTAAACTTTATATACTTTACATCGATTATGAAACAAGTTCTTACAACTTAAATAAATCATTCTCGGTGGCTCGGATGACGGCGTATGTGTTCATGATTGAGGGAGGAAACCGTAATACCCGGAGAAAACCCACGTGTCTCACGTGCGTTACCCGGGATCGAACTTTTTATCAAAATCTGACTTTCAACATGATAACTGAAACTAAGCGCAAATAACTATTAGATGTGCACATGTTCTTTTATCAGTGTTACAAACCATATTTTAATTGTATTGTAGATGACCTAGAAACCTTGTATAAATCCACTAAAATCCCTTGTTACTTTGTTCAGTACTTATGCATTTCGTTCTGTATAATTGTTTTTATATCCATAACATTTTTTGTTCAGATGAAATTAGTTATAAAAATACAGGAAAACTTCTATGAATAGGCCACCATGACTTAGGTCTAAAGTAAGATAAGGTCTAATTAACGAGTAAAACTTTGCAGGGGTCCTGCAAATAGTGATCGCTACAGGGAGGTGGCCCTAAAGCTGAGGTGGTCTTTATGCAAGGTTTTACTATATACACCCAAGGGCTTTAATGCGGAGCAGGATGCTATTAATTTGATCAATTTGACTTGATTTGATCAATGAATTCGAACCATAATGCAATGGCCCGTAAAACTATAAATTTGAACCATATCAAATATGCAAACAGTAACAGGTTTCTTATCGGATCAGGCAGGCCTCTGTATATTTCCCACGTTTTTCTACAATGTCCTGATTAAATAGGATTGCTGTAGCTAACGTGACCAAAGATAATGGGAAACACCACATTGAGAGCTTCACGTTTATTGATGATGCATTTTTATATAACATTACACAATTCAGTGCCATTCACAGCTGTAAACCATTCATAGATAAATGCTAGGAAGACTTAGAAGCCTATGTATATGAACACACGAAGGGTTTATGAAAAGGATTATGGAGGTCTATTCATTTCTTTATCTGTCCGTCTGCCAAAGAATAATAATAATGATAATAAAATATACGAGAGAGCGCCGCTCATTCGTCTTTTGCTCTAACTGACGTTAGTTCGCAAACCAGACATTTACCCTTAAGCCTTTCCCTCATATAGACTCATTTTGACGCACTCAATAGGTACCACATAAAGCCTGATCTGCAGAATGCCAAACTCAAACCTTACCAAATTTAATTGTAAAATCCTCATTACGAGACCACTGAGGAGCAGCGAACAGCATAAAACCTGATCAGCCTGTGAGTTACTCGCAGGCTGATCTGGTTTTATGCTGTTCGCATAGGTCTTTTCATGGTATCCTCTATGAGGGAAAGGGTTAACATCAGTTTGTTTCCAAGCAAGGTCAGCGGACAGTATACATGAATATTAAGCCCACGCACCGAAGACTTTAAGACATAAGCATCTTATACAATGGCCAATGTCCTTTTGTGAAGACTAAATGCTATTATTTCTGTAAAGCATATAATCAGTTATATAAATGTAGATTAATACCAATCTGTATTTGTTTTTATATCATAAACCACCATTAAAGACATTACTTCCTATTTTTCCCTTTCAAATTTGTATTAAGCTTTGAGGTATTTGATAACAGCGATTCTGAATGTGTTCGATGACCTTAGGTTGAGAGACAATTAATCTATCAAGACACCGTATGTGTTTGAATTTAAGAATATAAATTGTATATAATTTCAGTCGATGCGTTTCCCCGTGTGCTGTGATATATAAGATATGTAAGATATAGGTGTATATATGTGTGTGTATTTAGTTCTATGTTTAGCCCAGAGATCTCATTGTTAACAAAATAAGTTACTTTATTGTTTTTACCCTCTATCTTTTGAATATTCATGTACAAAGACTTAATGCACAATAATCAATACTTAAGTGGAATATGAAACAATGTTTTTTCTTTGCCATGCAGGCTTAGTAGAGCCTGTATGATCTGGGTCTGTCCTGTTTAACAATGAGCCAAAACATGTGCACTGTGAAATCATTGATTTTCGTGGGACACTAATTTTCGTTGATTTCGTGGAGGGTTTTATCCACGAATATTAATCCCCACGAAAACTTGTTTCTGAAATAGACCTCACGTTTTCTAGAACAAAGATTCACGAATGTTCCCACGAAACTGTTTATAATCAACGAATTTTAATGTTAACGAAAATTAATGAGTTGACAGTACATGAGATAAAGAGTTAAATGCTAGTCTGATTGTTATATGTTTATCTGATCGATTATATTATAATGGAATTATGAAAGCTTAAAATTTCAACACCTTAGCGTTGTCTTAATATGAAAGCTGATACACACTTTTTAGTTTTAACTTTTCAGTTTGTATTTTAGTTATATCGATATTTGCTTGAGTATACACGTAAATTGAACATATTTAAATATGAATCGATATGCTTTTGCTTGCAATAGTTGTTTTACATGAAAATATTATCTGTAAGCAGTACGTACGAGTAGTTAAGGTTTGTGCCATGTTAAGCCATTCTGATGCTCAGTGCCGATTATGCATACCTTACCAGATGTTACTCACCGAAGCACTGTTAAATTGTGACTTAATTTGTTGTTGATTTATTAAAACAATTCATTGTTTGATTGAAAAGTTGTCGTGTTTTGTTTACTTACGCGCGCACACACACACACACAAATTAGTCTTCCTTTCTTACAAAGGTTTTGCATGTGTGCCTCATACCTCACTATGACAGGTTGTACCTCGGTTTGTATATGCAAAGTGTTGTCACACCGAGTTATATTTTCCGAGGTATACGTTTTTGTACCTCGGGATGAAATTCAACTTTTAAACTAACCATTATTTCAACCCCAAAACAAAACCACATAAACTAAACCCTATCACTAACCCAAATCCTTACCCTTAGCCTAACCCCAAAACTGAACTACCTTTCAACATATTGTTTTCACTCCTCGCCCCCCCCCCCCCACCTAATGCATCACAATTATACATCCAGGAAGGACAACTCTGTATCAAATGAATTTTATGAAGGAACTCTTTCTCTCCCATGTAAAACTCATTGATTCGCCTTTAAAACATACATGTAATTTAGATTTCTTCGGCAAATTTGCAGTGTATTTTCTGATATTCTTTCAAGTATCAAGGGTATGCCTCTATCATACGGACGGGTCCTGATACGAGTATAATCGACTTAACACGACCATCGTTGCACGTGTGGTGTAATTGAAACAACATAACATTACTTGCCCTAATTACAACATTGCACAATTAGTTTATCCAACCTACCGTGTCCATTATTCACTCAGAACCACAAGTACGGATCAGAATATTAAGGAAAAAATCCAGTCTTACATCCGGGCAATTGGCCGTTTTGACATTCACTGGTTCTCTCTCTTCCCCTCTCTCTTAAACACAATGTTATTGTAACATGAAGGATATTACTTCACGTGACCAGACAGTGATTATGCATTTAAATATAATCTAAATAATGTCATATGGAGATTTTTTCTCTCATCAAAAAGGTGAAGCCATCTGATGTTCTGATTATCTGTAAATGCATATTACTGAAAGAAATTCTGTTTAATCTAAAACACATCATCGAATACCCCCGGCTGAGTTATCCGTTTCATGCCATTGTCGCATAATTTTTAAAGCCTTTTTTAAAAAAGGCCTGATACGTTCCGAAACATGGCGTCTTCACCAGTTCCGGGTAGCAAATTCGTATGTTCAGCATGTGAAATGAGTGCATGCGTGAAGAGTGAATGTGCAAATAAAAGATAAAAAATCTGAATATAGATTTTATAATTCTAAATATAAATTCAATACAGTTCGTGACATTATTGCTTATGGTGGAAAACTTGTGATGTCTTCAGTCGGTTTAAAAAAAAAAATTATATTAATTTTCAAAATAGAGCAACAATACTCGAGATTACACTTCTAAAGAGTTACTAGTTTCAATCTAACGTCCGGTCTCAGTATTTCCCATGCCTTTCTTTACAATGATATTTACCAGTATCATAGAAAGTTCATAGTTACCGTGTGATGTAAAACGCACTGATAAGATAATTTTTGGCGGCCATTTTGTTTGGCAGAAGTGAATGCAGGTTAAAATCTGAAAATACTTGCAGTTTTTAAATTACCAACTGTGTTTTTATTTCTCAGTTTATCCAAATACCTAAACCAAGAGATGCGCCTCGACCGCTAAACGGGACGTCATTTTTAATATTTGAAACTAAGGCCGTTTGATGGTATGTATTTTTTTAAACATTTTTTTTTTATCATTTAAACAGCATTTAACGATAGCTATACATTCATTCGATAAGTCCATTTGCGGACCCAAAGGGGGGGGGGGGTCTAAAAATAAAATATACATAAACGAGGGGAAAAGAGGTATAACCCCCACCCCTGGGGTAAGAGGCATGACCCCCACCCCCCGAGAGTTGGCTATGAAGTTTAAAAATCCAATAATATTGTTTTGACATCAAATCACGGCCTGACACCCCGCAACACACACACGTACTGTAATTTTTAGATGCCTCCCCCGCCCCACCCTCTACGTACGGTGTGAATTTCATAGTTGGAACTGGACATGGTAATTATCCCTGTCGGACCCCCCGCCCCTGAGACAAATTACTGGATCTGCGCATGATATAGTTTACCTTTATATAATGTGTGAAGCGTGAAAGCATTTGCTTAATAGAATATTATGGTTGCCACTATAGAAACAAGTCCTTGAGGATTTTTAGCAAAACTTTTTTTTAATTTGAAGTCCAATTTTGGTGAAATAAGCTTTCCTAAATGCAGGAATGATGTCAGTATATCGTGAAAGTAATGTAACACACAATCCTAAGCTCACATAAAGGCCCAGTATGTTTTAGGGTTGTATAATTACTCTCATTCTAACTTGCACCTCCGAGACTTCGCGCCGAGAATTTACGATATCTCATCAAGTATAAATTCTTTTGGTATTAGATCTTTGGTCTATTTTACTGAAATCTATATCTTTTTGAACAGCTTTATTGAATCATTGAAGTGTGAAAATAATATTTTGATAGTATTTTTAAACGTTAAAATTTTATAACCAAAAAAGTAGCATTGCTTATTTTGTTTCAAGATGAACCCATACTTATTCTTTAATATGACTTTATTTTATCACTGTAAGTGTTTTTGATTTTAGCCATTTACTTGAATATTTTGTAAAATAAAAATGGTGGAATGAGCATCTGCTTTAATTAGTTTAAGAATATAAGTACCAGATATTTCTTAATGCTAAGTATTGTTGGTGGAATTTGAGCCAGATGTGGGTACTATGTATTTGGTGATTCATTGATATAAATAACTATATGACAGGTTTTAACTTTAAAATATTACACTTAAGGACTTTAATACAGTCTCGCCTAGGAATAACTGCCAAATATCAAATTTCGTGTTTTTCAAATGATTTTAGATTATTTAGAAATGTAATGAGGTGAATTTCAATAACAGATTAGTGAATATTTTTTTAAGAAATTACTGATTTAAAGAAGGCGCTACACCATGAAATAACAAAATGAAATGAAATATCAAAGTTAAATTCTCGAGTCCACGAGTAAATTTCGTTTCGAAAATGATATTTCATGTATAAAATGATATATACAGAAAATAAAAATGGGGGTGTATGGCATAGTTTTTTTTCAATATAATTTTTTTTTTTTTTTTTTTTTTAGAAGTATGTATTAAATAAGAAAATGGAAAAAAATACAAGTCCCCGTGCTCGTTTTTAATAAATAGGTGAACTATACATGTCAAAAATTCTGCAAATAGAAGACACCCATACTATCAATGATCGTTCAATTTATCTAAATAAAAGGTTTAAGGTAGTGGAACTTTGAATTTCTGGTTTCTTTGGTGCTTTATTTTATTCTCTACATTTAATGAAAGCATTTCGTGTGATATAAGAAATTTCAAACCACAGATTCTATAAAATTAATGATTTATAGTCTATCCAACCCTGTATTGAAATGCTTTCACAAATTGTGTGTGTGTGTTTGTGTGTGTGTGTTTGGGGGGATACGTATAAAAACTGCTATAAAATCACCAAATTTCCCATTTTTTTATAAATTGATTTATCATTTACCTAAGGCATATATCAAACGGAAAACATATCAAAACATGAGAAAAAACTTTATAAAATGTATAATTATTTAGTATATTTATATATTATGTAGAAAATCTTCATATTAAAGTTTGATATTTTCCCCATTTATAAAATAGCAACACTACATTTCTGAAAAAGTACATACCATACTCGGGAAGAAAAAAAAAAAAAAAAAAAAAAAAAAAAAAAAAAGAAAAAAGAAAAAAAAAGAGGAAGTGCGCACTGTAGTTCCCTTTTTGGCACTCGACATATGTGCAGTTCAATAACTAAATGGCACGATGTCATGGTATTGCACAATACTGTCTGATGACCATTTGTGAACCCCGTCATCCTGGTACAATACTATACACAAAATATACCCCCGGCTAACCTATTCCGTATCACTACATGACATCACCTATAGAACATCTATCGATCGGCCGTGGGTATACGACGATGAACATATCCTAGTTCTAGTTTTTTTGTTGTTTAGACAACAAGATTTCAAAGTTTACGCATTTAAGGTAAATTAACATGGCCATATTTTTTTCTTGTTAAAATAATTTGAAAAGCAATCTTGTTTTTATTTAAATCTGGCCAGTAGTTTTTGAGAATAGTATTTTTAAGGAAAAAAATGTCCATCGGCCATGTGTTTTAATGAATAGAATAATTTGAGTAACCTTTATTAAGAGTTACCCAAAGATCATGTTTCCCGAAATGTTTTGAAATTTGGCCGGAAGGTTTTGAAAAGAAGATTTTTAAAGTGTTCACTATATACACACACTCAAAAGAGTTTCTTAACGTGCACTTATTGATTTTTTATAATTTTTCTGAAATAGGGTAATGCTTTTAATTCAAACACAATTATGCATTTCAAACAATGTACGAATATTAGTTATAATGTGGTATAATGTTTAAGGTGTACATACGCATTTAACTGTTGAAATGTTAGAAGTAAAAAAAATCATCCTAAAAAAAAGTCACACACTGTGGTTGTAAACAGTTACTGCGCGCCCAATTTCTATAAAATTAAGAAAAATCTAGATGGACGATTAGAAATTCTTTTGAGTGTATTAGGCAAACCAGACCCGCCCCAGCGACCTTTTCTTTTACTGATCGTGATACCCGGTAATTTGAATTATCTTGGTAGAGGGTTACTCAAGAAACATGTGTGCCAAAATAATTACCAAAGTTTTAAATGAATTATGAAGTTACATCCCAGAGAGGGTTTATTGTACTATTTTTTTTTTTATCTTTAACCTTGAAATGTGACCTTGATCTTTGAGCTAGGGACCTGTGCCATGGACCTGGACAGAGTTTCATCATATTGTATCATTCCCCGCAACCCCACCCTTCCTTGCATGAGGAAGTTAAAACGGGGACAAGGTTTATTGTACCCATTTTTGGCGTTAAGACATAATGTGTGACCTTGACCTTTAAGCTACGGACTAGACCATACGTCTGTATACTATCTCATCATGTTAAACAGTTTAACTAAGTTATCTTAAAGAAGCTCTATTCAGAGATTACAGCCCGGAGAAGGCGAAATAAAAGCATTTTTGATCTTCAATCTCAAAGTGTGACCTTGACCTTTAAGATACAGACCTAAGTCATGCATCTGCACACCGTCTTTTCATGTTGAATGGAAAAGTTAATTAAAATATTTCTATGCATGACAAAGTAATGGTCTGGACAAAGAAAGTTGGCGCCCGCCGCCGAACTGATATCTATCATGGAACAAAATACACAGACTAAGTACAGTATGTTAGATATTTAGGAGCGCAGTTTAGCTGAAAATTGCTATTTTATCATGAATATTTTCAACTTGTATCAATCTTTTATTATCCTCCTTATGTAAAAAGAGTCACCAGACTTGGTGTTGTTCTTGTAGCACAATATTTTGGCATGACCCTGTTATTATGCGGTTTGTAAGCAACTAGAAACGTTCTTAGGTTTACGTTGCGGGATAAAATATTTTGAATCTATGAATGGTACCGAAATTTAATCGGCCCCTTGGAGTTCATTAACCCATTTGTCACATACATAGAAATAAACAACCCCTTAAGTCACCTGTCAGTTCACAAATGATATTTATGACCGATATCACTTTCTGGCGTCATGAGCGATTATTTACGAAGATCAAAGGCAGGCATAGTGAATGGCGTGTTTCCAAGCAAAATTCTTGAAATTTGTGATGACACGTTAATACAATGTTCAATAAGAAGTGAAACATATTCCATATCACGGAAACTAATTTAAAACATGGTTAAGTTAATAAATTTTACATGCACAGTTAATATTCATTTATCTGGCCGCTAAATTTGACCCTGACGTTCATCTTTTTCGACCATTGAAGGAACCACTTTGGGTTATTGGACATGAGGACAAATATAACCTATCCGTATAAGTAGAGAAACTAAGTTTAATGTATCATGTTTAGTTACCTAGCAACTGGAATTCGTGATCCCATGCACATATGGAAATCGGTCATTCTAAAGAGTTCACATTTTTAAGTTCCAAGTTCATATCTTTCTATCCATTGGTTGATATTTGACAAGGCTTCGCTCTAATGTCAACCACAAGATGTCGGTTTTGACGTTCATATTTTTGTGTTTTATTGTGCTGGGAATAGTACTTCAACAACAATAACAACATGACACGTTAAATCATAATTTATTAAAATATTGCAAATAACACACACCCACACACAAAAAACACCAAACATTATTGATCAACATGTCCTGTCGGAGATTTCCATACCTAGAAAAAGAAAAAAACAACTCATTTTAAGATGGAATAAACTAAAATAATATAAATACCAACCAACAAACACCTCGTGCTTACTCGTGACCACGAGATATAAGTATAAAACACACACACACACACACACACACACACACACACATCGCTATCTCGTGGCCACGAGATAATCTAGAGATTTGATTGGTCAGCTAACTTGTGGCCAAGAAATAGCGATTTTTTTTCTTAGTTACTCGTGGCCCCGAGTTAGCGAGATTTATATTCGTTATATCTCGTGACCACGAGTTATTAATCGTTTTTTTTGTTGTTTTTTCTTTTATTCCGTGGCCACGAGATTTAAACCTGGCCAGATTTAATTTTTTTCGTTTTTTTTCTTAGTTACTATCTCGTGGCCACGAGATATTTAAAAAGAAAGAAAGAAAGAAAAAACACACACACAAAACAACAATAACAACAACAAAAACAACATCATGTCCCCTCTGTGCTTTCGTAGGATATCATGCATTTATGAAAAAATGTTTGTTATCCACATAATTTAACTAACTTGAAAAAAGGCGAGATATCCAATTATCTTAAGTGACTTGACTTGACTATTTAAGTTTTACCGTCGCTTCAACAGTATTTCAGTCATATAGCGACGTCCAGCTCATTACAGGTGGAGGAAGACCCCGAATGCACGGAGGCATCCGGGTAGAACCACCGACCTACCGCAAGCCAGTATCTTAAGTGAATATATGGCTGGCAGTAGTGGGCACTTATAGGCAGTTTTGTCCTACGATACACGAATATTTTCTACTTGCCAGATACTAACAGAATATGTGACAATTTTTCAGAAAAGTTTCGAAACATCGTCGATAGATCATCTATAGGCCGTGGGATACTACGGCTAAATATGGTCGTTTTAAGGTGTGTCAAATTGCGCCATTCATTGGTCGCATCACGTTTTTAAAACCAATCATAAAGGCAGTTGTATACAGCTGCTGGACTCAGCCCTTTATTTTATTGTTTACACGACTTTCAAGCCTCCGCGCCGAAGAGTGCTGCATTTTAAAGCCGCGTTTTCATTGGTCGATAATTTAATCAATTACTACTGTATTACGACGGTCCCTACGGCATGATGTCATGTAGTGAAACGGAATAAGTCAGCCGGGGGTATTCGACGATGGTTTTGATATAGCTAAGGGGATAAGGGGCTGACAGAAATATGACACTGACACACACAGCTTACCAGCAGGAGCACGTTCACTTGCATATACAGTGACCATTTACACAGTGCACGTGGTGATGATATGTCCGGGCCGAGGAACAAGGTGGGAGGCTCAGGCCATAACAGTCATGGTTTTGAAAACAGTGGGCGCCTGCAGCTGATGAAATAGTATTTGCTTTAGCTACGGTTGCCTCGAACATTTTCACCGTTTGGTAATTCATTTCTCTTTCTTTCTCTGTTTCTCTCTCTCACACATATCCTACTCTATACGATCTGTATAAGCATATTACTTAAAGGGTATTCCTGCGAGAAAACACTGTTTAGCTACGGTTGCCTAGAAAAAATTCACCGTTTTGGTATTTCATTTCTCTTTCTTTCTCTGTTTTTTCTCTCCAACACGCATCCTACTCATTACGATCAGTTTTAGCACATTATTTACAGGGCATTACCGCGAGATTATAAGCTAGAATAATCATCATCAATTTATATAACCTTGGTTATTTCCTTACCTGGACTTCAAACCTGTGTTCCATATTTTTCTGAAAGTTTGCAAAGTGCAATGATCGGCTGTGTGCCTAGACACTTTTTCCACGGGCTTTCACAGGAGTTTCCGATCTCTGTTTAATATGTCTTTGGTTATTTCTGGACTTTAAACGAAACACCATCATATTTTCAGAAATATTGATTGACCACGTGTTATTTATCCAGATGATATATACCTTTTCATCATTCTCTTGTACAAACACACTGTGCATCATACCTCCATCATTCTTCATACGACAACTTTTTGAAATATTCGTAAAATACATTCACATTAAACCCTAAATTAAAATTCTGAAAGCTTTTATTTGCAACGAAACAATCTGGTAATGCCCGAATATCTCACGAATAATGATTTTTTCAGAGTGAACTATTTTTTTATACTTTGTTCTATTTTTATATACTCTATACCATTTTTATATACTCTATACTATTTTAATATACTCTATACTATTTATATATACTCTATACTATTTTTATATACTCTATACTATTTTTATAAACTCTATACTATGTTTATATACTCTGTACTATTTTTATATACTCTATACTATTTTTATATACTCTATACCATTTTTATATACTCTGTACTATTTTTATATACTCTGTACTATTTTTATATACTCTATACTATTTTGATATACTCTATACTATTTTTATATACTCTATACTATTTTTATATACTCTGTACTATTTTTATATACTCTATACTATTTTTATATACTCTGTACTATTTTTATATACTCTGTACTATTTTTATATACTTTGTACTATTTTTATATACTCTATACTATTTTTTATACTCTGTACTATTTGTACTATTTTTATATACTCTATACTATTTTTATATACTCTATACTATATATATACTCTATAATATTTTTATATACTCTATACTATTTATATACTCTATACTATTTTTATATACTCTATACTATTTTTATATACTCTATACTATTTCTTATATACTCTATACTATTTTTATATACTCTATACCATTTTTATATACTCTATACTATTTTTATATACTCTATACTATTTTTATATACTCTGTACTATTTTTATATACTCTGTACTATTTGTACTATTTTTATATACTCTGTACCATTTTTATATACTCTATACTATTTTTATATACTCTATACTATTTTTATATACTCTATACTATTTTTATATACTCTATACTATTTTTATATACTCTATACTATTTTTATATACTCTGTACTATTTTTATATACTCTTACATTTTTATATACTACTATACTTATACTATTATATATTTCATACTTTTTATATTACTTTATTCCTTACTTTATATACTTACATTTATTATTTTAACTTACTTTATTCTATACTATTTTTATACTTTTTTTTATATATTATTTTTTTTTTTATCTTTACTTTTATACACTATTTTCTATTTTTACTATTTTTACTTTATATTTATATTTACATTTATATTATATTATTCTTTATTTTTATATATATTTTATACTCTACTTTTTTATCTTTACATTTATACCTATAATTATTTTATATACTATACATTTTTATATACCTTATTTTTTTTAATCTTACTTTTATCTATTTTTATATCTTTATTTATTACATTTTATATACTATACTATTTTTAACTTCATTTACTTATTTTTACTATTTTACTTCTATTTTTATATTTCTTTAACTTAATTTATACTCTTACTTTTATTCTTCTTTTTATTCTTTCTATTTTATCTTACTTTATACTTTATTTATACTCTACTATTACTATTTTTATATACTTACTATTTATACTTTACATTTTTTTTTCTTTATATATCTATAATTTTACTTATTATATACTTATATTTTCTAACTTTTCCCTAATTTTTATCCTAACTTTATACTTTTTTATTTTTATAATTTACTTTTTATCTAACTATTTTTAAATATAATTTAATCATACATTTTTACTCATATTTTATACTATCATTATATCTTACATTTATATACCTACTATTTTACTTACATATTTTTTTACTCTATACATTTACTTAATTTTATATACTACTTTATATACTTACTTTTTATACTTTAATTTAATATATATTTTAATTTTCTATTTATTCTACTATATATACTCTAATTTTATATTACTTTTTAACTCTTATTTATACCTATTTTATACTATTTATACTATACATTTTTATATACCTATACATTTATAACTTATTTTAATACTCTATACTATTTATATACTCTATATTATATCCTTACTTTTTATCTATACATTTATATATCATACTATTTATATACTCTTCTTTATATACTATACATTTTTATTAATACTATACATTTTATACTCTACTTTTTAACTATTTTAATATTACATTTTATATACTTATTTTTCTCTAAATTTTTTTTTTAATTTTATATTTATATATTTTTATATACTATACTATTTTTATATACTCTATACTATTTTATATACTCTATACATTTTATATACTCTATACTATTTTTATATACTCTATCTATTTATATACTCTATACTATTTACTATTTTTATATACTCTGTACTATTTTTATATACTCTGTACTATTTGTACTATTTTTATCTATACTATGTTTATATACTCTGTACTATTTTTATATACTCTATACTATTTTTATATACTCTGTACTATTTTTATATATACATGTATACAGATCAAGACTACCCCAGCGTTCAGTTACCCTTCCTAACGTTAGCGTTTGGATTCCTGTTTTATCGTAACGTATAGAGTGCAAGCGGGGAACCAAATCAGTTGCAAGGGTTATGGTTATCTGAACGCAGGGCTGATCAGTATGTTGGAAAAAAAAAAAAAAAAAAAAAAAAAAACTTACTTATTGGCACATTTGTCACATGAGTAGTAGCAGGAGTGGTTACTGGAGCTAGTGTTATTTCTACTTCGCCGCTCGGAATGCACGTGCACTGTCCGACGACGCACGAGACACTCGAACCTCCAGTGCACTGGATCAAGTTACACTGACTGTCTTCAATACATGGCTCTGCTCTGACAGCAACTACTAAAATAAATAAATAAAGAAAGAAATAAAGGAAATATTGAGAATAATTTAGGTTGCTTTATTTAGGCATATAGAAAATTTTCAATATTTTTACTTTTTCTGTGCCCAGTCATCGAAACAAAACACTAAGCTTTGATCAATCAAAACGTTGCAGCATTGATTTACTCACTGTGCTGATATTTTTGGTGAGGTCACGTGGTATATATCAGTGCGCTGAACACTGCTATCGTACTAATGACTGAATTAATAAAATGATCATATCAAAAGTAATAAAAAATTTGGTGTGTAATGACATATCCAAAATCTACAGTAAAGCAATACCCATGGAATAAAAGTGATATATCGAGGGTTGGCCGCGAAACTGTTCTAAATGTTTATAGAAATAAAGGGAGATGGAATAGTTTCGCGTTCATCCATCGATATATATTGTAAAATGGGGCTAATCAAAAAGTGTACTTTTTGCGCAATTGCGCGAAAGTATGAAAGCATGTGTTGGCCAAAAAAAAAAAAAAAAAAAAAAAAAAAAACGCGGCAAGGCTCCGAAAAACAGCAACTCTGTGAACAATGATATTATAATAATGATGATAGTGAGAGGAAGAAAAGCAAAACAACAACCACGAATAAATAAAAAAAAAAAAAAAAAAGACGCGCTGACACGCAATCGCAATGTAACAGAGACAATTACTCACTGAGCAATAAAGAAGTTTGAAAAAATTCGACTGAGAATCAAAATTTAAAAATAAAATGTACCGGTATGTGGTGTGCGAACAACCATATTAAATTTGTGTATAAAAGTGTTTCAAAGCATTTACTGAATATTAGAGAGCTCGCTTTCGCATTAAAATATCGTTTGTGACATCATGACATGTGTATGAGTGTGCAATAACATTGTATTTGGTAAAAAGAATGCAGTGAATCTCTGTCAAAATTCGTATTCAATTTATTTCACATACAGAAATTCACTTAAATTACAAAACAAATATAGTACTTACCAAGAAGAGTTAAAAAACAAACCGCAAAAGAGAGACGCATTTTTGATTTAAACTGCTCAGTTGGATTGCTCATGTACATATGGGTTGCTCTATCAAGTCCGGGGCGTTTTTACCGTTTAAAGGAAAGATAACAGACATTTACGTCTTTCTTGTATCTCATTTGACCTGTATTACCCAACACTGGTCTATAGTAGTATTTGAACCAAAATCACCACCAATGCTGATGGATTGATCGTAGAATATGAACATATTTTCTGTGATCCAATCCATTGCTCAGGTTAAAACTAAAATAAAAGTTTTGGGACTCCCATACATGATGTTAAGAATCACAAAACAAAGTATATGCCAAAAATATGATGTATTAGAAAATTAATGATAAGTTCTGATTAGTTATTCCATCTGTAACTTAGAGGAATATTCGGGAATATCCACAGGGTAACTTTGTCGCGCATGTCTTATTCGTTTGTTTCGCATATTTAGAAATTTGGTAAAACCTACAATAAAATTCGGATACATTCGCGAATTCTCCCTATATAAACAATGTTAACACCAAAACGAAGATCATAGAAAAATGGAGCAATGGAAAAGAGAATACGCAATCACCCTAAAGATGCACTGATTTCATTTTTGAATATCAGTTATTGTCTTCGTATATTTAAACATTCATCGCGTGATTGATAATATTTGATTGCATTAGGATTTATATCATAACAGTGTTAGGTGCCCATAACAATTTCTATACGCATTTATATTTACTACGACGCAATAGAAATTAATGTGTTCTTTATTAAGCTCTTACGAAAGGTAGATTCTTTTTTTTGAAAATAAAAATGTTGCAGATATGCGTACCACTATTTTGTGAATGTCATAAACATGTCTAGTTTTATCGAAAGGGGAGATAATTAACATGAAATATCCCCCAAACCGGTAAGGTGAGGTATATCTTTTATTTTACATTATTTTACATTTTCTGTCGCATAATGGCGGTATAAAGTATAAGTAGCCTTCATCCAGTTAATATTTTTATTTCACATATGACTATAAATTACAAACTGGAAATTGCATATTCAAACGATTAAATATTCAATAAACGGTAAACATTCTGAACATAAGAACGAACGAGCTGAATGACGAATAGTATTATATTCAATGTCAAATGATGAGAAAATAAAACGTTTTTGAATAATGTTTTTGTCAACAAACAAGTAAGAAGAAATCAAATATTGCAAGATTGAGACATACTGTAACATACTAAATAGCATAATGCGTGAATGGGCAGATACCAACTGCCATAATTCTGCAATCACAGAATTATCACTGTCCAAATTGACAAACACCCCAGCTGTCATCGTGCAGACCATCCTCTCCGGTGCAATTTCATCATCTCCACGAGCTGAGAGATTAGTGTGATGTCCTTCTCAACATCTACCATGGCCTCTGACATCGCTTTGCCTTTGCCTTTACACTTGGTCACTGTGGAGACCTTTCCATCCTTCACTGCTGCTGATACTCAGTCAACAGAATCCAGTACACTGAAGCTCTTGGCCACCTTTTCCGTTGTCTCGGAGTCCGTGGCATCAATACAAGCTAGCACAGCTACCTCTTCTTGTATTGTTCCCTGACGGTCTTTCAAGTAAATGTAGATGTGATGGAGCATTGTCCAAAAGGAGGAGGGTGGTTCCCGCGACAGCTGATTTCAATCAATATTTATGTTCATATGCTTAATTCCTATAACACTAGTAGTAGGAAACATTAGCAGTACAAAAAAAAAAAAAAAAAAAAAAAAAAAAAAAAAAAGAACAGAAAGAAAGATAGAAAGAAAAAAACACAGGAAAAAAAATATGTACTCGTATACAGTGTACAAGTGAATACAACGTATATGCCTGATGAGTTTATACTTATATTTATATTTTCTGCATCAATAGGGTAACACACACACACACTATGCTGAACAAAAAATATACATATGCATTTTTTACATTTGATACAAAGTACGATACAATTAATATGTACAATGTAATCATGTAAACATTTTTATCAACATTACTGATCTTTTTGTCTCTCTAATTGACATGAATGTGGAGATAAGGAGGACAGGTACGATCGTATAGTCAGACAAACACAATTATATAAGTAATTACATGTTATTATGCAACTTTTTCCCTCTCTCTCTGCTTACAGCCCGCGGTTGAAGGACTTGACCCAGTCGATAAGTGGTATAGAACAAAATAAACAAACAGAAATTAGGAATTGACATCATTCCATAGCGGCAAAGACGTGACGTATTAAACAGAGATTGGCATACAGCAGATCATTGAAAAAGTATTGAAAAATCACAGAGGAATCAAATTCGTTAAAATAATGATTTAAATACAACCAGTATAGAAGGAAACTGACACATTTTACATATTTATAAACTTATCAATAAGCGGGTACTTTTCTATTTCACATGAACATATTTCTTGTCTTTTTTTGTATACATAAGGTATCATTTGATGCTAATGGTATCTATAAATATAAAATAGAATTTACTTTCATATATCTTCGATGAAATAGGAGATTTTTGGAAACGTGACTTTGCGAAAATTGGACAATTTGTTACGTGCTTTGCGAGATTTAGACAAACTGCCAGTCTTTGATTAAGGTAAAGCTCCTGTAATGGTACATGTACATTTTGGACCTCATAGCCTTTCACGGAAAGAACCAAGGTTTCCTAATGTTTCGTTAGGGTACATTAGTTATCTTGGTAGAGGTCAAGTTGTCCTAGACGTAGCGGTGTTAGTCTAGTAAATACAGGGCATAAACCTTAATAGAGCTTTGATCGCGGTATGCCATGGCTTGTGGCGGATGTTCGGGGCCAAACGTCAAAGATGAAAAGACGAAAAGTACAAATTTTGGGGCGAGATTACTGGGGCGGAAAGTCGTCTTTTTACCCCCGAAATTTCTTCTATTCGTCTTTTCGCCCCACCAAACTAGTTATTTTTTCTCGTCTTTTTCCCTTCAACCTCTCTCCCCGAAAATCACCCAAACGACATGGCTAGGTAACAGACGTTGCATAACCGGAACAAAAGTCATGTCATAATCAAACCGTATTGCATCTCGACAAAGGTGACATCAACGGACAATAACGTCTTGCTAGTGTCCGACAATATTCCATTTCTTGAGAATATTTTGACATCAGTGCAGAAAAAAAAGTATTCTCACAGCTAAAATTTGTTCAGCAGACAAAAAAATCTCTCTGT
>CM037778.1:58733780-58756585 GCA_021229015.1 Solen grandis
CTGTGGAATAATGAAATTTCAGAGTTATGAAACTAACGTATGCGCTTTTGAACAAAAGCATCTTCAGCACCCTATGACGTCACATGACGTCACAGCTAAAAATAGTGAAAAATGGTGTTCGCGCTCTACAGCCGTCATTTATGGTCGGATTTTCTTCAAATTTTCACAGATGGTACATCTTGAAACTAAGGTGTGCATATCCTGTCAGCTAACCGAAATTCCGAAAGACCGAAGTTCTGTGGCTGAAATAAGATTCGAACATAGGATCGAACATTTCATTTTAGGATTAAAGAGCTTCAGAATGAGACAGAAAGTTGAAACTTACACAGTTTGTAGTGCGACAGAATATCTACATATATTTTGAGTCGTGACGTCATATGACGTCATATGACGTCATAAGCATACTTCTTAATTTTCATATTAGGGCAATGATTTCGACATGATTCCAGTTGTTCAGAATAATGAAAATTTCAGAGTTATGACAACAAAGTATGCGTTTTTGAACAAAAGCATCTTCAGCACCCTATGACGTCATGTGACGTCTGAGCTAAAAATAGTGAAAAATGGTGTTAACGCTCTACAGCCGCCATTTATGGTCGGATTTTCTTCAAATTTTTACAGATTGTACATCTTGAAACTAAAGTGTTCATATCCTGTCAGCTAACCGAAATTCCGAAAAACCGAAGTTCTGTTGCTGAAAAAAAGACTCGAACATAGGACCGAAAATTTCATTTTAGGATTAAAGAACTTCAGGATGAGATAGAAAGTTGAAACTTACACAGTTTGCAGTACTGCAGCATTTCTACAAATATTTTGAATCGTGACGTCATAGGACGTCATAAGCATACCACTTAATTTTAATTTGGGGCAATGATTTCGACATGATGCCAGTTGTTCAGAATAATGAAAATTTCAGAGTTATTGCAGTAAAGTATGCGCTTTTGAGCAACAGTATTTTCAGCTGAAAATAGTGAAAAATGGTATTCGCGCTCTACAGCCGCCATTTATGATAAGATTTTCTTCAAATTTTTACAGATGGTACATTTTGCAACTAAGGTGTGAATATTTTGTCAGCTAACCTTAATTCCTAAAAACCGAAGTATTGTGGCTGAAGTAAGATTCGAACATAGGAACTTTAAACTAGAAATCAAGTTTGCAGTCATGTCCTTACGTCATATGACATCATGTTACGTCACAGACTAATACTTAGTTCTTATCATTTGCACTGATTTCGGAATATAATGTCAGTTGTTCAGCATGAACATGAAATACTACCAGAGGTGAGTCATTATATGAAACTTCTATCTCCTGCTTTTTGCATTAACACAGCTTGCAGAAAGTCCTATCATTCGTTTTCACGAATGACATCTAGTTATTATTATTATTATTATTCTTTTCTTCTTCCTAACTAAACGCTTATTTTTATATGTTGCAATAGTCCTAGGACGATGAAATTTTTATGGCTTATTAGTCACGTGAGGAAATTTTGATTTCAATGATTTTCAGCACCCTATGACGTCACATGACGTCACAGCTAAAAATAGTGAAAAATGGTGTTCGCGCTCTACAGCCGTCATTTATGGTCGGATTTTCTTCAAATTTTCACAGATGGTACATCTTGAATCAAAGGTGTGCATATCCTGTCAGCTAACCGATATTCCGAAAGACCGAAGTTCTGTGGCTGAAATAAGATTCGAACATAGGACCGAAAATTTCATTTTAGGATAAAAGAGCTTCAGGATGAGATAGAAAGTTGAAACTTACACAGTTTGCAGTTCTGCAGAATTTCTACAAATATTTTGAGTCATGATGTCATATGACGTCATGTGACGTCATAAGCATACTTCTTAATTTTCATTTTAGGACAATGATTTCGACATGATGCCAGTTGTTCAGAATAATGAAAATTTCAGAGTTATGAAAGCAAAGGATTTGCTTTTGAACAAAAGCATCTTCAGCACCCTATGACGTCACATGACGTCACAGCAAAAAATAGTGAAAAATGGTGTTCGCGCTCTACAGCCGTCATTTATGGTCAGATTTTCTTCAAATTTTCACAGATGGTACCTTTTGAAAATCAGGTGTGCATATCCTGTCAGCTAACCAAACTTCCAAAAGACTGAAGTTCTGTGGCTGAAAAAAGGTTCGAACATAGGACCGAAAATTTCATTTTAGGATTAAAGAGCTTGAGGATGAGATAGAAGGTTGAACCTTACACAGTTTGCAGTTCTGCAGAATTTCTACATATATCTTGAGTTTTGACGTCATATGACGTCTTGTGACGTCATAAGCATACTTCTTAATTTTCATTTTAGGTCAATGATTTTGACATGATGCCAGTTGTTCAGAATAACGAAAATTTCAGAGTTATGATAGTAAAGTATGCCCTTTTGAACAAAAGCATCTTTAGCACACTATGACGTCAGGTGACGTCAGAGCTAAAAATAGTGAAAAATGGTGTTCACGCTCTACAGCCGCCATTTATGGTCGGATTTTCTTCAAATTTTCACAGATGGTACATCTTGAAAGTTAAGTGTGCATATCCTGTCAGCTAACAGAAATTCCGAAAGACCGAAGATCTATGGCTGAAATAAGATTCGAACATTGGATCGAAAATTTCATTTTAGGATTAGAGAGCTTCAGGATGAGATAGAAAGTTGAAACTTAAACAGTTTGCAGTTCTGCAGAATTTCTACATATGTTTAGAGTTATGACGTCATATGACGTCATGTGACGTCACAGACTAATACTTAGTTCTTCTCATTTGCACTAATTTCGGAATATAATTTCAATTGTTCAGCATGAACATGAAATACTACCAGAGGTGAGTCATTACATGAAACTTCTCCTGCTTTTTGCATTAACACAGCTTGCAGAAAGTCCTATCATTCGTTTTCACGAATGACATCTAGTTATTATTATTATTATTCTTTTCTTCTTCCTAACTAAACGCTTATTTTTATATGTTGCAATAGTCCTAGGACGATGAAATTTTTATGGCTTATTAGTCACGTGAGGAAATTTTGATTTCAATGATTTTCAGCACCCTATGACGTCACATGACGTCACAGCTAAAAATAGTGAAAAATGGTGTTCGCGCTCTACAGCCGTCATTTATGGTCGGATTTTCTTCAAATTTTCACAGATGGTACATATTGAATCAAAGGTGTGCATATCCTGTCAGCTAACCGAAATTCCGAAAGACCGAAGTTCTGTGGCTGAAATAAGATTCGAACATAGGACCGAAAATTTCATTTTAGGATAAAAGAGCTTCAGGATGAAATAGAAAGTTGAAACTTACACAGTTTGCAGTTCTGCAGAATTTCTACAAATATTTTGAGTCGTGACGTCATATGACGTCATGTGACGTCATAAGCATACTTCTTAATTTTCATTTTAGGGCAATGATTTCAACATGATGCCAGTTGTTCAGAATAATGAAAATTTCAGAGTTATGAAAGCAAAGTATGCGCTTTTGAACAAAAGCATCTTCAGCACCCTATGACGTCACATGACGTCACAGCTAAAAATAGTGAAAAATGGTGTTCGCGCTCTACAGCCGTCATTTATGGTCGGATTTTATTCAAATTTTCACAGATGGTACATCTTGAATAAAAGGTGTGCATATCTTGTCAGCTAACCGAAATTCCGAAAGACCGAAGTTCTGTGGCTGAAATAAGATTCGAACATAGGACCGAAAATTTCATTTTAGAATTAAAGAGCTGCAGGATGAGATAGAAAGTTGAAACTTACACAGTTTGCAGTTCTGCAGAATTTCTACAAATATTTTGAGTCGTGACGTCATATGACGTCATGTGACGTCATAAGCATACTTCTTAATATTCATTTTAGGGCAATGATTTCGACATGATGCCAGTTGTTCAGAATAATGAAAATTTCAGAGTTATGAAAGCAAGGTATGTGCTTTTGAACAAAAGCATCTTCAGCACCCTATGACGTCACATGACGTCACAGCAAAAAATAATGAAAAATGGTGTTCGCACTCTACAGCCGTCATTTATTGTCAGATTTTCTTCAAATTTTCACAGATGGTACATTTTGAAACTCAGATGTGCATATCCTGTCAGCTAACCAAACTTCCAAAAGACTGAAGTTCTGTGGCTGAAAAAAGATTCGAACATAGGACCAAAAATTTCATTTTAGGATTAAAGAGCTTCAGGATGAGATAGAAGGTTGAAACTTACACAGTTTGCAGTTCTGCAGAATTTCTACATATATCTTGAGTTTTGACGTCATATGACGTCTTGTGACGTCATAAGCATACTTCTTAATTTTCATTTTAGGGCAATGATTTTGACATGATGCCAGTTGTTCAGAATAACGAAAATTTCAGAGTTATGACAGTAAAGTATGCCCTTTTGAACAAAAGCATCTTTAGCACACTATGACGTCATGTGACGTCAGAGCTAAAAATAGTTAAAAATGGTGTTCACGCTCTACAGCCGCCATTTATGGTCGGATTTTCTTCAAATTTTCACAGATGGTACATCTTGAAAGTTAAGTGTGCATATCCTGTCAGCTAACCGAAATTCCGAAAGACCGAAGTTGTGTGGCTGAAATAAGATTCGAACATTGGACCGAAAATTTCATTTTAGGATTAGAGAGCTGATGGTGTTTTTATTCGGCAAGGTGTATCTCAAAAACGAACAAGATTCTACCTAGACACTGTGGATAAAATCTGTAGTGATTTGAAAGACCTTTCAGGTGATATTTAGTTTTTGAAGATCGGGGTTGAATTGGTTGACTTATGACAGAAAGGCGAAAAGTGTACTTTTAACGAAATTGAAACGCTGTAGTTTCATGAACTTTGAGTCAAAAATCATGATTTCTTCAGGATTAACACACTGAAAAGTGAAGTGATGTATACTGCAAGGAATACTTGTTTGGTCACGTGATTATAACGTCATGCATATTTAAGCAGAAATTATTAAAAAATTCATATAAAATCGGCAAGTTGATGTTTGAAGTTGAAATTTGCACGAATGCCGTAGCCTACAATGTGCAAAATGTCCTGAAAATTTCAAGTGATTCCGTCAACAAACATGGCAGATATTCATGTTTTTCGGAAAGGGCTTGTATATGAAAATCTGGCAATTTGAAGGAAGAGAAGAAGGCGGTTATTGGGTTGGTTACCCTCTATCCGGACGTTCCTACGCAGGAAAGAGTGCCCGTGTTGAAAGGTGAATTGCGATGCGTATTTGAGAGAATGAGGTGCATTTTAGAATGCAATGGTGTACACCAGGACCGATAAGCATATTGCCTTTGTTATAACGGCTTTCTTCAAACTTTTATTAGGGCTTTCTGCCTCAAGCAGAAAGACCTTTTGGGTTTGTTATGTTTATTAGGACTTTCTGCCTAAAGCAGAAAGTCCTATTGGGTTTGTTATGTTTATTATTAGGACTTTCTGCCCTTTCGGCAGAAAGTCCTATTGGGTTTGTACTGTTTATTCTTCTTCTTATTACGGCTTTCCGCAAACTTGCGGAAAACGTATAGGGTTTGTTATGTTTATTAGGACTTTCTGCCTAAAGCAGAAAGTCCTATTGGGTTTGTTATTAGGACTTTCTGCCCTTTCGGCAGAAAGTCCTATTGGGTTTGTTATGTTTATTCTTCTTCTTCTTATTATTCTTTTTTTCTTCCTAACTAAACGCTTATTTTTCTATGTTGCAATACTCCTAGGACGATAAAATTTTTATGACTTATTAGTCACGTGAGGAAATTTTGATTTTTATGATTTTCATATGCCTATGACGTCATATGACGTCACATTTGAAAAATGCTTCAAAAGTTTGTACGCGGTCTACAGCCATTGTTTGTGAACCGATTTTCATCAAATTTTCACAGATTGTGTATATTAATTTCTAGTTGTGCATCCCGGTGTCCCTTTTTCAAAATTCGAAAAGTCCATGGTTCTAAAGCGAATCCAAGATTCGAACCAAGGTCGTAAATTTTTTTAATGCTTATAAAATCTGTCCTATTTAAGATAGAAAGTTGATATTAAGTCAAATATAGTCTGAGTTTTATAATTCAAGAATATTTCTATATGTTGAAATTGTCGAAGGGCAATGAAAATTTAAAGACATATGCTTCAAACGCTGAAATTTTGATTTCTATGATTTTCATATGCCTATGACGTCATATGACGTCACATTTGAAATGTGCTACAAAAGTTTGTACGCGGTCTACAGCCATTGTTTGTGAACCGATTTTCATCAACTTTTCACAGATTGTGTATATTAAGTTCTAGTTGTGCATCCCGGTGTCCGTATTTCAAAATTCGAAAAGTCCATTGTTCTATAGCGAATCCAAGATTCGAACCAAGGTCGTAAATTTTTAAATGCTTATAAAATCTGTCCTATTTAAGATAGAAAGTTGATATTTAGACAGGATATAGGTCGCTAGAAGTTTTATACATTTTGTGAAAATAAATGTCATATGACGTCACGTGACGTCATTATATGATAATGAATTTCTAATTCTAACAAGATTATTTCTATATGTTGAAATTTTCGAAGGGCAATGAAAATTTAATGCCGATGTTCAGATAAATTTTTTAATTTTCAGAAGCCTATGACGTCATATGACGTCACATTTGAAATTGACTACGAAAGATTGTACACGGTCCAGAGCCATTATTAATGGGCCGATTTTCATCAAATTTTCACAGAATGTGTAGAAACTTACATTTGAAGCAGATGTTGCAGAAAGTCCTATCATTCGTTTAAACGAATGACATCTAGTTTTTATTATTATTATTATTATTCTTTTCTTCCTCACGGATTTTCATATGTTGCAATCGTCCTAGGAGAATAAATTTGGATTATTCATATGCGTAATTAAAAATTCTATAATTTTCAAATGCCTATGACGTCATTATGACGTCACACTTGGCAAATTGCTACAAAAGTTTGTACGCGGTCCAGAGCGATAATTAATAAACCGATTTTTATCAAATTTTCACAGAATGTGTATATTACGTTCTAGTTGTGCATCTCGGTGTCCGTTTTTCAAAATTCGAAAAGCACAAGGTTCTATGGCGAATGCAAGATTCAAACCAAGGACGTCAAATTGATAAATGCTCATAAAATCGTCCCTAAATGAGACAGAAGGTTGTTATTTTGTCAGTATATAGATCTCCGATAGATTAAAATATTTTGTGAAAATAGACGTCTTGTGACGTCATATGACGTCATCAAATTCCTAATTTTTAAACACATAATTATATATGTTAATATGGTCCAAGGACAATGAAATTTTGATGTCTTATTCTCCAAGAGATGTTATTTTGATTTCTATGATTTTCATATAGCTATGACGTCATATGACGTCACACTTGAAATAAGCTACAAAAGTTTGTACGCGGTCCAGAGCCATTATTAATGAACCGATTTTCATCAAAGTTTCACAGAATGTGTATATTAAGTTCAAGTTGTGCATCCCGGTGTCCGTTTTTCAAAATTCGAAAAGTCCAAGGTTCTATAGCGATTCCAAGATTCGAACCAAGGTCGTAAATTTTCAAATTCTTATAAAATCGGTCCTATTTGAGATAGAAAGATGATATTGGGTCAGTATATAGGTCTAATCTTAAACATTTTGTGAAAAAAAATCTCATATGACGTCACGTGACGTATTATAGATAATAATTTTTGGGAATTTAATGCCGATACTTCAGATGCTGAAATTTCGATTTCAATAATTTTCAGAAGCCTATGACGTCATATGACGTCACATTTGAAATTGACTAAGAAAGTTTGTACACGGTCCAATGCCATTATTAATGGGCCGATTTTTATCAAATTTTCACAGAATGTATATATTAAGTTCTTATTGTGTATACCGGTGTCCGTTTTTCAAAATTCGAAAAGTCCATGGTTCTATAGCGAACCAAGATTCGAACTAAGGTCGTAAATTTTTAAATGCTTTTAAAATCTGTCCTATTTAAGATAGAAAATTGATATTTAGTCAGTATATAGGTCTCTAGAAGTTTTAAACATTTTGTGAAAATAAATGTCATATGACGTCACGTGACGTCATTACAATAGATATTAAATAAAATTTAAAATTTCGATTTCAATATTTTGTCATATGACGTCACATTTGAAAATGACTACAAAAGTTTGTACACGGTCCAGAGCCATTATTAATGGGCCGATTTTCATCAAATTTTCACAGAATGTGTATTTTACGTTCTTATTGTGTAGACCGGTGTCCGTTTTTCAAAATTCGAAAAGTCCAAGCATCTATGGCGAATCCAAGATTCGAACCAAGGACGTCAATTTTTAAATGCTTATAAAAACTGTCCTATTTGAGATAGAACGTTGAAATTTTGTAGTTTTAGGTCTGGGTGAAAAATAAACGTCATATGACGTCACGTGACGTCATATTATTCTTATTATTATTCTTTTCTTCTTCCTAACTAAACGCTTATTTTAATATGTTGCAATAGTCCTAGGACGATGAAATTTTTATGGGTTATTAGGCACGTGAGGAAATTTTGATTTCACCCCTACTGCATATATGTAGCCATATCTCAATAAATATCGATTATTGTAAATATATGTATGAATAAGAATTATAGCTGAATAATTGACGTTTCCAAAGATATTTAGTTTATTAAAATTGGTTTACACAATACAAAGTTATAAGCAAAAAAACTAAATGAAATGAAGCTAATTTTGCTGATAATATGCTGTTTTCTTGAGGTTTAACAGTCAATATCTCAGAAACGACTGAAGATAAGTTTATACATTATGCGTATAAAATGTAGCATGTTTGAAGAGCTTTCTAACGGTACCAAGTTTATTGAAATTGGACTTCATATAAGAAAGTTACATGGAAAATAAGATATTTCATAATCATGCATCATAAAAATATGGAAAAGGTCACGCGCAGGGGTCACCAAGCTTTTTGTCGAATGTTGACTGTTTCCAAAAAAAGCATTGAAGTTAATACATGTACAACGGCACAAGACAAAAATCCGTATTTGCAACACTATGTAGCTAGCGAGCAGTTTGCAAGCCTTGAAAAATTCACACGCAGCCCCACATTTTAGACCATCTAAAAACTGCATTGTTATGCTAACGATATTCATATTGCATCAGTTTGTAGGCTGGGATGTTACCTTTCAAAATATCACCATAGTTCGAAATTCCAGGAATTTATGGCAAAACTACGGAAGCCCAAACACGCCAAAATCGCTAAATATGATTAACTACGTTACAGGTGTCGAAAGGATATAGCACTATACAAATATTCAATACTTCTTCCTAATGAGGCTAAACTTAAACAAGGTTACAACTGAGCTGGAGTGATGAAATTCTATGTGTGATGAAAGTTAGAAACTTACATTTGAACACTGTTTCATTTTTCTTTCATGTCATATGACATAGTATAAATGTTGTATGTAAACTACATGTGCAAGATATGGGCGGACTTTTATTAAAATTCACAGAATGTGTTCTATTTGTGCTATTTTATATAGAAATAGAGGAGATAGAAAGTTGCAATTTGGACAGATTATCTATTATGTCATCTTCTATATATACTATATAAAGCAGATGTTGCAGAAAGTCCTATCATTCGTTTAAACGAATGACATCTAGTTTTTCTTATTATTATTATTATTATTCTTCTTCTTCCAACCTAATTCAAGAGTTAATTTATATATGTTGCCAATGGTCAAGCAACATTAAAATTAAAATGCTTCGACAAAAAAGTATAAATTTTTAAATTCAATAATTTTTAATTTTCATTGACGTCAATTGACGTCAGATTTGACGTCAGCTTCAAAAGTTTGTTCGCGCTCTAGAGCCTTCAATTCTGGTCTGATTTTCTTGATATTTTCACAGTAGATGTTTTTTAGAAGGTAGATGTGCACCCTGGCATTCAAATTTCAAAATTTGAAAAGATTGAGATTTTATGGCAAAACCAAGATTCGAACTTAGGTCCAAAATTTATATTTTAATGTTACAAGGGAACCTAATGCGTTAGAAGAATTAAAATTGGACAGCATATCGGCCAAGAGGTCTGCTTTCTATTTCCTGAAGGACTTTATCTCAAGTCACGTGGTTATGACGCCATACAATAGACAAAAAGCAAATTTTTGAAAAAGATCTTTAGCTCTGGTATCATTACTTTTGACTCAATCTTTTTGAAAATTGTATAGCAGCAATTAAAAAGTTAAAATTTATAAATTCATTTATTTTTTAATTTTCAATGACGTCAAATGACGTCAGATTTGACGTCAGCTTAAAAAGTTTGTTCGCGCTCTAGAGCCTTCAATTCTGGTCCGATCATTTTGATATTTTCACAGAAAATGTATTTCAGAATGTAGATGTGCACCCTGGCATTCAAATTTCCAAATTCGAAAATATAAAGATTCCATGGCAAAACCGAGATTCGAACTTAGGTCTTAAAAATATATTTTAGTATTACAAGGGCACCTAATGGTTTAGAAACATGAAAATTGGACAGCAAATCGGCATAGAGGTCTTCTTTCTATTTCTTAAAGGATTTTTTCTTAAGTCACGTGGTTATGACGTCATAACAACGACAAAAAGCAACTTTTTAAAAAATTTATTTCGCTCTTGTATCATGACTTTTGACTCAATCTTTTTGAAAATTGTATTGCAGCGATTAAAAAGTTTACATTTATAAATTCATTCAATGACGTCAAATGACGTCAGATTTGACGTCAGCTTTAAAAGTTTGTTCGCGCTTTAAAGGCTTCAATTCTGGTCCATTTTTTTTATATTTTCACAGATGATGTATTTTAGGATGTAGATTTGCACTGTGGCATTCAAATTTCCATATTCGAAAATATAAAGATTTCATGGCAAAACCGAGATTCGAACTTAGGTCCTAAAAATATAATTTAATGATACAAAGCCCCCTGATGCGTTAGAAGCATGAAAATTGGATAGCATATCGGCATAGAGGTTTACATTCTTTTTTCTGAATGATTTTCTTTTAAGTCACGTGGTTATGACGTCATTAAAAAGACAAAAAGGCATTTTTTTAACATTTCTGTTGCTCTGGTATCATGAATTTTGAATCAGTCTTAATTGAAATCTTCAGAATTGATAGAATTAAATTTGAAGTGATGCATACTGCAAGAAATGTTTGATTTGTCACGTGGTTTTGACGTCATGAATACTAAAGCAAGAATTATTTTAAAAATTCATATAAAATCGCCAATTACATCAATGAACTTAAACTTTTCAAAAATGCCGAAAATTAGTACGTTCATAAGGGTTTGAAAATTTTAAGTTATTACGTCATCAAACATGGCAGATATTCATGTTTGATGGAACGCTTACTTGAAAATGTGAAAACCTCGAATATATTTTTTTCTGGATTAATATAATGTTAGCTAATCATGTCCTTCCAAAACAGATACTTTTCTTTAGTCACTTGATTTTGCCGTGGTTGAAATATTAAAATCATTCATTTAAATACGTATTCGCGCTTCAGCGTCATGAGTATTGTGGCAATCTAAAGCATACCTTAAGGAATTTATGTTGTGTCACTTGTTTATGACAACATTGATTTGTAAGCAAAATACATTTAAAAAAAACAACATAAGATTGGACATATTAACTTTAAATAAATAATATTGCCGTGCCTTGACATGCGCAGAAAATTTCAAGTGAGTACGTTATCAAACATGACCTATTCATGTTTTTCTGTATAGGGCTAATTCATGAAAATATATTAATTTGAAGAAAGAACTGAAAGCGGGCATTGGGTTGGTTGAGCAAGATCCGGTTGTTCTTTTGCAGGAAAGAGTGCCTGCGTTGAATAGTGAATTGTGGTACATTTTTTTCTAAAAGAGTCGCATTTACGATGAATAAGTAAAATTATACTAGAGCCAGAAAACCTATACGAATAACTTATTGCATTTGCTTTCACGGCTTTCTGCAAACCTTAAGAAAATGAAAATACATGTAGATCTACATATTGATTTTTTATGTTTTCTAAATGTTTAACGGTTTCTTTTTCTAAATCTGTAAAAATAAGCAAATATATAAAGCAAATGAATTGTTGAAAGTTTCAAGACGTTTATAACGTTAATTACATAGAAATAAGAAAGTATTTTCATAATTTTGCTTACACTTCTGCCTTTGTTTCTATCTAATTTTGCAAATGTAAAACTCAATCAATTTAAAGGTTGAACGTCATGGATTTCAAAGTATTTTTTTTTCTTTTTTACAATTTCAATTGTGGGTCAAATTGCAATGAATATTTGTTAAGTAATATGCTTACGAAGAAAAAGATATTAAATAAAGAATAAAAAAACTTTTAAAATTGATTGACTAACGTAAGAAAAAAAACTTGAGGATTGTATTATCTTAAATTTTCCTGTTGTTTTTTTTCTGCATGATAGTAAACTGTTGCGTAATCAAATAAGGTCCATATATATGCTTTCTCAATATCTTCCTAAGAAGATGAAAATGAAAAAAATAATAAAAAATAAAGCTTAATTTTGAACATAAGTATATATTTATGATAATGATGATTTACGTATTAAATTAAACATAATTAGCCAACATTATTCCATTTCTTCGTATTAACTTATATATTTAATACCTTTGAAATAAGCAAACGGAAAGCCGCTTCGTTTGTATCTTAAACAAACGACTTCTAGTTATTATTATTATTCTTTTTTTCTTCCTAACTAAACGCTTATTTTTCTATGTTGCAATACTCCTAGGACGATGAAATTTTTATGACTTATTAGTCACGTGAGGAAATTTTGATTTCTGTGATTTTCATATGCCTATGACGTCATATGATGTCACATTTGAAATATGCTACAAAAGTTTGTACGCGGTCTACAGCCATTGTTTGTGAACCGATTTTCATCAAATTTTTACAGATTGTGTATATTAAGTTCTAGTTGTGCATCCCGGTGTCCGTTTTTCAAAATTCGAAAAGTCCATGGTTCTATAGCGATTCCAAGATTCGAACCAAGGTCGTAAATTTTTAAATGCTTATAAAATCTGTCCTATTTAAGATAGAAAGATGATATTTAGTCAGTATATAGGTCTCTGGGAGTCTTAAACATTTTGTGAAAATAAATGTCATATGACGTCACGTGACGTCATTATATGATAATGTATTTCTAATATTAACAAATTTTTATATTTGAAATTTTAAAGGAATAAAAATTCAGAAGCCTATGACGTCATATGACGTCACATTTGAAATTGACTACGAAAGTTTGTACACGGTCCAGAGCCATTATTAATGGGCCGATTTTCATCAAATTTTCACAGAATGTGTATATTAAGTTCTAGTTGTGCATCTCGTTGTCCGTTTATCAAAATTGGAAAAGTCCATGGTTCTATAGCGATTCCAAGATTTGAACCAAGGTCGTACATTTTTAAATGCTTATAAAATCGGTCCTATTTGAGATAGAAAAGTGATATTTGGTCAGTATATAGGTCTCTAAGAGTCTTAAATATTTTGTGAAAATAAATGTCATATGATGTCACGTGACGTCATTATATGATAATGTATTTCTAATATTAACAAGAGTATTTCTATATATTGAAATTAAAGCAATGAAAATTTAATGACAATTGAATCAGACCTGAAATTTCGATTTCAACGATTTTCAGAAGCCTATGACGTCATATGACGTCACATTTGAAATTGACTACGAAAGTTTGTACACGGTCCAGAGCCATTATTAATGGGCCGATTTTCATCAAATTTTCACAGAATGTGTATATTACGTTCTTATTGTGTATGCCGGTGTCCGGTTTTTCAAAATTCGAAAAGTCCAAGCATCTATGGCGGATCCAAGATTCGAACCAAGGACGTCAATTTTTAAATGCTTATAAAAACTGTCCTATTTGAGATAGAAAGTTGAAATTTTGTCAGTTAGTAGGTCTCTGAGTGTCTTAACAATTATGTGAAAATAAACGTCATATGACCTCACGTGACGTCATTTATTAGGACTTTCTGCCTACAGGCAGAAAGTCATATTGGGTTTGTACTGTTTTTTAGGACTTTCTGCCTACAGGCAGAAAGTCATATTGGGTTTGTACTGTTTTTTTATTATTCTTCTGCTTCTTCTTCTTCTTCTTATTCTTTTTTTCTTCCTCTTATATTTGTGTTAATTTCGAGGTGTTGCCATTGACTCAGAACAATGAAAATTTTATGGCATATATTTCAAACCATGAGCTTTCGGATGCAATGAATTGTATATTCATATGACGTCATATAACGTCAGATTTGACGTCAGGTGAAAAAGTTTTACGCGGTCTACAGCCATTATTTCTGGATCGATTTTCATCAAAATTTCACAGAATGTGTATGTTAGGCTCTAGTTGTGCATCCCGGTGTCCGTTTTTCCAAATTCGAAAAGGCAAATGTTTTATGGCGAATCCAAGATTCGAACCTATGACGTCAAATTTCAAATGCGTATAAAATCGCTTCCAGAAAAGCTAGAAAGCTGAGATTTAGGCTGAATATTAGTTTCCAGATCTTCTATACATTCTGAAAAGATGAACGCGATATGACGTCACATGACGTCATAATGCTCTTAAAACTTTCGTATTAAAACTTAACGGTTTTTAAGCCCTGTAGGCTTTATTTTTTGCATGATTTACTTGAAATTTTGTCTGAAGATGCAGTATTAGAATCTATAGAGCCATGTCACTTCCGTTTCCGGAAAGTCCCAAAGGTCAAGGTCATATATCAATTATCGGGTTTTTCTTCGGCCTTAAATATCTCAAAAACGGTAAATATTCTATCGAGACACTATCCGTATAATTTGTAGTGCTTAGAAAGACCTTTCAGATTATATTTAGTTTTTGATGATCGGGGTTGAATCGGTTGAGTTATGGCGGAAAAAACAAAATTCGGTAACCCTCAGTGTGTTTAACAGTTTATATCTCGAAATTCTTTGATTTTTGAAAATATGATGATGAATATTATTTGTAGAGCAATGTTTGGCCGTTCTTTTGATGCTTAAAGTTTAATGATTGACCTAAGCTTCATGGAGTAATGGGGAAAAAAATGAAATTCGTGCATATAGCTTTGGTGATTTTTTCATTTTTCAAGAGGTTTAAGAGCTTGTATCTCAAAAAGTATTAAAAATATTCCTATAGATAAAGCGTGTGAAATGTAGAGAATTTTAAGACGATTATTTTGGTACCTAAAGTTTTGAAATTGATCCAAGTATAAGGACGTTACATCAAAAATAAGAATTTAAACATGTAGAATTTCAGCGATTTTGTCGTTATGTAAGAGTTTCAAGGCTTATATCTTAAAACCCATATGAAATAAGTCAACACATTCAGCGAATGAGATGTAGAGAATTTTAAGACGATTATTTTGGTACCTTAAGTTTTGAAATTGATAAAGTATAAGGAAAAAAAAATAAAAATTTAAACATATTTTAAATAAGTTTTACATTAAGCAAGTGAGATGTAGAGAATTTTAAGACGATTATTTTGGCACCTAGAGTTTTGAAATTGATCAAGAAATAAGGAAGTTACATAAAAAATACGAATATAAAGCCATTTGTAAGAATTTTCATAAAATATCCTACTTTCGCTTTCACCTTAATTGAAGCATTTTCGGAAAATGTAAGTTTACAGATATGTATTAGTCATATAAATTGAAGAAAAAAAAACTTTTTACTTATATCATATTGATATTACTAGCTAAACAGGTGTACCGTTCCCGGTGGCCGAGTGTTTAGAGCGTCCGCCTCGAGAGCGGGAGGTCGTGGGTTCGATACCAAAGTCGTAAAAAATGGTACTGTTATAGCTCCCTTGCTTGACACTTAGCATATAAGGGTAGTTGCAGGACTGGTTGGCCCGGTATCAGGATAATGTGACTGGGTGTGATATCATGCCACATGTCTACGACGTGATACTGCAGTGTGGCAGCACTATAACTGCATTAAGTAGACATCGTCTCCAAATGACTGAAATACTGTCGGTGGGACGTTAAACCGAACAAACAAACAAACAAATTAAACAAGTGTTGACAATGATTTAATGTTTTGTCAAATCATTTTATTTACGTTACTTATGAATATCAGTTGCAGCATTGTGTTACCCATAATCCTTTGAGCGTTTTGACACATGTCATTTAGACCGTTGTTGAAACATTGCAATTTCCCGACTTTATTGTTGCATCTATCGATAAATGTTGTACAAGCTATATTCCAAATTTATGATAAATGATAACCTATGTGAAAATATATGTTATAGTACAATGTAATTTAATTGCCAGCTTGAGATACCATGAGCGTGTATAAGTGTAGACGTTTTAAACAAAATGATCAACACATGTCATCCGTTCAAGACGCTGCAAGCTAATTTGTCTGTAATGCGGCGTTCACACAGTGTCGATTATGGCTCCCGTTTGAGATCAGACAGCGCTACGACACGAAAAGCGAAAAAGTCGGATTACTATCCTCAATGTCCTATCATTGTCTGAACGCAGTCGTATATGTTCGTAACAGAGTCCTACGGATCGGGAATGGTCCGGAGAGGTCGGCCAAGCACTCCTGACAGTTAGGTGCGTCCCGTAACATTCGGAAAACTCAGCCGATTTTGTCTAGTCGGATTACAATCGTGACTATGTCGTGACAAATTCTGCTGTATCGGATCAGAATCGGATTGAGAACGGATAATCGGGACGAATTCTGCTGGAAACGGCTGGATCGGGACGCCTCCTGAACAATATCTGATTGTTGTCGTGATTAAATAAATGTCTTTTTACAGATTTTAATAAAAGTTTGAATTTCCAGCCACGAATCACAGGATCTTGATCAGACTTTTGACACATTTTAATCGGGAATGGTCCTATCAAGGACGGCAGTAAAAATCCTGAATGTGTGACCTAGGCCACAGGGACTTGCTCCCATACACACACACCACACACACACACACACTGTACATACACTATCAATAAGGGTGGACATCTTTTCAGGGGTCGACTCGCTTCAACTCCGTTTTTTCAAATCATTCAAATAAATCTATGAAGTTAACATACGGAATCACTCAAATATATATTTCTCTATCGAAATATACAAAATTGTCGTGAAAATAATCCTCCTTTGAATGTTTATTTGTTTGAAATATATGCGAATCCGAGAAAAGGACAACAACCTGGACCAGCAGCGCAGTACATTTCGGGATGATTCGGATTTTTACGCTGCGAAATTGGTCAGCGATATTGCGATTATTTTCCCACAATCTGTCAAACCGTTAAATTTAAATTATTAAAGGGCTGACTATTCGGGCGTTGAAAGAAAAAAAAACCCAGGCAGTATGGAGAAATCAGCGGTTTCTTGGTAATTTTCTTGTTGTAAAATAAATTATTTAAAGACTTAGATATAAATTCACTTGTCTGTGAGTGTGTGTTTTTAAATTGAAATAAATATCACAGGGATTTGAAGTTCAGTAATTTAAAATAAAATTCTGAAAATAATAGTACTCCATACATACAAAACATATTTTTTCTAATATATACGGAATACTAAATTCTACTGAACTTCAAATCCCTGTTACTTGTTTATTTTTGGAATATGGCTTATTTCAAAAAGTTCATGCATGAGAAGTCCATACGAAAAAAATAAAAAGTAAAAGGTAGGGAATTTAATATATATTCTTTCTAACGGAATTAATCTTTATATTTTTCAATGTTAGCAGAAAGTCCTATCATTCGTATCAACGAATGAAATCTAGTTATTATTATTATTATTCTTTTCTTCTTCCTAACTAAACGCTTATTTTTATATGTTGCAATAGTCCTAGGACGATGAAATTTTTATGGCTTATTAGTCACGTGAGGAAATTTTGATTTCAATGATTTTCAGCACCCTATGACGTCACATGACGTCACAGCTAAAAATAGTGAAAAATGGTGTTCGCGCTCTACTGCCGTCATTTATGGTCGGATTTTCTTCAAATTTTTACAGATGGTACATCTTGAATCAAAGGTGTGCATATCCTGTCAGCTAACCGAAATTCCGAAAGACCGAAGTTCTGTGGCTGAAATAAGATTCGAACATAAGACCGAAAATTTCATTTTAGGATAAAAGAGCTTCAGGATGAGATAGAAAGTTGAAACTTACACAGTTTGCAGTTCTGCAGAATTTCTACAAATATTTTGAGGCGTGACGTCATATGACGTCATGTGACGTCATAAGCATATTTCTTAATTTTTATTTTAGGGCAATGATTTCGACATGATGCCAGTTGTTCAGAATAATGAAAATTTCAGAGTTATGAAAGGAAAGTATGCGCTTTTGAACAAAAGCATCTTCAGCATTCTATGACGTCATGTGACGTCACAGCTAAAAATAGTGAAAAAAGGTGTTCGCGCTCTACAGCCGTCATTTATGGTCGGATTTTCTTCAAATTTTCACAGATGGTACATCTTGAATCAAAGGTGTGCATATCCTGTCAGCTAACCGAAATTCCGAAAGACCGAAGTTCTGTGGCTGAAATAAGATTCGAACATAGGACCGAAAATTTCATTTTAGGATAAAAGAGCTTCAGGATGAGATGGAAAGTTGAAACTTACACATTTTGCAGTTCTGCAGAATTTCTACAAAAATTTTGAGTCGTGACGTCATATGAAGTCATGTGACGTCATAAGCATACTTCTTAATTTTCATTTTAGGGCAATGATTTCGACATGATGCCAGTTGTTCAGAATAATGAAAATTTCAGAGTTATGAAAGCAAAGTATGCGCTTTTGAACAAAAGCATCTTCAGCACCCTATGACGTCACATGACGTCACAGCAAAAAATAGTGAAAAATGGTGTTTACGCTCTACAGCCGTCATTTATGGTCGGATTTTCTTCAAATTTTCACAGATGGTACATTTTGAAACTCAGGTGTGCATATCCTGTCAACTAACCGAAATTCCCAAAGACTGAAGTTCTGTGGCTGAAATAAGATTCGAACAAAGGACCGATAATTTCATTTTAGGATTAAAGAGCTTCAGGATGAGATAGAAAGTTGAAACTTACACAGTTTACAGTTCTGCAGAATTTCTACATATATCTTGAGTCTTGACGTCATATGACGTCTTGTGACGTCATAAGCATACTTCTTAATTTTCATTTTTGGGCAATGATTTTGACATGCTGCCAGTTGTTCAGAATAACGAAAATTTCAGAGCTATGACAGTAAAATATGCCCTTTTGAACAAAAGCATCTTCAGCACACTATGACGTCATGTGACGTCAGAGCTAAATATAGTGAAAAATGGTGTTCACGCTCTACAGCCGCTATTTATGGTCGGATTTTCTTCAAATTTTCACAGATGGTACATCTTGAAAGTTAGGTGTGCATATCCTGTCAGCTAATCGAAATTCCGAAAGACCGAAGTTCTGTGGCTGAAATAAGATTCGAACAAGGACCGAAAATTTCATTTTACGATTAGAGAGCTTCAGGATGAGATAGAAAGTTGAAACTTAAACAGTTTGCAGTTCTGCGGAATTTCTTAGTTCTTATCATTTGCACTAATTTCGGAATATAATGTCAATTGTTCAGCATGAACATGAAATACTACCAGAGGTGAGTCATTACATGAAACTTCTATCTCCTGCTTTTTGCATTAACACAGCTTGCAGAAAGTCCTATCATTCGTTTTCACGAATGACATCTAGTTATTATTATTATTCTTTTCTTCTTCCTAACTAAACGCTTATTTTTATATGTTGCAATAGTCCTAGGACGATGAAATTTTTATGGCTTATTAGTCAGGTGAGGAAATTTTGATTTCAATGATTTTCAGCACCCTATGACGTCACATGACGTCACAGCTAAAAAAAGTGAAAAATGGTGTTCGCGCTCTACAGCCGTCATTTATGGTCGGATTTTCTTCTAGTTTTCACAGATGGTACATCTTGAACCAAAGGTGTGCATATCCTGTCAGCTAACCGAAATTCCGAAAGACCGAAGTTCTGTGGCTGAAATAAGATTCGAACATAGGACCGAAAATTTCATTTTAGGATAAAAGAGCTTCAGGATGAGTTAGAAAGTTGAAACTTACACAGTTTGCAGTTCTGCAGAATTTCTACAAATATTTTGAGTCATGACGTCATATGACGTCATGTGACGTCATAAGCATACTTCTTAATTTTCATTTTAGGACAATGATTTCGACATGATGCCAGTTGTTCAGAATAATGAAAATTTCAGAGTTATAAAAGCAAAGTATTCGCTTTTGAACAAAAGCATCTTCAGCACCCTATGACGTCACATGACGTCACAGCTAAAAATAGTGAAAAATGGTGTTCGCGCTCTACAGCCGTCATTTATGGTCGGATTTTCTTCAAATTTTCACAGATGGTACATCTTGAATCAAAGGTGTGCATATCTTGTCAGCTAACCGAAATTTCCGAAAGACCGAAGTTCTGTGGCTGAAATAAGATTCGAACATAGGACCGAAAATTTCATTTTAGGATTAAAAATCTTCAGGATGAGATAGAAAGTTGAAACTTACACAGTTTGCAGTTCTGCAGAATTTCTACAAATATTTTGAGTCGAGATGTCATATGACGTCATGTGACGTCATAAGCATACTTCTTAATTTTCCTTTTAGGGCAATGATTTCGACATGATGCCAGTTGTTCAGAATAATGAAAATTTCAGACTTATGAAAGCAAAGTATTTGCTTTTGAACAAAAGCATCTTCAGCACCCTATGACGTCACATGACGTCACAGCAAAAAATAGTGAAAAATGGTGTTCGCGCTCTACAGCCGTCATTTATGGTCAGATTTTCTTCAAATTTTCACAGATGGTATCTTTTGAAACTCAGGTGTGCATATCCTGTCAGCTAACCAAACTTCCAAAAGACTGCAGTTCTGTGGCTGAAAAAAGGTTCGAACATAGGACCGAAAATTTCATTTTAGGATTAAAGAGCTTGAGGATGAGATAGAAGGTTGAACCTTACACAGTTTGCAGTTCTGCAGAATTTCTACATATATCTTGAGTTTTGACGTCATATGACGTCTTGTGACGTCATAAGCATACTTCTTAATTTTCATTTTAGGTCAATGATTTTGACATGATGCCAGTTGTTCAGAATAACGAAAATTTCAGAGTTATGATAGTAAAGTATGCCCTTTTGAACAAAAGCATCTTTAGCACACGATGACGTCATGTGACGTCAGAGCTAAAAATAGTGAAAAATGGTGTTCACGCTCTACAGCCGCCATTTATGGTCGGATTTTCTTCAAATTTTCACAGATGGTATATCTTGAAAGTTAAGTGTGCATATCCTGTCAGCTAACCGAAATTCCGAAAGACCGAAGTTCTGTGGCTGAAATAAGATTCGAACATTGGATCGAAAATTTCATTTTAGGATTAGAGAGCTTCAGGATGAGATAGAAAGTTGAAACTTAAACAGTTTGCAGTTCTGCATAATTTCTACATATGTTTAGAGCTATGACGTCATATGACGTCATGTGACGTCACAGACTAATACTTAGTTCTTCTCATTTGCACTAATTTCGGAATATAATTTCAATTGTTCAGCATAACATGAAATACTACCAGAGGTGAGTCATTACATGAAACTTCTATCTCCTGCTTTTTGCATTAACACAGCTTGCAGAAAGTCCTATCATTCGTTTTCACGAATGACATCTAGTTATTATTATTTTTTCACCTTTTGAGGTTCAAATTAAAACAGGTTGCCAATAAGCCAGCAGCATGAAATTTTAACAGTGATCAGATTGACTTTGGCCCTTTTGAATGCACTAATTTTCATCTTCATATGACGTCATGTGACGTCACAGATAAAAATAGTGAAAAATGGTGTTCGCGCTCTACAACCGTCATTTATGGTCAGATTTTCTTCAAATTTTCACAGATGGTACATCTTGAAACTAAGGTGTGCATATCCTGTCAGCTAACCGAAATTCCGAAAGACCGAAGTTCTGTGGCTGAAATAAGATTCGAACATAGGACCGAAAATTTCATTTTACGATTAAAGAGCTTCAGGATGAGATAGAAAGTTGAATCTTACACAGATTGCAGTTCTGCAGAATTTCTACATATATTTTGAGTCGTGACGTCATATGACGTCAAGTGACGTCATAAGCATACTTCTTAATTTTCATTTTAGGGCAATGATTTCGACATGATGCCAGTTGTTCAGAATAATGAAAATTTCAGAGTTATGACAGTAAAGAATGCGCTTTTGAACAAAAGCATCTTCAGCACCCTATGACGTCAAATAATGTCAGAGCTAAAAATAGTGAAAAATGGTGTTCGCGCTCTACAGCCGTCATTTATGGTCAAATTTTCTTCAAATTTTCACAGATGGTACATCTTGAAACTAAAGTGTGCATATCCTGTCAGCTAACCGAAATTCCGAAAAACCGAAGTTCTGTGGCTGAAATAAGATTCGAACATAGGACCGAAAATTTCATTTTACGATTAAAGAGCTTCAGGATGAGATAGAAAGTTGAAACTTACAAAGTTTGCAGTTCTGCAGAATTTCTAAATAAATTTTGAGTCGTGACGTCATATGACGTCATGTGACGTCATAAGCATACTTCTTAATTTTCATTTTAGGGCAATGATTTTGACATGATGCCAGTTGTTCAGAATAATGAAAATTTCAGATTTTTTGACAGTAAAGTTTCGCCCTTTTTAACAAAACATCTTCAGCACCCTAAAGCGTCAAATAAGTCAGAGCTAAAAAAAGTGAAAAATGGTGGTTCCGCTCTACAAACCCCATTTATGGTCAAAATTTTTTTCAAATTTTCACAGATGGGAAAATCTTGAAACTAA
>CM037778.1:58756685-58806685 GCA_021229015.1 Solen grandis
TGCTACATACCAAATATCTAAGCTCTAGGCCTTATGCATTCATGGAAGAAGATTTTTTAAGATTTTCCTATATAACTCTATGTAAAACAAGTGACCCCTGGTGCGGGGTCATTTATCACCATAGGGCTATGATTTGTACAATCTTGGTAGTGGCCCATAAGATGATGCTACATACCAAATATCTAAGCTCTAGGCCTTATGCATTCATGGAAGAAGATTTTTTAAGATTTTCCTATATAACTCTATGTAAAACAAGTGACCCCTGGTGCGGGGTCATTTATCACCATAGGGCTATGATTTGTAAAATCCTGGTAGAGAGTCATAAGATCATGCTACATACCAAAAATCAAAAGGCTAGGCCTTGTGGTTTCAGAGAAGAAGATTTTTTAAATTTTCATTTTTAAAATCTATTTTTAGCTCCTGTGACCTAATTATGCAATGGACCAGAACCATTTATACAACTTTAGTAGAGCTTCATCCAAGGAACATTCCTGCAAAATATTTTTCAAATTGGCCAAGCCGTTTAGGAGGAGATGTTGTTTGAAGCAATTGTTGACGCCGGACGCACGCACGCACGCACGCACGCACGGACGACGGACGACGGACGCCGGACAAAAGGCGATCAGAAAAGCTCACCTTGAGCACGTTGTGCTCATGTGAGCTAAAAAGTAATAAAACGTGATGCATGTTTTGGTAACGAAATCTTAAACTAAATTTTAAACAGTAACTGGATTATTTTGGTTAGTTATGGGTGGAAGACCTGAAATAAAGAGATGGAGTGCTATCAAGAGAGTGTAAATGCTATTTTTTCCCCAATGAAGGCATGCTAGTCGTTAAGGCGTACCATTCATACCGTCATCACTTGAAGCGTGCAAATCTACTTCGTCAGTCGTATGAGTCCACGGTCCGAATTTCAGGGTGCAATTTTGAACGTCGAACGGAAAAAATGCGACCTCTACCCGACAGACACTCTTGATTACCGTCGGGAATTTGTATTCGACGGCGCCGTCAGGCTTAATGACGACACGATGATCTTCTCGTCCAGGCATCATTTCTTCCTCAGCCGAACTGTAATGTTTATTTTCATTAGTTCATTATTACAAAATAAATAGCTGTTTTCCAATAAAATTCAAAGTTTATAGTCTATAGTTTATTAAAATCGATAGAGGTAATAAATAAATAACAAAATAAAGTCAATAAACTGTAATCGTCCTCGATATCAGCAATATCATCACCGCCATCATATAAATTGCATTATATGATTAAACAAGATGGCCAAGATGGCCCTGTGTCGCTCACCTGAGTAAGATTGCTGGGTTAGGCATGATGACAAAAAAATGTGGCATCTAAATTGTTTTTCTAACATTTGACTAAGTGACCTAGATTTTGATCCTACCCGACTTTGCACCCAACTAGGAATTCATGCAGTCATCATTCTTATCAAGTGTAATGAAAACTGGTACAAAAATGTAGGCCCCTAGAGTGTTCACAAGATTTTTCTAAAATTGCCCCCTACTTTTTGACCCCATGTGACCCAATTTGAATTCATCCGAGATTTGATGTAAACAAACATTCTGACCAAGTTACATTAAGGTTAGGCTAATTTTACCTGGTGACCTAGTTTTTTACCCCACGTGACCTAATTTTGAACTCATCCAAGATATCATGTAGACAAACATCCTGACAAAATTTTATAAAGATTTGCCTAAAACTGTGGCCTCTAGAATGTTCACAAGGTTTTTCTAAGATTTAACCTGGTGACCTATTTTTTACCCCACGTGACCTAATTTTGAACTCATCCAAGATATCATGTAGACAAACATCCTGACCACATCTTATGAAGATTGGCATAAAACTGTGGCCTCTAGAGTGTTCACAAGCAATTGTTGACGACGGACAAAAACGGTCACAAAAGCTCACCGTAGCACAAGTGCTCAGGTGAGCTAAAAAGTGACTTTCTCTATTTTCCAACGGCAAAATTTAGATTTAAAAAAAAAAAAAAATCTCGGTGAAACATTTGTTTGATAAAGATTTTGATTATGTTGATAAAAAATAGATTATGTTGATCAAGCATTTAATAAATATTTAGATTATGTTGATAAAAATTTAGATTATGTTGATCAAGATGATAAAGATTTCATGTTGATAATATTTATTATGATGTTAAAGGAATATAAATGCCAAAGATACAATTTAAGGAGAATAACCCTTTTAAAAACTCGGCGGGATGGTCATATGTGACTTACAAAGTCAGATGGTAAAGTCATTTATCTGGTTCATATAATATTTCTGTTACTCTGCGTTTCATTTTCCCTATTGTATATTTTACTCTAGAATATGATTCATTTGGGCCTTTCCACGATGGCATAAAAGGGACACGGAAGACAGTTTTATATCGCGACCGCACATGATAACTGGTTCTCTTGCGATATAAAAATATAAAAAAGCAGTTTTGTGTTATAAGTGATTTGGAAACGAATGCACGTGTCAAAATCCCTTTATCAATAAAAAAACCAAACATGGGGTTGGTTGATTTTAAGTTGCATACCAAAATGATGTAGAACTCGGAGGACGTTTTGATAAACAAATGGCAAATGAAATAATTGTTTTGAAATATCCTAATACCCGAGTTTTCTAACATATACGGAAATAAGCATTTGGGTTTTTCCCGGAGAGGGATTGGTCCTACCTGTCGTACAGTGTTAGACGAGGGGTCCACACCTTGTCGTAGGGCACAACGAGACGGCTCACGGAGGAGTTACTCCAGCGGAAACGACAGTCGGTCCAATTCTTCACCAACAAGAAGATTTGAAGAAAAAAAAAACAACAAAAAAAAAAAACGTAAAGCAATGAAAAACAACTGACACCGTCATCATACTGGGATTCGGCGAGTTCTTAAATATATGAATTCCCAGACCCTGATTTTTATTGGGAATTAATACGCACGTGCGTAATGTGCATAATGGGCACCACGCCGTAACTATTTAATACTTATGCTTTTGAATATTTGTGTCCTAATGTTAATCGAATTTGTTCGCTAGCCTCCAAGTAATTGATAAATATATTAATAAAAACTAGAGGACCGTTGTGATTTTAGAGCGCTCACCAGCGTGTGAGCATAATAAAGACAGTTCATGTCACTTGGTTTAAACATAAAGCACATTACAATATGACGATGGGATTGGAACCGAAGCTTATTTAAACCTATACCCATGTTGAAGAAGTTACATCGCATTATTTACACATAACTGTCGTAGTGCTCCAAAGATATTATCAAGTATTGTTTGGAAGAGATGAAAATCAGAATGAAGATGAAAAGAAACTATAAAGAATGCAACAAATATCAAGAATAGAAATGGTGTTACCTGACAAGAGGGTGCCCAGGTTACATTCAGCATCAAAGAGTATATAAGGAAACTAGCTGACCTCATTTGGGGCCTCATTTTGCAGTGATCATTTGTATTTTAGAATATATGGTAGAGGGCCATGAGGTGACTATTTGTGTCACTGGGCATTAAATTCTAACCATATGTTTCACAGAAGATTAATTTTGAAAGTTTCTATAATGAAGAGTAGATAAGGAAAATAGCCGAACCCCTGGTGACCTTATTATTTAAGGATCAACTGTCTTTTTGCAATTATGGTTGACGGTTTTTCAAGGGATCAACTTTATTTTAGCAATACGGTAGAGAGTTATGGGGTGACAATTCGTGCCCAATGAAATGGAAATCTGACCGTTGGTTTTGAAATGTTCTACATTGAGAAAATAAGGAAACTAACCGAACCCCTAGGGGCCTTAATTTTTAAGGGACCAAGTTTATTTAAGAAATTATGGTATAGAGGGACATGAGGTGAGCATTTGTGTCAAATGAAATCAAATTCTGGCCATTGGTCTCAAAGATGATTTTTATTTTTATAAATTTAAATTATGTTTATTACCCAGAGTTCAGCATGGATCGAGTTTACTTAAGCAACTTCAATGCCAATTGTTATCAATTTCTACTCAGTGGTTTCAGAGGAAATATCTTTTAAAGCAAATTGTTGACGACGGACAAAGGGTAATCAGAAAAGCTTATCTCGTGCATGTTGTGCTCTTGTTAGTTTATAAATAAACCAATCAATCAACTAGATCTCTTACCACTCGTATCCACACGTTTGTCGTCAGCAGCTGTTCTTTTTCGTCCTGTAACACAAACAAATAACGTAAAAATTTATCACCTTATAGTGCTAGCAAGCACATAATATTTACACTACACACTTGTCATTTGAAGCCGTCTAATAGAAATACAATGATGCAAATGAAAAAGTATACATACCAGTACATGCAAGCACATGTAATTTTTTCATAAAGCATTCGGAAAAAAGGCGTGTTGTAATATTTACATAAATAATAGTCCATGCTTGTGACATCTACATGGTTGTATCTATTAGTGTTGGGAATCAGCCCGAAAAAAATCGTCGATTAATCTGACTGATTAATGATTAATTAGTGACTTTAATACTAATACATGTGTACTTGCAAATTGCTATTTCACATACAAACTGTACTAAGAGTATAAAAATCAAAACATTCCGATAAAATGTAAATGCCTTTTTTATTTGAAGTGTTTAATAAATTCACAGTTTGCAATTCATAATATATTACTGTAGCAATGTAGACCAAAACATAGTGACAGACGGTTGTTGAACTATACAATCAGAAATAAGCTTACAGTTGTCAACTAAAACCCGCTACACTGATTGAAGTCGTAAAATGCCTAATTCGTACATCGCCGACGATTAATCAGTCTTCGTCAACGATTCATCAATGAAAACTAGTATCGAAATATGGCCAACAAGTTAAATTCGCTTGCTCTGACCCTCACTGGTGGTCTGGTCAATCAGATTTATCATGTGAGGAAACCATACAGCGGGATTGCTGTAGCTTAGCAGATCTGCCGGTGTGCAATGTATTCTTGATGTCTTCCAGTATCCGAAAAGCAGAAATTGAATAAGACCACATCAAACTGAGTACAAAGCAAGAGAAATACACCAGTGAAATTTATATTTTGGAAGGAAGGACTTAACATCTGTGTCTGTTTGAAGGAATGTTTAAGACGGTATTTGAAACATTTTGGTAAGTGTTAATAGAGACACAATTACTGTTTTATTAGAACAAAGACCTAAACCCAAAGTGGGTTTATGTCTTTGATTAGAATGTTCTCTTTAAAAAGAGATACATGTAGGTCAGGCCATATGGAGTTAAATCAGATGGTCGAATCTTGATTCAAGGTATGAAGGTTTATTTTCTATATTATGGAGCAGTGATCCAGTGATAGAATACGCGCTTCGGGATCGAGAGGTCCCGGGTTTGTGTCCTGCCAAAGATTTTTTCTCGATCAAAAAATCTACCACGCATGATTTCACTTCGGTACCTCAGAGGACGGTGTAATTCCGTGGCTGCCATAAGCGGAATGAAAGACTCCGATAGATGGATATTATTAGCCCGATGATCAGGGGTAAAAACTGTAAAGTCGATGCATGAAACTTAGACTTTAAAATGATTTTACTTTTTATGATAATTAAAGATTCATTTTATATTTAGAAATATGTGATTTTATGGCTATTACAACCAGAATGAAATGCAGTGTGATAATACTATGCCTGATGGGGACATATCGCGAGGCTCGGAAACCGAGACTATTTATACTCGTAAGCTATCATTTCCCCGTACAGTGAACATATAAGGTTTGAAATGCATATATTTTTGTGTGCATAATACAGATAAACTACAATCCACTAATGTCATCATCTGGATACCTTGTCACTGCTTGTTTCGCCCTTTTAAACCCAGGACAAGCTCAAAGTGGTGGGCGGCAAGTGTTGGCCAAGCACTATCCATTAGTGGACGGCTTCCAGCTACTGGCGTTCCTCCTCAGCCACAGCCTGCTGCAGCTCCTTTCATCAGCCATGAGATGCCTTCCTGATGGCCATCTGTCTTACTTGCCCATCGATGCCTACCTCCTGGAGCTTTTTTCCCAACGATGGTGCAGGAAATCCGCAGTCAACCTCAATGGTTAGTTTTCAAGCTTTTCATCCTGCCTGTCTACACTCCCAAAAGAGCTCCTCATATTTGCCCTTCTTTCTTTCATCTGCTTAGGTATACCGCTCCCCCAGTGCACCGTCAACTCGACAAGGATAATCTTCTTTGCATTTGATGCTTCATCAGGTTTACACTGGGGCTGTTCAATTTGGATGGAGTCCGTTCCTACGCTGGACCAGAAACCGGAAAAGCTCGAACCTACATACAGATCCGCAGTGCCACTGGACCACGGCGGCTTATCTTACAAAAAGCTTTGGATAAAATGCCCATACTTACCAGACGGATAATTTGACGGAGTGCAAGTTCAAGTGTGACGTCCACCCGCTGCCCTTCAGTACAAATGGGTAGCAGATGTGAGTCATAGTCCTTAAACAGTTTATCGTACAGATCGTGGGCGAGAGCCTGAGGTTTGTCATCGGTATCTTGAGCAACAAATACCCCAAAGGATGCTGAAAACAAACAATATAAATACATCTGATATAGAATCTGTGTTGTGATACAAGTGTCATGGTGACTGAGCGGAATTAATTATGATCAGACACCTGGCCCCAATTTCACAATCGTTAACCCAACTACCCTAATCGAAACTCAACTATGAAGGAAATATATATCCCGTACTCTTTATGTAAAATGACTAAAATCATCAGCTTCGTTGGCATTGGATTTCGTAGATTCAAATTTAAAAACAGTATGTGTGCACATAATTTCTTGGATCCGTGTTGTATTTTTTATCATTATCAAATTAGAACTAGAGATTTGTTTTCATAGAAAACTGATGTCTCCCCCACCTCCTTCCCCTCACACAGTGATATATACATATAGTTAAAGGGCTGACTATATTGATAAAGCTCCGCACAGAGGTACGGACCTTGTGTGTGACACTTCCTTTCATCAATTTCTTTCCATAACTGAAATTTTGTTTCAATAGCATATGTAGAACATATATAGAACAAGAGATATCTTGCGGCCAAGAAATTGTGAAAGGGGGGAATAACTCCAAAAATACTGAGGCCAGAGTTATGAACCTATTGCATGACACTTTCTCTCATTATCTTTTTTTCTATATATGAGTTTTCATAAGGACACGAAATTGTATAAAAGCGGAAAAACTCCCAACAAGATCCATCGGAAATGGATTATGCTCTAGGGTACTGCGATTCCTGCCCATAACGTCTACCCACCTATGAAGCTTCAAGGTTATGTCTCATAGTGCATGAGTTATGCTCTGGAAAAAACTTAATTGAATATGAAATTAAACATCGAGCAATAACTCCCAAAATATGATTTGCAGAATTAAGGTTCTTGTGCACTGCAATTCTTCTTTGTGAGGACTATTCACCTAAGAAGTTGCAAGGTTATATACCTCATAGTGCATGAGTAATGCTTTCAAAAAAAAGTATGAAATTGAAAAAAGGGCAGTGACTCCAAAAAATACTATGTGCAGAGTTACGGTTCTTGGTCTGCACTTCCCCACCATATGATCTATCCATCTATAAAGTTTCAAAGTTATATGTCTTATAGTGCGCAAGAAATGCTCTCGACATAAAAAGGGCAATAACTCCAAAAAATATGATGCGCAGAGTCACAGTTCTTGTGCATGACACTTTTCCAGCAAGGTCTATCCACACGTGTAGTTCAATTTAATAGCTTTAATATTTTTTTATTTACGTTCCAGAAAAAAAAAAATTTAAAAAAGGGAAAAAGCTCAAAAAAATATTATGCACAGAGTTACGGTTCTTCGGTATGACATTTCTCCTCAATGAGTTCTATCCATCTGTGAAGTTTCAAGTAAATAGCTTTGATACTTTGTGAGTTATGCTTCGGACAAAAATTAAGTATGAAATTTAACTAAGGGCAATAACTCCAAAGATATGATGCGCAGTGTTACGGTTCTTCAGCACTGCATTTCTCCTTCATGAGATCTATTCACCTGTGAAATTTCAAGTTAATAGCTTTGATATTTTCTGAGTGGACAAAAAGTGTGACAGACTGAACGATATGTCTCCCCCATATAAATAGGGGGTGGGGGATGGGGGGGTTATACAACCTCTACGATATATTGCTTGTGAATTGCAGCTAAACGTTGCAAATAAACTAAATAAACTAAGCTTAATTTTGCTTTATTTAATCTAATCCAAGTTCCAATCAACAAGGCCTTGGACAATCCTTAATCCTGGGCGCCATTATTAACGGATATCGCACCTGAAGAGACGCATATCCTACACATGTTTGTTCTGGTTCAATGTTTAGAATTCGGAAATCCTTGACTTCATGTACGACCAAACCTTGCTTCTAGTTTGTGCAATAGGAGAGTAGAGATCTAATCAGATTTCAAAACAAGAAGCCAAAAATAATCCTACAATATCAAGGTGCAAAACAACGTGTAAACGAAAACCATCGTGAAGTCAACGGGGGATTTGTGAGGCAGTGACCCTCACGCAGATTCAGACCAGCAATGACGTCACCGGAAGAATTGTTTATAACCAAGCTGTGCAGTTGTTATGTAATGTTCTGTATGCCATCATTTGTTTGAAGTGTGTGGAACAGCGAAGAGAATTAAAACAATGATTCGCGGTTGAAACATGATCCGTTTTAGCGACCTTAGGTTAACGTTTTGGTTAATTGTATTGTATTTGAAGTACATATTTGAACACGAATGAAGAGACCCTAGCTGATACACGCACCAACTCACACCAGGCTTTTATGAACACATAGAATGTTAAACACTTAACCCCCACAAGAAATGGTTCAAATAGATAGGAATGTTTTGCAGCTATAAATTTTATCATGGTTAACTTCATCAGGCCATATTCAGGTGCGGATCCAGGAATTTGGGTGAGTGGGGGCGTATATCACAGGGACTCGAAGTTGCATGGGGCGAGTCATTTCATACTTAATGGTAGCATTAAAAATAGGAAGGGATGACACTATTTTCGGCTATTTTATGAATATCGCATTTTCGGCAAAAAACGACCAATAAAATGGTTCATATGCATTTGAAATGAATAAGAATATAGAATCGTGTCGTTTCCCGTGTTGTTTTTACTCTTATAAACGCTTAACAAGTGTTTTTATTGTCCCAATCGAGCTTGACAACAGCCGGGACCGGCTACTTCCGGTTTCTTTTCTAATGAATAAAATGTATACGCGCTCATTGGTCAATATATTTAAATCAAATACTGTAAAAGTAGGTATGACTTCCCTGTACCTTCAAGTCCGACAATGATTACACTGCGCCCATTTTCGATCGCGTTGTTTATGCTATTCTGAATCTCCGTAACTTACTGGAAGTTTTCCCGGTTTACATTTTGATTGACCAATGAAAACTTACCATTATATTCTCTTCTAAAGAAACCGTTATAAACGCGCTTTTCCAAAACAGTGTCCCCCCCCCCCCCTTCCTATTTTTAATGTTGACACCAAGTACGAAATGATTCACCCCATTCAAGTCCCTGTGGCGTAAATCCAGCAACTACTTACATTGTACCTGTATTAATGAAACATATTTGGTATGTTAAATACGAATAGTTACAGGAACAAAGAAATTAATATCAATAGAAACACTTTTAGGAAAGGTTTGTGGGGAAAGTTTGTCTGAAAGAATGCCAAAGCACAAATTAGTCCTTTGATAAAAATGCACAAACATTTAGCCCCAACTTATCTGTCGTCCTTAATCAACATGAATACACACACAGAACGATGTACGTTACATAATAATTCTGATACTCAAGGCATATATGCTAGAACGACAAATTATTTAATTCTTTTCTTCCATCCTCAATACGGGAATGGAATGACCTTCAATTAGAAGTACGAAATTCAACATTCCCTAACATCTTTTAAGTCATGTTTAAACGCAAATTGTCCCAAAACCACATCATATTATTATGTAGGTATAAGGAAACCACACGTTCTTCACACGAGACCACGGACTTCCTGCAGTTCTCTTAATTTTGATTTGTTTTCGAATAATATTATTTAAAATCCTAAATACACTTTAGGGCAATTAGAGACAAGTTATCTTTATATTTTCCAATGCCCAATCTAAAAAGACTACCGGGCTATTCTCTAATCTCATCATGTATCATGTTGACCTGAATTACTTATAAAATGGAATTCCTTCACTCTCGAATGGCGAAATTAAACATATATTTCAATGTGATCAAAAACATATAAATGACAGTAAAGAGTTTGTCTGTTCTCTCTCTCTCAGCTACATGCCAGTTTAAGCATGTGCTATATCTATAATAGCATATATGGGGAAAGAGCTTTATTAGCTCTGCTTTCGTTCTAATCCCTTTTTATTTATTCATTTATTTTTTTAGAATTATGATTATATATTATACTGTTCAAAGACGAAATAAAATAAGTTTAAACTAAACTAACTGGATGGACCCAGCCTTTTCCGTTTCTATGGGCCGGACATTTTCAAGGTATCGGCTGCTACTGCTTGTTTAAAAGCGGAAAGGTGCCAACAAACCATCGAAAATGAAACTTATACGAGAAAACTGAAGTAATCAGCGAACTGCAAATGGTGTAGTGCAAACACTGTACCTTGTAAACAATATTGACCTAAGTTTTACCAGTAATGAATCATGCTTTTGGAATAAGATCATATTAAGTGATTTTGCACGTGCGCCTTAATTGTTATCACATGTTGGTATCCGGTTATCGTATCTGACTGCACATCGCCGAAAAACCCATGTTCGCCAATACGCTTTTGTTAGCAAAACTTCGTACTCATGAATTACTGATTTAGCATTACATTATATCCGATGTAGAAACAGCACGGCGACAGCAGGAATCATTTCACCAATGAAACGGCCCAGGGTTTTGAAAGTTAGCTTCGTTCTACCATGTAAGGCTGACGTCACATTCCTCGCCTATTAAAGCGTAGCGGAACGATGAGTCAGCATTTGCTTTTTTTTTAATTTCAACGAAGAGTAATCAAAATATTATGCGTTATTTCATTGGTCGTCAGCAAGTAGCTGATTAATATTCATGAAAACGAAGTTTTTGTCAGCTAAAAACCCCACGGTATATACAGAAGTGATGACGGAATATATACCGTGGGTTTTCGACTATGCTGACTGCACTGATTGACCGAAAATAAATAACAATAAATGAAATCACGCAAAATCAAGTCAAACAAAAATGCTAAGATTTAATAATGATCAACGAAACCAAAGTATCAGGGTGCTAAATGCAGGTATTTGGTAAGTGCTGTCATAAAATCACACGTAGATCTATCTTCACCAGTTTCCACATTATGTCTTTTCTTTTCTGCACACTTATGTTTGTATTTTGTTTTTCTGTCCATTTGTACATATATTATGTTAATTCTTTAATCGGGGCCTCCGTGGCCGAGAGGGTAAAGTCGCTGATTTTAACACTCACCGCGTGGGTTCGAATCCCGACAGGGTCATTCGGATTTTCATGTGAGGAAGCCTTACAGCTGGATTGCGATAGGTCGGTGGTTCTACCCGGATGCCTCCGTGCATTCGGGGTCTTCCTCCAGCTGTAATTAGCTGGACGTCGCTATATGACTGAAATACTGTCGAAGCGACGTTAAACTCAAATAGTCAAATCAAGTCTAGTCAAGTCAATTCTTTAATCAATTGTGTAAAATTTAGGGGAAGAATTGTTAGAATTTGTGGTTCAACCCAATTACATGATTTTGATATAAAAAATATGTTTAAACTAAACTAAACATCAGTTTGCAAAAAGAAAATTGTCCCGATAACTAGCTGCCCCTACAGGAGTACAAGTTTTCAACATCAATATGTACGCTGCACATGCCTTCTAACTTGATCTGAGACTTCATGCATGAAAGATGAAAGACAAAAAACAAAAAAAAACAAAAACAAAATAAAAACAACCATTCTAGCTGTGGGTGATTTCTACTTAATGTCTCTTGTCAAAGCTTGTATGAAAAGAGTGAATTTGGACCTTTGGAATGATGAGTTTACAGTTGTTGATTTGATAACAAATAAAAGCCAATCTGGAGATAATGCATATGCAAATGCACTAAGTATATAAGAAAACGAGAGAAGGATAGTCCCAATAAGAATCACATTATCTCCTTTTTATAAAATCAAGAAATAGGTGAGGATCCAAATGCACCTCATATCTATGCAACAAATGAAGAAGACAACCAGTATAATTTGAAAGCACAGAAATGCCATAGCAGCAACCTCGTGGAGGTACAGCCACATGAATACCAACGTGATAAAAGAACTGGTAATGACAGAAAGAGGACACGTAACTACCATCATCACTCATATTCGTAGTTGATGTCAGTATCCTGCTGACACATATTTCTGTATCAGGTGGTTTAGTAATTAAAGCAACTGGTGAAATACGTGAAATTCGACGTTTAAATGATAGAGAACGCCATCAAAATAATTTGTTTGCTTTGATCAAAGACCTAAACCCAAAGATAAGCAACTCAAATAAAAACTTCTAGTTTAAACATATTTTATTGTCAAAATGTTTACAAGTACATACATATAATCAACATGGTTATAAATATACAAATGACAAATGGGTCTAGCCACAAGTTCTCTCAACTTAAGTTAAGGCCATTCCCAAACAACATGAAATGAAATATAATAACTACTGTACGAAGTGTTCCGAGGCCGCTTGTACTTTCAAATTTTAGGGAAGTAACTACTTTACGGAGTTGTGTTCCGACGCCATTCGAAAGTGGTAAACAACATTCTGGCTATCTTTATGCATTAAGTATTAGCAATGTAAAAACAGTAAATAAACACGATGATCGTCTACAGCATTAGGTGCACGTGAAGGGCATGGTATATGGTCTTAAGACAAATTCATAGCTGACTTTGCATACGGCTCACTGTTTTAAATGACAACTCCTTTTTATAGGCATTTAGGATAGTTCTCCTTAACTTTAGATCATCCAACTGAAAAGTAATAAGAGTTGACCGTGTGGCGAGCGATAGTAATCATGTATGATTTTAACAAATATGTATCTTACTTAGGTCATATGCTAATATTAATAAATTAATATATCAAAAAATAAAACGATTACTCTTCATTTTACAAAGATGACTCAGTAAGTAAGTAAGAGGCTTTTCTTCTTTTAGGCCTTTGATTAGCAACATTAATAAACTATACAATTAATCAACAACATATATTTGTACACAATTAAATGCACAACACATCAAACAAAAGCTTTCAGCAATCGCTGAAACTCTAACTCACACACACACACACACACACATGCGCACAAAAATGCGCACATAGATTTACACAATAATAAAACAAAAATGTGAACACCAAAGCACAATGGGGAATATAATCTTAACCCTTTTCCTCATAGAGGACACCATGAAAAGACCTATGCGAACAGCATAAAACCAGATCAGTCTGCGAGTAACTCGCAGGCTGATCAGGTTTTATGCTGTTCGCTGCTCCTCAGTGGTCTGGAAATGAGGACTTTGTAATTAAATTTGGTAAGGTTTAACTGTGGTTTTCTGCAGATCAGTCTTTATGTGGTACCTATTGAGTGCGTCAAAATGAGTCTATATGAGGGAAAGGGTTAAAACAAATTAATGAAAGATAAAATGAAGTCTTTAGCAGGATCCCCAAACATAGGAGTGAGACATTTAGTCACAACATATAATTATCAGTGGATAAGTTATACATACTGTACAGTAATTCTTCAGGTTACTTTGATACACTGCTATGTTTATTTTGTTATAACGTTAAAACAAGAATATAAATTTTATGCAAATACATTTTATTATTTTATTTGTATTAACACTGTATGAATTACCTACATTGTTGATCAAATATTTTTGTAGCATTATACATGTAACTCAAAACCCATAAGCTTAAAGGAATAAACTACACAAACTATAATAACATTTGTGTTTAATACGTATCATATTTTTGTATGCGACTTGTTTCGTGATGATAGCCTTTTTAGTTTTCCTTAATCAAATGAATTATTATTGTTTTGTTACAAATATGCAGAAGTACTTAAGTTAAGCTCGTGAAATAATATAAGTGCTGCTAAATGATATAACATGACTAACTTGTCCGTCTTGGATTTAAGAGATAATTTTAACCTTAAACAGAATATCATGATATTGCTGTTAGATCAACAAAAGCAAAACGACATTTTATTAGCATAACTGATAATGTCCACCTGGTATCATAAATATTTAACATAATTACATGTATATACCTTCGGCTGTATAAGCCTTTTTTTTAGCTCGGAGATAACGGATTGTATACAGCTGCTACCAACAAAGTTTTAGATAAGTGATAATTTCTTCATTATCCTACTTGAATAGTTACCGATACCGGTCAACATCTGTTTCGTTGCCTGTTATGCCATGATATCATATTATGGCCTATGAGAGATAAACATTTATGTACCGGCGAAGGTATTAAATGATATTTAACCGTTTGTATTCCCTTGACCAAGTCAACGATGCGACAAAATGACACAAAAACAGTAATATTCTTTTACCGTTTTAACAATAAGTTACCAACTTAAATTTCATATAAAGTATACGAGGGGAGGAGACTGGGTAGGAGATGGAAACTTCACGGTGAAAAAAACGCGATTTAAAAGCAAATATAATGAACAAACAAGTGAGAAAATTGTTTTCCGACGCTGGGTCCATAAAGCACGAACGCGATCCTCTTACTTATTTTTAGAATAATGCGCGCGTATTTTTCTAAAATGAGAAGAATGCGGTCGGGAGAAAACACCCTCGCCTCGCGGAAGTCATCGGTTCCACGCCCAGATTTTCTATACCAATCTTTAGCACCCCCACCCCCACTGTACTCCTTAGTACTGACTGTGTACAATATCGTATGACCAGAGGAAACCATGATAAATCAACACCCGGAAGATGCTGATCTGGGTATTCTCTGTTTACTAAGGGGCGTATAAATGGGTGTATATAAGGTAAAAGGATGAAGAGGTCACACGAGGTCAGATAAAAAAACGCAACGAGACGTTAGCTGCTCTAACTTAATATACGAATAACCTTAACCGGCACATAGTACAGATAATTATGAGTCAACACCCACATTCTGTTAAAGTTATGTTGCGGTTACACATACCTGAGCTTTTGTGAGCCCTGTAAAAATGACCTTCGACTATGGTAATCGAGATTTTGTCATTTGCAGAGTGATTTATATATCGACCACGGTTAAGATAGGGATCGGCTTCACAATTATTCGACAGATGTTCACTTCCGGTTTAGTGACAATGAAAGTCCGCTAAAGGAGCGCCATTTTCACCAGATTAGAAACGCCTAGAAAGAACAGGAAAACGCCACCTTTCATCAAAGAAAAAAGTTATCTATATCACGTGAATTTCATATAAAATAATATCAAGAATGTATTATCATCATCATAATTTTAAACTAAAGGTATCAAATTAAAAAAAAATCAATGCAATTTTAGGAGCATCTGTATTTCTTTTAATATTCATATTTATTTATTAATAGTCATTTATATTTAGACTTAATTATAATTATTAGTTCCGTAACATAAACAAGAAGAGACACGTGTTCATATAAACTTCTCACTTAGACCAAAGGTACCCGGTACGTTGCTGCCCATTAAAAAAAATCAGTGACCTAATATATAGTAAGGTAACTTCGTCCACTGAAATGATAATTGTTCGAAAATTAGTTATAGAATAGTTAAATTTGGGTTTAGAATTATGATTCCCTACACTCATTAAAATATAAAAAAAAATCAAACTTAAAGGTGCAAATGGTAATTTTATTAACAATTGGAGCAAAAAGCAAAAAACTATATTTGATGAATTAGGTTTTTCATTTTTATGGAACAAACACGGTGTTACAAATATGCAATTAAATTAGGTCATACAGAGTAATTTACGATAATTATTTGCAGAAATGATTTACTGACCTGAACAATATGTCAAAATTAGAAACTTACAGAAAATTTAAACACAATTTTTCAGCAGAAACGTATTTAAATAGCATTATTTGCAAGAAATATAGGGTAGTGTTATCTGGACTGTTAGCTCATTAACTTGCTATTGAAGAAGGTAGATTCCGTAATATTCCAAGAAATGATCGAAAATGTTTTAAATTTAATATGTTTCAAGTAGAAAATGAATGTCACTTTTTACTCGTCTGTCCATTCTACTCCGATTAAAAAAAACAACAACATATTTTCCCTAAATATTTTTACACATGGCCTTCTATAAATAAATACGTATTATTAATGCAAACTGATAATAAAATAAATATCATTGAATTTAAGAAGGTTTATTGTTTATTATTTTGTTATGATCGAAAGAGCGGAAATAAATACATGAATTTGTTCACATCTACATACATGAACTACCGGTATTTTCTCTTTTCAGATGTGATTCATATGATTGTGTGAATGTTGTTTGTTATGTTTTTCAGCTAGGCTGAATGTTATAATAAAATTGTACTCTTCAGATTTCTAAACCGCCAAATTGCAGTTGGCGGTGAACATATAATTGTTTATGCCAATATAATATTTTGACTTTGACTTGACGTGATAAAAACACTGTAGCTGTCTTACCAATCAAAAAATGTAACCTTTCTCGAATTAATGAGTATCAATATGGTGAAACTGCGAGAAAAAAAAATCATGTGACAATATTGAGGCAATAGTAAAAGCTAGGTACTAGTATAAATTGATGCGTAACTAATTGTGAATAGTATACTATAGTATACACTGGATGCTTCTCGATGATACTGTCAAATTTTGTGTTCTAATTACTTGTTCAGTTGTATTTTATTCATATGTAATAATTTGGTCGAATATATACTTCAATCATTTTTTCAGCGTGACGTGACTTAATCACTGATAGTAAAATTCCGTTTCGTACATGTACATACACATCGTACAACCACGCGGACCTATTTTGTTTCTCTTCATTTGTATTATTGTTGAGTGCTAACAGAAATTTCTAACAGAAAAATCGACAATTATATTAGCATCTGTATAAAACATCAGGGACAGCTCCTGCAAAGCATTTTAATTAAGACAGTTTTACAAGTCAAGAAAATATTTCATCTTTTATGATAAATACCTACCATAGTGCATTTTGTTCCCACTCGAATAAGCTGTTTCGTTTGAGAGTCAAATCTCTCAGAAAATATACTAAGTGCTCTCGATTAAAATAACACGTGAACATGAATCAGCTAGGCGCTGCTGCCAATAATTTTGCCGCTTTTGAAAATTAACAGAAGTTTTTAATGAAGTTATTTATTTTGTAAGAAAACCTTCAAATTTTCACGGAAACCCAATCAACAACAAAAAGATGGTAAAACCGCCATTCTCATTCAAGGTTTTATTGCATTCATGGCAATTGTAAAAGTACAGTTGTACTTGAAAACATCATGGGAACCACAGGCAAGCTCCAGGAAGATAGATTGAATTAACAAAGTACAATTTACTCGATGAATAAAAGAGTAATAATCTAAACAAGAGAGTCATATGGTCCTAGATCGCTCACCACAGTACATCAGCTTATTCAAAATAATTCAAGTCACTTGATTTCTTCCAGCAGCAACAAAATTCAAGTTTCAGATAGAAAGAATTCATAAGTTAGTCAATCATCTAGAGGCCTCATTTTTCGAGGGATCAAAATGCTTACACAATTATGGTATGAAACCTTGAGGTAATCAATGGTGCAAAACAAAATTATCAATTCTAAACATTATTTCCAGGTGATCATTTTTTTTAAATTTTCTATATAGAGTATATAAGGTAACTAGACGACCCCCTATGTGATTCATTTTTAAGGGATCAACTTTATAATAGCAATTATGGTAGACAGCCATGAGGTGATCATACATTCCAAAAGAAATTTAATTCTAACCAATGGTTCCATAGAAGAAGAAATCATTGAAATCTTCTATATGGATCCCTAAGGGCCTCTTTTTACAAGGGATCAACTTTATTTTAAAAATTATGGTAGACAGTCATGAGGTGACCGTTTGTACCAAATCAAATTAAATTCTGAGAATTTGTTTTAACAAAGAAAAATTCTAAAATTTTCTATAAAATGTACATAAGGAAATTAGCTGACCCCTAGGGGCTTCAGGGTTTAGGGGTTAATCTTAATTTTAGCAATTATGGTAGACAGTAATGAGGTGACCATTCGTGCTAAATGAAATTATATTCTGACCATTGGCTTCATAAAAGAAAATTTTAAAATTTTCTATATACAGTATATAAGTAAATAAGTCGACACCTTAGGGGCCTCATTTTTTAAGGGATCAACTTTATTTAAAAATTATGGTAGAGGACTATGAGGGGATCATTTGTGCCAAAGAAAATTAAATTCTGACCATTGGTTTCAGATCAGAAGATTTTTGAAGTTCTTTAAGTAAAAATTTCTTGCTTGCCATGGCAACCAGAGTCCTGCATGAATCAAGTTTATTTTAGCAACTTTTGACATTGTGGAGGTTCACCCAAGGATGATCCATGCCAAATTTCAACAATTTCTACTCAGTGGTTTCAGAGGAGATATCGTTTAAAGCAAATTGTTGACGATGGACGACACACGACGGACGACAACGGACGACGGACGCAGGGTGATCCTAATAGTTCACCTTGAGCACATTGTGCTCTGGCGAGCTAAAAAATAAACCTATCATAAGCTAGACAGAGTTTCAATAAGCTCTTAAACAAACTTATATTCACCGCGCAATAGAATTCATGTGTATAATTCATACAAAGGAGTGTGTTACTTTTGTTTACAGTCATTAAAAAGATCTTATTAGAATATTTGTCATGCCCCATGGACATTTGAAACTAGCATTCAATTAAGGGCATTACTGAATATTTTTCTTCTCAAATGGAATGCAAAAATCATATTGACTACATTAATACCAAATTATTTTAAAACGCCACCTCTGTCTGTCTGTGAACGGGATAGAGTGTTCTTATTGAGTCATGTTAGGGGGTCACCGTGATTGAGTGTTTATATGTACTGATTCAGTGCCATCTCTCCTCTAACCACGCAGACTCGTGTCCAGCGCTGGTCAGTTGGGTTCATGTGAGGTTTGCTGTAGGTCTGTGACTCTATCCGGATGTCTCTGTGTATACGGGGTCTTACTCCACAAGATATTAGCTGAATGTCGCTTAAGACTGAAATACTGTCGCAGCGACAGTAAAATTGCAAAACAACTGATAGTGATGTTTTATAAAATCCATACCTGCATCGTTTTTTTTTTTAATTTATAAAGGAAATGATAACCGGACAACTTCTGCAAATTCATCATGTTATTAACTATATTTGTTTATCAGATCATACAGCATTGTTTGCAATTCCCTTATCGGTTGATATAAACAGCTGTTACCTAAACTTCGTGAATATGAGTTTCAGTCGAGTGTCATTAAAGTTGTTGTTTTGGAATTTACCTTCCCTCGACATTTAAGTGTATTGGCATGATTTACAGACAGAGTTATTAGACAGTTTTAAGATGTTTTTTTTTTTTTGACAAGTGCGAAAGAAAAGAAAATGATTGTTTTTGCTTTTGCTTTAAAATATATTCTCAGATGTAGCACTAGTAAATTACCTGATTATCATTTGTGCCCATTATAAATCGGAAAAATGAGTTTTAACACATCATTGGTGCCGTCGATTTTCGTTTTTAGGCAGCGAAAGTGTTTATAAAATGTATAAATGGAAGAAACGCAAAAATATGCATTTTTGAAAAAGAAAAAGGAGAAAATATGTCAGTGGAATATAAATGGACAGCTGATTTAGGTTGTGAATAAGTTCTGTTACCTGGATATTAATATGTTTTATATTGGCAATATATCCTATGCAATTAAATCATTGTCTGAACAAGCAATGAGAGGGATGTCGGATTTGTTATATATTTTTCAACGTTTAAATTTTGATATATATGTATCAACAAAACTACAGTTATTTGACAGAATGATTACACCTATAATAACATATTGTTCAGAGGTGTGGGGAGTATATGAAATAACGTATACATATAAAATATTGTAAATTTATTTTAGGCGTAAAATCACAATCCCCCAATATAGCAGTTTTGGGAGAACAAGGAAGATTTTCATTATCTACAATATGTAAAGAATGCGCATTCAAAATTTTTTTAAAGATAAGGAAAAATAAAGATTCGCTAATGTTTAAAATACTGAATAGTCAAGCGAAAACAACAACAACAACAAAACTGGGTCTTTGAAATTCAATCGCTTTTAGAAAACTTAGGTTTTGGAAAAATATGGAATAATTCTGACGTAGATACTATGTACCAATGATAAAACAAAGTTTGTACAGAAATGGCATGAACGTCCAAAACTTGAAACTAACAATATATATCATAATTTAGATTTGAAACGTATTTTGAAAAAAAAAAAATGATTATCAAAGATTTTGAGTAAATTTCGTTTATGCCATGAACTAAATATTGAGGTAGGGAGACACGATGGAACAGATAGAAAAATGGATTATGTGCCTGTAACTCATCTATGATAGCGTCTGGATATCATTTCTTGCTTGTGTGTCCAATATATATATGTATAAGACTCAAATACCTAAAGAAATACTTTCGATAAGTATACGTGAAAACAAAATGATATTAAAAGTATAGTGATCTGTTTGAAAGAGAGATTCCAGTTGCGGAAACAATTCATTAATGCATTAAAGGACTAAGAATGACATATTGAATGTGGTATAATTTAAGATGATTGTAAAAATGTAAGTATCATGTAACTTTAAATAGTATCAACATAAGTTCATAAATAAAGTATGTATAATGAATATATACATAGTATAAATGTTTATATATATTATGATAACTGATTTACCGTTACTGATATTAAATATAATTAATTAATATAAACATGCGCCATGAACTGTATACATATAATCTTGTGATTTTATTGTTCGTGCATTATCAACTCATTGTAATTATTGATGTATTTGCCAAAGAGCTCTGCGCTGTCAACTTTGAAAATAAACTATTTGAGTTGAGTTGAATTGAATTAAACCAGTATTTACTGATTGTCTTGTGTGGAACTATTTAATGATTTAGTAATTTCTAGTTATATGGTTTAAAAATATTTTAATAGACATGCATAAAAAATATTATGCCGATATAATAACTGTTTTCTCCGTTAAATTAATATACGTGTGTGTTTATATATATGATATTAAATATGCTATATATTATTTATACAATATAAGTACCGGTAGTTGCTGGACTTACGCCCCCCTAACCCCAAATCCTGGATCCGCGCCTGTATAAGAAATTAATAAACTCAAATTAATTTAATTTAATTATTGTGAATGATAAAAACCTCTTTTTAAACTTGGACATGTGTTATAACCGCCAAAATGATGGCGACGATCAGCTAGTGACTCTGTGTGCATAGAGTTTCCTGGTAAGCTTCTTACATGAAAAATCCTTCCAATCAGAACCGACGACCGAGATATACGTTACGAAATACTTTCCTGGATTATTTTTAGAAACATCTCAGGTTCCTCTTCCTTAAACAGGTACAATGACAATCGGAAAACCTCTCCTTTTTCTTCGAAATATATATTGATATTTGTAAAGTATCCCAACTTCGAAGGCATTTTCTTCCAAGATATACAGTGAGAAAAAATCTACAAGTTTTAACGTTCGAACATGAGTCCTACTTTTAAAATCAAAATGAACAAACTGTTGTTTCTAAACCTTGACTTGCTCGGTGGGCGAGGGGAAAGGGATCCGCCTCGTCAGCTAGGTATGCATATTTACATATGTATTTGTTTGTTGTAAATGTTTAATGCCAATGTGCAATACGTTATGTTAAGTTAAAGGAGAGAGATTACTAACTCGGATAATCTGGTTTAATCAGCTGGGTACTTAGACTTGGTTTGGTCTCATGAGTTAAATATTCACGTTGTGCAATCGGATTAAAGCTGCTCAACAATACAGATTGGCAGATATATCCAGGGTGCATATAATTATAATCACACGCCAGCTAACAAGCAATTAGTATCATGTCAGCCTGACAATAAGTATCAGAACTGTATGCAATAAGTAGAAGTCAGTCTGACAATAAGAACAGAACATACACGTCATTTAGATTTAAACATGAACAGCCTTTGGTCACATACACAAAATACATATAAATACACACATTGCATGCGCATATACAACAAAACACAATTACAATATCATATCGGTATCGTGAGAATGCCTTTCAAATGTCTAAATGTAAAATATTATTAATTTTGGTTTTGCATATTATTATTTATACTATTTGTCTTATTTCAAAAGCGTTACTACAAAATTTTGCTAATTGTATTAATAAAGATTTCTTATTCGAGTTAAGTAGAGATATAAATTTCGCCATACACGGGCGTATAGCGTAGTACCTAAGAAAAAATATCTTACGTATATCCCTATATAAAGGACAAACTAAAATAAAGTGGAACTCATCTCCGTATCATTTAAATTACATAACGTATATTTCCTATAATTTCTCTGAACACCATTATGTCTACCTACCTCAATTTTCAAATCATGAGACGACAGTTGAAATTTTGCAATAACATTTCTGTATTTCATATTCTCTAACAAATTTAAATAAGAGGATCGTTCAAATGACAGTTTAAGCTCACGGTAAATATATTGTGACGAACTCGTATCAAGTGCAGTCCACCAGTAAATGATATATGTATCTCTTAATCTATTCCGGAGCAGCGAAATAAATATATGATAACATACAGACTCAGGAAGTAACCACACGTCCGCAGACCAGACGATTGGAGTATATCTTTAATCTTGATTGCCCAGTTAACTACATGGGGGTTATTTACTACATCAATACATTGTCCTTGCATAATACTTGCCAATAAACAATTATCTTTTTTGACAGAGTACAACTTTAGAAATATTTAACCATTTTAACACGTCTCTCTTAATATAATGAAAGTCTACAAATTCGCCATAGAGAGACAAAGAATTTGTAAACTTTTTCACGCTAATAAGCCTTTTGCAGAATTTTCTATTGACTCTTTCAATTACTTCTGACTGAATATATCCTTAAATTTCAGAGTTGTAATTCAGTATAGATAGAACATAAGAGTCAAAAAGGTTAAACATAATACTGATTGGAACTTTTTTTTCATTACATAATGACATCAGTGAATTCATCGACCTTAACGCTTTGCCAGCTAAAGTGCTAGTTGCTTGCATAAAAGATCCACCGCTTGAGAATACAATTCCAAGATAGTTGAATGCATTCACAATCTCTATGTTTTCACCATTAAGTTCCCATTTGTCGTTTGCACTTAAGCACCCACATTTCCTTAATATTACTATCATAGTTTTATCTGTATTAACAGATTCCATTTCAAATAATATGAACACAAATTATTCAATGATTCTTGTAAACATTCCTTTGTCTCCGACATAATGACTTCATCGTTTGCAAATAGTAGCAAATAAATAGAAATGTCTTCGATGGTTAGGCCAGCATTTAAGCCATGCTGGAAATGTTGTTCAATGTCATTTAGGAAAAGCGAGAAGCAGATCGGCGAAGAAATTTCTCCTTGAAATAAACCAATATTGCAATAAAAAAGTTGACAATGTACCCAAGTATTTAATACATAATTTTACTTCATTATACATTGAACTTAGAATTGCCAGTAACTAATTGCTAGTATCTATACCAAGTTTGATTAATTTGTACCACAGACGACCTCTATCAGTGCAATCGTAAGCATTTTTAAAGTCAACAAAACAACAATAAAGTTTTTTTTCTTTTTGTTTTGTTTTTGTATGAGGGCATTTAAGATGAACACGGGGCCAACTGTGATATATTCGTTTTTGAATCCCAACTGGGCATCTGTCATATTCGTTAGACCACGCCTTTAATCTTTCATTTATTATACCGGTAAAAAGCTTCGCTAAACAAATTAGCACAAGTGTTCATTTTAGGTATATTTGTTTCTTTCATCAGTATCTGTCCATACAAATCAACACTGGTATTGTGGATTTAATTTTTCTTTAGTTTTACACAGGAGAGATTGGCGAGATTCCGTCGGTCAGATCTCTTCCGTCGAAACGCGTTTTTGAATTCGCGAACATTTTTAAGGCGATTCCTCAGGCAAGGGGATGTTTTTTTTTGTCCCTGTATGTCTTTATTCATCCCTTCCACACAAAATAAGATCAATTTAATAAAATTGATCTATCAATAATCGAAGGAGTTACGGCAATTGAAACCTACCTACTTATTATATATAAGGTCATTGATTTTTTTTTTTATTTATTATTATCATTTTAATGGGCAGCAACGTATCGGGTACCTTTAATAAAACAATGTGATACATATTGTTGGTATCAAAAGTGAAAAATAAAATGTTTCATTTCACTAACATATGATATATGATGATAAATATTATTCAAAATACTGTGAAGATTTCAATCTGCTTTTTCGGCCGTTAGGCCGTTTATTTTCACCCTGACTTCCTGTAAAACACACAGTCATGAAGCGGAATAAAATTAAGCTTTTCATTAGTTATAATATAATTTGCTAAATTCCCATTGGTCATTGTAAAATTAGTCAAAAGAAAAGAAAGGAGTTGCGGAAACGAGTTCTTTAGATCTCTGTTTTAAAAGTTGTAGTTTTCTTCCCCTCCAAACGATTTGTCCCGAATAGTAAGACACTGCACCTTTTTAAGGTAAACTGAAAGAGATAGGAAACACATAGATTTCGGAATTGATTGTTCGACCCTGGCAGATCCTATATTCAACAAAAACGTAACATCCGGTTTCGTTTTGTATCCGGCAAAACGAAGTCTAATACGCAGATGTTTTAAGGTTGTAAGTGTCTACCGAGATTGTACAAATCATTTGGATCCGTGGTATTTCAAAGAGCTGCACTGACACAGGAATTACACAACTATTAAACCAGCAAGAAAATATATTACATGTTAAACCATTCAGACACTAATCATCAAGCTGGTTACCACGGCCGAGTATCTTTTTTAAAGATATTTCTTGTTTATAGTCTCATATATTACTGAGTGAACCATTGTGTCAGAGAAGCTCTTTTCTGAAGGTGGCTATTCGCAATCTACTTCAAACGAAAGTTCCCTGGCCTTCAACCGAATGATACACGTGCTTTATCCACATAACATTGTATGGCAAACATTGCAGTGTTTGAACTATAATGTTGCATTCTTAAAGCGACTGAGATACGGCTAAATTGAAGTTGTATATCTTAACCAGTGAAAATGCACAATACATTTTGCACCCAATCACTGTTACAAGACCTTCTCGTATAGTATCTGCCACATTCTCGGATATAGGATATGTCTCAGAAAGGGATACAATCACTGATTATTGAGCGAGTGAGATGAAAATCTAAGTTCATCTTGTTTCACCAAAATCTCAATGGTGGTTTTAGGAGTCCGCACCCCCTCTAATTCTGCGCATGTTTCAAATCAGCCTTGATTTTTTTCTCATGATAACCAAAGCGCATGAGCGAATCTGAAGTGCGAATCACGATATGAATTAAACAGTTATACAAGTTAACTGCAACTGGAAAATGAAATGGTCATCACTGACTAATCTATCCTGGAGATTTGCTACAAAAAATAAAAAATAAAATAAATATTCTTAACAATGCTTGTTTTTTAATGACTGAACTAGTGAAATAAATTATTGAATAACAATATACATGTATAAGGTTATCTCTAGGTTATCTCAAGCTGTTGATACTCAGAATGCTTGTCGAGAGTGGGGTACTGATTCTTTTCATATGTAAGCGTAGTGCAGCTTTTGCCATGAACGTCAAGGTCAATTTGAATAAGCAAAAGTACAAATTTCCTGTCTTTGGCACGTCATCATTAATCCCCCGCCGCGAAGCGGGAGGGGGGTTATAGGAATGCCCTTCGTCCGTCCGTCCGTCCGTCAGTCCGTCCGTCCGTCAGGCCGTCAGTCCGTCAGTGTGTCCGAAACACTTTCGTGTCCGCTCCATATCTCATGAACGCTTGGACACATTTTCTTCAAACTCGGCTAAAGTGTTAACCTCATTGAGCTGATGTGCAGAAGGCATGAGGCGGTCATGCTGGCTCAAGGTCAAGGTCATACTTGAAGGTCAAATGTTATTTTCGTGTCCGCTCCATATCTCATGAACGCTTGGACACATTTTCTTCAAACTCGGCTAAAATGTTAACCTCATTGAGCTGATGTGCAGAAGGCATGAGGTGGTCACGCTGGCTCAAGGTCAAGGTCATACTTGAAGGTCAAATATTATTTTCTTGTCCGCACCATATCTCATGAACGCTTGGACACATTTTCTTCAAACTCGGCTAAAATGTTAACCTCATTGAGCTGATGTGCAGAAGGCATGAGGGCACGCTGGCTCAAGGTCAAGGTCATACTTGAAGGTCAAATTTATTTTTGTCCGCCCATATCTCATGAAGCTTGGACACATTTTCTTCAAACTCGGCTAAAATGTTAACCTCATTGAGCTGATGTGCAGAAGGCATGAGGTGGTCACGCTGGCTCAAGGTCAAGGTCATACTTGAAGGTCAAATGTTATTTTCGTGTCCGCTCCATATCTCATGAACGCTTGGACACATTTTCTTCAAACTCGGCTAAAATGTTAACCTCATTGAGCTGATGTGCAGAAGGCATGAGTCGGTCATGCTGGCTCAAGGTCAAGGTCATACTTGCAGGTCAAATGTTATTTTCGTGTCCGCTCCATATCTCATTCAGGAGTGTTCCCCTTGCCTTACACAGACCACTTCTTGACCTGGATTGCACTTCCACAGTGATTTATTGTACTCGGTAAATAATAGTATGTCATGTTCACAATCATACAAATTATTTCATGATATATAAAGTTTTTAATTGAGTTACACATGTACTTTGTGGTTACCTATCACATCCTATACTTCATTGATGTTCACTTTTTGTACTGTTTCCCATATAAAACTTGTCAGTAAACTTTTAATATATGTGCCTCCGAATTCTGAAATTCATACATAACTCCGGAAAGTTAAATTGTCTTAAACTGATCTTCTATGTCTGCTACAACCATGCCAGGTTAAGGTGAACATAATCCTATGACCAAACAAATTCTAATATTTGGCTAGCGGCGGGGGATATAGCTGTCCTTTGGACTGCCTTGTTATATTTGAAGAGTAGGGACGGAGAAGATTAACAAACATAAGACAGACTTTTCAATAGCATTTTGTGAGATTACAATTGAGCAAGTTGTATTGTTCTTTCCGCATCTGCTTTTTTTTATGACGCAACAAATAAGCAATAATATAGGGCTTCCGCCTTTTTCCAGTATTTTGGGAATACGACTTATACCTCTGAAATCGAGAATTTCCATGAGACGTCGTTTAGGGTAAAATTTGGGATTTTTCATGAATAATTATGTAAATTGTATATACTCAAATAACTGTTTGGGCATTACAAAAATTATGCACCAAACTTTACAACTTAGTAGCAAACAGAGCCAAAATTTTCCCCATGTGTTTGAAGTGATTAATTCTTCTGAATCTCAAATTGGAAATTTTTATCCAGATATTGGGGGAAAAGTACTTTTTTGCATTGGGAACTTAGCTAAACATCGGCTAAGAAAATGGCCAAAACATCCCAAGCTATGTACAATTTATTTTATTCATTCGTGCTCATAAATGCACTTTTTCAGTTTATAGCGGTGAACGTTTAAACCATGCCTTTCCCAGGTCAACTGCTTATGAACAGAATCATAAATAAAACCACGTTTTCTTTCGGGTAGACCAGGTCAACTATTGACTACTTATTGTCCCCTGGTGTCTGTAAATCAATTTTGATAAATCTGTTAAATGTAAATGGAGTCACATATGTAGTTACCAGATTGGTCCCTCATCCTAAATGTTGAAAACATCAGTATATGGTAGGTGCTTCTGCGCACATCATATTGCCATTTATACTACTTTTGTATGTTGTGGCCGGAGACTGAACCTACGACCTCTCGATTTCAAAGCGGACGCTCTAACCACTCGGGCACAGGGACCAGATTGATAAATTTAACCCAATGTTCCTAAGAGACAAATTTCGAAAAAAATGTGAAATTGTGTATCGCTGTCCTGGTGTTTGGAGTAAAATGTATTTACCTCACACGTCCTCATTTGTTAGTTTACCACAATTCCTCAATATACGCGATTTTGTTACGGTATTTTGTTGCATGAGTGCGCGCATTTGTCCGTATCAATAATATACGCAGGTTGTGTACAAGCGTTTCACTCTTTATGAGAAACATATACCGAGGTGTACCTCGGAAAATAAAATTTACATCCTAATGATAGCATTGCATGCCCCGACTCAACACGTTATAGATAATTTTACTCATTAAACCTGTCTATAATATTTATTATTGATTCGTTATTGTGGGTATCCAAAGTATATGCATTTTCACGTTATGTCAGATACAGTTGAAATCTTATAAATCAGAAGTACGTCACAAGAGGTATGTACGAGTCCACATATACACTGGTTAAAATCTTTCAAAGCAACCATTATTTCATTGATAGCCAAAGGGGTCTGGCACGAAAGGTGGGTCATATTTCACTATATATAATACTATTATATTATTATATTTAGTGAAAAATGACCCACCTTTCGTGCCAGACCCCTTTGCATGCAAGCGAAAGCAATGTACATTTTAGTCATTGTCTGTTTACTTAGCTATTGGATTTGTAAATGTTTAACTCGTTTCAATGGTCTCATGTTTTTCAAGATGATTTTAAAGGAATACGCTCGGCTGAAATGAAAATTTAACCATCAATAAACCTTTTAGTGTAGATCACTTTGACATGACTTTCATTTTTATACACGCTATATTTCTGAAGATATAGCTGTTTAAAGTTTGTGATTTCGATCGGCTATGGCCGCCGCCATCTTTGTTCATGTTTACCTTTCTGTGACGTCACAAATACCCATTGAACCTTATCCCGATCGATGAGTGCGATTAATAGGGGCTGTGATAAAAGCATTAAAGGAATACGCTCGGCTGATTACAACTAGGTTTCAATTGAAAGATATTGATGTAAATAAACCAATTAAATTTCTCATTTCATTGAATCAATCGTAATAAGAAAGAAATTGTAAGTTAAAGACGTCTATTTAAACCAATTTGCTCCGCGATATTTTTTATTTCTATAATGCATCGTTTTCATTTTTACCGTGAAATGCTTGCAACTTCGGTTATTGAAAAGTTGTGTGGTGTTAAACTGATTGGATAAGAAATCACTGGCAAGCCTTTGTAACAGAATAAGCGTCATATAAAATCGCACCTCAGGGCCATAAAACACGGCCATAAAACGAAGCGTGCGACCGAGTCACCATGTCAACAGACAATTGATGTGCACGTTTTACTGAAACGGACATGTAGAGTATAATCATCACCACAAACATACTAAATGCATTATATAAATATGAAAGAAAAGTGTTGAATCCACGTTTTATATTATAATAATCTATATTATGCTATTTCACGGAAAAATAAATATATATAAGTAAAAGTATCGTATCGCAATGAGCTCATGTTAGTGTGATATACAGAAAGTAGTAAGCATAATTTACATTATTTTGCTAAATTGCGAGCAATTAGGTGTGTTAATCATAATTACAACACGGTGTCCCTTTGATTCGTCTCTATAGTATTTCACAGTTACCGTCATTGCAATTAGATTTCTACTTACATGATACCGCCCCTTTTATATATTTATATGTTTGATTAAAAAACTGTTTAAAAATTGTTGATAATTGCTGTAATGATTTGCGCAATTAAAATAGCGATGTTTGTGAGAATGTGCATAAATGATTGCGTGACAAGGGGTATTGACTTTAGTTATGGTTCGATCACTATAGCAGGAAGTTTAATAAAGTTTTTGAGATATTTCTTAAAATGGAGTGTATAATTCCTTACGACTTTGAGCCCGAATATACTGAGGAAGAGCTGCAACTGCTTCAAGACAATGACGTACGGGAGGGGAATATTTATGTGCTGAGGACTTTTGTCTGTGTGATAACTGTGTTATGATGCCATCCAATATGGAAAATGTATGTTGCAAATCGAGTGACTTGGTTGTTGGAAATTTAGATGAACTTGCGTGCATTACGGACCATACGGACTTTCACACCTTAGTTCTGAATGATTCTGTTTTAGAAGTTGCATTCATTACCATTCTGGCATACAAAGGTCATAGGACGAGGGCTCCAGACTCTCACTCACGAGTAAGAAAATAATAAAATGATCATAGTTTAATCTTTTAATAATATATTTTCATCATATTCAAATAATAAACATTTTTCAAACAAATATTTTTTGGGGGGTAAAATTTCTCCACAACACAGGTAATTCCCTTCTATATTTCAATGTATATACGCAACCGGAAGTGTGTCTGTGACGTCACGATTTTTGTAAAAAAGGTCTCGCGAGACCACGAGACGTAAACAATGTCTGCGCCCATGTCTCGAAGCAAATTGGTGTAAATAGACGTCTTTAACTTGCAAGTTCTTTCCTATTACGATTGATTCAATGAAATGAGGAATTAAATTGGTTTATTTACATCAATATCTTTTAATTAAAACCTAGTTGTTATCAGCCGAGCGTATTCCTTTAACTACTTATATAACAATGCGTGACATGCTTATATGTACAGAATGCATGCAGAGTCACAACTTTGCCGTCTCTATATACCGGTACATTTATCTCCAAATAATTTCAATCCTTGAAACGTTCTTTTACCCCTCAGTAAGCGTTATTTGTAGCAGAGAACCTTGAACTCTCCTATCTTCTTTTTCTTTCTGGACGTATATTTGTACCTCTTCGCGTATCTCCTTATTTCAATCCACATCTCTTCTGTTGCTCTTCCTCTTAATCCACATCTCTTCTGTTGCTCTTCCTCTTAATCCCACTATCTTTCGCTCTTTCTCTAGCCCCTCTCTACTTCTCGCTCCTTCCTTAATTTTCTTCTAATCCCTCTTTACCTCTCACTCTTTCCCTAATTTATTGAAATCTCTCTTCCACAAGCCCCTCTCTACCTTTCGCTCCTTCTTTAATTTTCTGTTACTTCCTCTCTAACTCTCGCTCTTTCCCTAATTCAGTCTTCTAATCCCCTGACCTTTCTCTAATCCCCCCTACCTCTTGCTCTGTCCTTAAATTTCTTCTAATCCCTCTCTACATCTTGCTGTTCCTTGAATTCCCCCTCTACCTGTTGCTCTGTTTCTTCTCAAACTGTCTACTTTTTTGTTCACTCCCAATCCAGCTCTCTTCCTTTCTTTTTTCTTTTTCCTTTACTATCCCCATTCCACGATATTACTCTACCAACCCCCTTTTATCCCATTTTACTTCACACTCTTTCATACTCTCCCTTCTTCTATTATTTCCGATCTACATTTCTTTTATATCTCCTTTCTTTCTCCTCTATTCCACGGTTACCTGTCATTCCCCATCTACTACATGTATTCTGTTTTTCACATCTACCACCACCTCTCAATCTGTCTATATTCTCTCGTTCTTTCTCTTTCTGTCTTGAAATGAGACATGCTGGTGTGAACTGAGGCCACAGTTTTATTTTTATGTTTACCGCCAATCCTATGTCATGAAATGAAAAAAACTATCCAACATATTTTACAACCAGAGTACCAATATTTGCATTCAGGTAGTTTATTCGAGCTATCAAAGTTTTTCATTTTACAAATGTATGCATTTAATATACATATAACAAAAGTCACGTGGCAAGTTAATATTTTCCAATAATGTACAATACAACATCTTACAACTAGAGTGCCAATATAGTGACTAAATACTGTTCTTATTTTGCTTCGGTATAACTTGAATCAGTTTGTATGAATAATGTCACAAACTGGAAATTGTGGACAGTGTGGCCTTATCATACTACTGCATATCGGTAGTCATAAAGAAGACATTATTTTTGCCCCTTAATGGCCATAAGTTATCGTCTGTTTCCACATGTTACGATCATTATGTATGGAGACACTGCGGGTAAATACAAGTAAATGTAGCGTGTGGCTTAAGCATGCTATCGTATTACCGTAACAGTCATAATTTCGCTGCACACCGATAAAAGACATTGATAAAAAAAGGTACACGTATGTCAACCTAACCAACGAATTTATGTATTGCCCTTCTCCTGTCATGCTGGTTTAAGGAATATTTGAAAATATTCAATCTTTAAATGTTTTGATATAATCTTTCATGTTATGTTTCTGCATAATTTGATTTAGGGAAATGTATGTTTAAGATACATTTCCTAGATGTTGGCCATTCACATGAAATGACAAATATGCGTTTGCGTACAAAATAGCAATTACAACGAGAGACTTAATGTATTATTATCTGCTAATTAATCCTCACTAATGAATGACTTGAAAATAAACAAACAATATGTAACATGTATGTTGTAATATCGAATAATTTCTTACATACACTACTGAGATGAAATTAAATAGAATTATCAAAACCTGACCCTACAACTGTTTCCCTAACTTAGTTGTAAATAATTAGAAGGAACGTATTTCACCATTCCTATTCCTTTAACCCTTTCCCTCATAGAGGACACCATAAAAAGACCTATGCGAACAGCATAACCAATCACCTCAGTAACTCGCAGCTGACAGGTTTTATGCTGTTCGCGTCCTCAGTGTTGGAAATGAGATTTTGTAATTAAATTTGATAAGGTTTAACTGTGGTTTTTTGCAGATCAGGCTTTATGTGGTACCTATTGAGTGCGTCAAAATGAGTATATATGAGGGAAAGGGTTAAGCAAGCATCCTAACTATTTGTCAGAAAAAAATACTTTTAATTTTAACTGCCTAATTCATATAGCGAGGACGGTAACATGTAATCCTAGCTTAAGGTTTTCAGTTACTGGAGAAGCTCGAGCCAGATCTTTAAAATAAAAACACCACCTAGTCACAAAGCGTGTAGATCTAAGTCGCTAGCTATCTGCAGTGTGCTAGATTTTTGTAAAATGCATTGTGAAACACAAATATTATTTATTACCTGTAAATATAACTGTAAAACAGGTCCACTTCATTTCACAAACTTAAATCCGTGTATCCCTCTTTCACACAAGTAACCTTTAATAGCACATGATAGATATGAACTGTGGATGAAACAGCGTCACGAAAATGTCAACCACTTATTTTGTACATCCGCTATTATTGAAGCTTCTGCAATAATTTCCTTGCTCTGTGTGTACACTTATTTAAACGTCCATGCGACAATGTGAATCGGTGTGCAACAGTGGATTTATTTCTAAACCCCGCGTGTTATTTTGGTTTCCCAGTCTTGCGCGCGTATTACTGTGAACACGAAAACGGGATTCAGAAAGCTATCTTATCAGGCATGCATTAATTACAATGAGGGGAAAAAAGAGAGGACTAAATCCTGTTTAAAGGAGCCTGGTGGCAATATAACACGCGTCATAGATTGCACCTTAATTGTTAATAAAGCAGAAAATTAGATTTAAAAAAGAGCTGAATACATTATAGTATTAGTTTTATACAGCCTTTTCAAGTTCAATTAAGTTCAAACTTTTTCTTTAAATTTATTTTTTTAAGATCATCTTTATTTCTTGTTGTTACAAATTTAATTCATGTTACTTGCAAGAGATTTTATCTTTTTTGGGTCAGTCTGACATATGAATTAGGTTTTGCCCACAAAAATAGGTAAACTTGATGCAGAACGCACGCAGACAAAACATACATTAGCCCAATTGCCTTACAAGAATACATGTAACGAGATCCAGCTTCTGTAGAATTGATCAGAAGACAGTTGTGGTGTTGATTGCTCGCGAGATAACAGTGGTCTGCATCGTGCACAGTTTCACAGTGATTACAGATCTGCAAGTCGGACAGACAGACAGGCAGACAGACAGTTTATTATAGTCTCACTTTTGTACAGATAATTTTACATTTACACATATGAAATATTGTAAAGTATTATAGTACAAAATCTTTCAGAATGAGATATAAGAGACTTAAAGTATATACATATGTAATACCTAAAAACTAAAATCACGAAGTAGTGACTAACTCATAGATCGTCCTAACATTGCGATACAGATACAGTTGAAACTAAACCATTATTTTTAATTTTCTCTCAATTCCGTTTTCTTTCTTTCTTTCTTTCTTTCTTTTCTCTTTTTTTGAAGATATAGAAATTTCATTTCAAAAGTAAAGACTGATTTCAAAATGCATAAAATAATGGAAGTAATCGAAAAACAAAACCCCTCACCGCGTGGGTTCGAATCCCGGCAGGGTCATTCGGATTTTCATATGAGGAAGCCTTCCAGCTGGCTTGCGGTAAGTCGGTGGTTCTACCCGATGCCTCCGTGCATTCGGGGTCTTCCTCCAGCTGTAATTAGCTGGACGTCGCTACATGACTGAAATACTGTCGAAGCGACGGTAAACTCAAATAGTCAAGTCGAAAAACAAAAACAAACGAGTTTTTTTTTATGAAAGAAGCAAGAACTTCCCATGCTTTATATTTTTCGTACATATTGCAAACGTTGTTTCGTATAGTTAATATTCGCATCAGAGCTGAACGTCGAGCTTCTCTGATTTATAATTATGATGAATATTTTAGCAATAATGTATGTATTTAATTTACACATACACAATCATTCACGTGGAAGATTGCCAAAATCTGTTGTTATTTTAGTAAATGGTGTTATTTTTCCACATTTTAGTACTCTGCATTAATTTGGGGTTATTTTAGTATAATGGTGTTATTTTTCCGTATTATGGCTTTACATCAGATCTGTTAATTTACGCTACAACGTTATATATTTTGCCCCCCCCCCCACCTCCTCTCACTCAACTCCCCAAAAGCTATACCGAATAGGTTTACACAACAATTATAATTCATCTATTCCTTCACTGTTGATTATTTTATGATAGTGATAAAGTAAGAAATTGATCACTTCTTATTTCATCCATTCAGATAACGTATTCTCTATATATAGAGCAATTCTCTCTCTCTCATGTTTAGAGTCATACCTTACTTTACATCTGTCTCGTGTCAGAACTGAATCGTTCATTTTGATAAAATGTCCGACATATTTAATGGCTTCACTGGCCCTGTACCTTGCGTCAGCTGGCAGCATCCGTTCTCTATAACGAGGCCTTCACATGCTTCTGTCAATGCTGCGCCCCCCCCCCTCCTGTGGTGTGATTTGTGGTTGTCATATTTTATTCAATCGTCTGTTTTAATTTGATTTTGTTATTCAAGACATTCTTGTTAAAATCTCCGTCCTGTGCAGAACTCTGCCAGGTCAATTGTCAAATATCATCTGTAGTCAATTTATACAGAATACTTTTTTGTCGCTATTTTTTTATTTGATATCTGTATTGAAATATGTATCTTAACAACACAGTACTTGTGTATTTATACAGCTACGGATAAAGTTATTCGGACTACCGGACTTCATTGTAACATATTTCACCGGGACACACAATGTAGCTCCGGTATGAACGTCCGTCCGTCAGCTGGCCAGTCTTTAAAAGTCAATTTATACAGAATACTTTTTTTGAACAGGGTTGTATACAACTTTGCTCTATGGTGAAAGATAATAATAATTGGTGCTGAAGATACCATGTTTAATAACTTGTGATAAAAAGATAAACGCACGAGCGGAGGAGAGGTTCAGTGGTTACGCACCGGGCTGCTAATCTTGCAAATCCCAAAAGAACCTTGGAATTTCTGGGACAATTTTCTGCATCTCCTAACCAACTGGAAGCCGCGTCGCTGGCAATCGTAATTTCTCGGCCATATACGTCGTTGCTCGGACATAAAAATCTATTTCATAGAAGTGGGCGGGGTGTTCCGAATGCATGGCTAGGAATTTCGTGAGTATCGGTGCTATACACCGCGGGCACATTAAGGCAGACGAACCCTAATGGGCTCGGCAAATTACGGCAAAGATTGCCCAACTTCCGATATTCTTCGCCATAACACGTTATGATTCGGAATGTGGTTCTTTTCATTTAGATATTTCATTATGGTGTCTTAAATCATTGTTAGTAATATACGGACTACTTTAGGGTCAACTTTGACCTAGTTTCTGGCTCCCCTTTAGGAGAATAAATAAATAAATCACAGTGTCCACATCTTGCAACTGCTCATATGCTCAACATGCGATATCCTCGAAACGCTTATAAATATGCAAATGAGTTATAAAAAGTAACATGACCGCAACTTGACCCGATAAAGAAATTGTCGTGCCGCAATTTGCTGGTCACTTTTGTGTTATGGGGAATTGTGTATCTAAAATAAATAATAAGAAATCTATGATCCTTTCCAGTAATAACTTTTATTTTTGTCCGCACGATAATAGTGAAAATACAAAGTATAAGAATAAACATGACCCTAATATATAACATGCTGAATTTTCTAATAATGCATTACATTTATTAACTACAACGTTTTGTAATTATGTAAATGTTTAAAATGATTTAATCATTAAAATATGAATAATAACTATTATAACTTATATGTATAGACATACTGAATTCAAAGCAAGTATTGAATAAATCTTAACTATAGATGCTCTATAATCAAACCAATGTAATCAACATAATTACGGATATAGTATACAAATGAATAAAATGAAATAACAAAATATTTAATACTTTCCGAACTATTTGAATAGAAAATTCTTTTTTCTACGTCTATTTGAGATCAAGAAATTAAATAGCATATAGTATGTAACAAAATTACTGAATGTGTACAGCAACTGCTGTCTGGAACAGCCAATCTGGAAACCTGAAATGGTAAATGTTATAAAACAGATTATAAATTAATCAGACATAAACACATGAGACAGACATCTACTGTGAAATGTCACTGGAAATGTAATCGCCAATGCAAATCCTGAAAGAATGTTAAATACATGATGTAATAAAATATCCGATAAGATAACACATGAAGACAGCACATCTTACCTGTTAGAGAATGTCACCGGAGAAATTGATTATATTTTTGAATCTGCCGCAAATGCGACATTTCCTCCGAAACAATCTATTACGAATAGCAACTTGAAATGTCGTTAAACTGCATGGTTTGGTCCTCAGTGCAACAAGGCTCGGCAAACTTACCATAAAGCTAAGAGTGCTTTTAGGCAAAACCCAACAGATTCAAATAAATGCAATTTACGTAATACTAGCAAAGGATGATGAACCACCATATAAAAAAATACAAACAAATTAACCATGAAAAACTTAGATGGTTAAATGATAAAAATCCCAAACAATATGGCTTGGTCTTGTAAAGTCGTGGGTTTCTTTAAAGTCGTGGTTATGGAAATCGCGTGTTTTCTTCCATTAGAACGTTCGTTCATGCCGAGATTCCTTCCGATCGAAGTTGTTTTAGACAAGCTGAGCAAATATTTCGCAAAATGCGATGGAAGCAGGTAAGAAAAACTAATTTCATATTAAATATATAAAAAGTATAGCATATTACATCAAAATATTGTTATAGCAACGAAATATCGCATATGTTGACCTTTATATAGAGAAAAGTTGGTCTGTCAAAACTGAAACGAAAAGTTAACAACTGCGCATGCGCAGAGAACTATGAGCTGGTAAACATTATAAAAGTTGATACATCCACTTCTGACAGGTGCTTGTCAAGTAGAAAAAAATAATGTAAAGGTAAGTGTAAATTTTGAAAGTGATTTTTATGTTTTATAAATGGTTCTTTTCAGACAAATCCAACCAAGGTTACCAGGAAACTGAGGCAGTATGATCAAGAATACTTGTCTTCTGCTTACAAAGCTGTAAAAGATAAGTCTATGAGTGTGGCCAAAGCAGCTAGATTATTCAACATTCCTGAACAAACTCTTAGGGATAGGGTTTTGGAAAAAGTAAAGATTGCTGCTTCAATGGAGCGAGAGACCTTATTCTCACATGAAGAAGAAGAGATGCCTGTACATCATCTATGTGAACTTGCAGAAGTTGGATATGGATTATGCAGGTCACAGTTTAAAATGCTGGCAACTGATATGGCACAGAAATTGGGGAATATTTCCATTGAGAAACGCCTCAGTAAAACATGGTACTATGCTTTTCTGTCTCGTTGGAAGGATAGACTGAAGGTTGTAAAACCAAGAGCTCTGGCTTCAACCAGGGTAGCTGCTTTGACCCAGGAGTTTGTAGACAACTTCTTTGAAGAGTTGGAGACAGTAATGTCTACTTATAATTTCCATGCTAAACCACATTTAGTTTACAACATTGATGAAACTGGACTGCAACCACAACACAGGCCACCCCATGTCATTACAGACAAGATGTGTTCAAAAACACAAGCTGTTGTCTCACCAAATTCAACAACTGTGACACTCATAGCTTGCATTAATGCTGCTGGTACAGCCCTGCCTCCATACTATGTATTTAAAGGCAAAAGGACAAATGATGTGCTCATACAGGGCTCTACTGTTGGCAATGAATATTCACTCTCTGAAACTGGTTGGCCTTAATTTAAAGAACATTTCTGCAAGAATGCTCAAACAGGAGCCAGGGGAGACAATGATGAAACAAGCCTCTTGTTGTTGGATGGGCATGCATCTCATGTATCGTTAGATATAATCAAATGGGCAAGGGACAATGGCATAATTCTCTTAGTGCTCCCACCTCACATTTCACATGCCCTTCAACCATTAGATGTGGGATGTTTTGGTCCTTTCAAGTCAATTTATTACAATTTTTGTAACAGCTATATGGCAGAAGAAAGAGGATCAGTCATCACAAAGTATGATATTGATAAACTTTCTGGAAGAGCATATCTGAATGCAATGACACCTACAAATATAATAGCTGCCTTCAAAAAATGTGGAATATTTCCCCTTGTTAAGTCACCAGTACCACCAGAGCTTTTGCGCCCATCTGTCTCTTTCAAAAAGAGTATGCCAGCACCTGCTACTGATACCAACCTGAAAGAGCTGCTGCAGCAAAAAACTAGAACTATCACTGAAGGTGATTCATACCCCCACCCCCATCTTTGACACAGGATGTATTCACATGACACATAAAACGAATGTTCAAACATAGGATTTGGGCTTATAAGCATACCAAAAAAAAAATATTATCACTAAAGGTGATCAATACCCACACCGGAAGTCTGTCATGTGTAGGAATACAGTTTCAAAAGTTTGCGTGAGTGAAAGACTACATGTATGTAAGGTTTAAAGTTAGTGTGAGCAATGGTTCAAAAGTTTTGGATAATGCTAAAAAGTTTTGACAGACAGACAGATAGACAGATAGACACACATACAGACACACAGAAGAAAACAATTTGCCCCCAAGATCTGTAGCTGAGGAGAATAAAAATGCAGTCTAATTATGGTTCACATCCATATTTATTGTTTGCAAAAACCTGTCTTTAAGAATTTACATTGTGGTTTTCTTATGCACTGCACTTCCTCTCATCAAGATCAATCTACATATGAAGTTTCATCAACCAAGCTACTTTAGTATTGGAGTTATGCTCCGGACAAAATCAAAAGATTAAAAATGACAAAGGGCAATAACTCCTTTCAAAATACATGCAGAGTTATGGTTCTTGTGCACTGCACTTCCTCTCATCAAGATCAATCTACATATGAAGTTTCATCAACCTAGCTACTTTAGTATTGGAGTTATGGTCCGGACAAAATCAAAAGATTAAAAATGACAAAGGGCAATAACTCCTTTCAAAATACATGCAGAGTTATGGTTCTTAGGCACTGCACTTCCTCTCATTACATATGAATTTGAATTTTGGAAACCGGACAAAATCAAAAGACAAAAATTAACAAAGGGGAATAACTCCTTTAAAAAACATGTAGAGTTATGGTTCTTATGCACTGCACTTCCTCTCATCAAGATCAATCTACATATGAAGTTTCATCAACATAGCTACTTTAGTATTGGAGTTATGCTCCGGACAAAATCAAAAGATTAAAAATGACAAAGGGCAATAACTCCTTTCAAAATACATGCAGAGTTATGGTTCTTGTGCACTGCACTTCCTCTCATCAAGATCAATCTACATATGAAGTTTCATCAACCTAGCTACTTTAGTATTGGAGTTATGGTCCGGACAAAATCAAAAGATTAAAAATGACAAAGGGCAATAACTCCTTTCAAAATACATGCAGAGTTATGGTTCTTATGCACTGCACTTCCTCTCATCAAGGTTTATCTACCTATGAAGTTTCATCAACATAGGTACAGTAGTTTTGGAGAAATGCTCCGGACAAATATTTGTAGACCAACCGCCGGACCGACCGACCGACAGGGTGACTCCTATATACCCCCCCCCCCCCCCCCCCAATTTCATTTGTGGAGGTATAATGACAGGCACAGGCCTAAAACCAGCATTAACCACATCTTTGAAAGAAAATCAAAATCCCGCCAAAAAAAGACCAAAACTTGGAGGAAGAGTCATCACAGATGACAACCTGATTTTGGAAATTGAACAAGTAAACAAACAGAAAATATCAAAATCAAATGCAGAGTCAAAAAACAAAGCATCTCCAAAGCAATCAACAAGTGGTTCTACTAAACAAAAACACACACAGATATACATGTTTCTTCAGAGTCCGTAACAGAGAGTGATGATGATGATGACAAGTGCTGCGTATGTGGAAGATTTTCACCCCCTGCTCTGAAAAGCTGCATTAATTTAGTCATTGTAAAATGGGCAGAGTGCACTAAATGTGTTCATTGGTGTCAGTAAAGGTTTTGCAGTCCAGTATTGTCAGTAAGAATGCATTCTGATTTCTTGTGCCCACATTGTACATAAAACAAAATGAAAAAAAAAATCAGTATTTTAGCAATATTTACTTTCAGTTAACTGTTAAATTACTCATCTGTATCCATTTTTTGGTTCTTTCATGTTTATGCAGTGTTCAGAACAGTATACTGTCAGTTTCCTTGACAATTTTGTAAAAGTGATAATTTTTAGCGTGTTTACAGCAGCAACAGCTGTAGCCAATCAAAATCCACGACTTTAGGTGACCCGATTTTAAAATGGCGGCTCTGTGTATTCATTCAATAAACTTTTGTTTACACTATGAAAGAGTTCAGGGGGTGAAAGGTCATCGGTGATTAAATTGGATTAAGGTATGTAATAAATTATAATGACACTTTTGTTTCCTTATTCATCACCTGTTTGAAAAATAGCATTCAATGAATGAAATTTCCCCACGACTTTACGTGACCAAAGCATACTGGTCGTTTTTGAAAAATCTAAAACATACTAAAACTGGGCATGAAACACCGTCAGTGGGTGACTTTTATGAACATTTTAAATTAATGAATGTGAATAATATAAGTGATGATATACCACTGTCTAACTATGATTTAACGCAAAATGAATATTTGAATTCCGCAATTTCAGAAACGGAGATAGCCAAATGCATACAAAACTTAAAAAACGGAAAAGCAGCTAGCCCTGCATATAATTGATTATATTAACATATCAAAGCATTGAAAGATATAATGCTTCCATTGTATGTTAAACTTTTTAATTCTGTATTTGATACTTGATTTCTAACCAGCTCTTGGCTGGAAGGTTTCAAAGTTCCCATTTTCAATAACAAAGGTGACCGAACAGATGTTAACAATTATCGTCCAATTACCCTACAAATTTGCCTTGGCAAGGTATTTACTTCTATTCTCAACTCTAGATTTTGTAATTTTTTTAGAAGATAGCGAAACGCTCTACCAGAATCAAGCTGGTTTTAGGAAAGGTTTCTCATGTTCGGATCATATTTTTACCTTATAATCATTAGCTGAAATATTGAAAAAGAAGGAAAAGAAATTATTCTGTGGTTTCTCCCAGGCGTTTGACAAAGTATGGCGAGCTGGCCTTTGGCATAAACCGTTACATAGCTCAGTAAATGATAAATTCTTTAACGTATTTACAGCATGTATCAACAAATTAAATCAAGTATTTTTCATAATGGTAAAATTCTCGGAATCATTCATAACTGAGATCGGCGTCAGACAAGGTGAAAACCTCTCCCCAGGACTTTTCTCATTGTTTTTAAACGACCTTTAATTATATTTTATTTATTTATAATAATATATTCAATTATTCATTTATATCATTGGTGTAGAACTGGATGACTCCAATAATTTTGCACAATGGCTTAAACTCTTGCTCTACGCGGATGACACTGTTATTATCTCTGACACACCTGATGAATTCCAGAATAGTTTAGATGCATTCCATGATTACTGCAGCAATTGGCATCTTAAAGTTAACACGAAAAAAAAACAACAAAGGTAATTGTATTTGGTGCTAGACATACTAAAAATTTCAATTTTAAGCTCGGCCCGCAACCGCTAGACTTTACAGAGCAGTATCATTATCTCGGGGCAACCTTTACCAACAAAGGTTCATTTTTAAAAACACGTGAGCATGTAATACAACAAGCTAATAAAGCACTACATTTACTCTATACATGATCAAAAATGCAGACCTAACGATTGACTTGATGATTAAGTTATTTGATCATACTGTCCTTCCAATACTTACATACGGAGCAGAAATATTTGGCTTTGAAAATACTGACATTATTGAAAACTCTCCTTCCAATACTTACATACGGAGCAGAAATATTTGGCTTTGAAAATACTGACATTATTGAAAGAGTTCATAATAATTTTCTTCGAAGAATCACCAATGCACGTAAATCAACTCCCTTTCTTTCCTACATGGAGAGCTAGGACGTCATCCGATCTCAGTTATCATTCAGAGCCGTATGTTATCTTTTTGGTTGCGTCTTATAACTGGAAACAAAAATAAAATAAGTTACCAACTTTACAAATATATGGTCTCTAAACACAATGTACAATTTAAATGGGTTGAAAAAATTAAAAGCATACTTACCTCTGTTGGTCGACCAGATCTATGGCAAAACCAGGAACATATTCAAAACAGTAACATTCAAAAGAAATTAATAAAATTCTGATGACCATATAACAAACTGGCAGATAGTCTTCAACACTCAAATAAAGGACTTATTTACAGTAACTTCAAAACTTTACATGAATTTGAAAAATAGTTCACAATTTTAAGTAAGCAGCAAGCAATAACCATTACATCTAAAAGAATAACACTATATAAATAATAGAAATGAAATGCTTTATTAAGAAAATAAATCTGTAGAACTTTGTAGATTTGTTTATGTACAGCACAAAATGGTGAATTTTGTCTCTGGGGAAATTTCATGTATAATTTATATATTAAAAATGTCATTATCTGTTCATAATTTCATTTAACAATGATTTTACATTAGTCATGCAATGGAAAAGAACTTAGAAAACAGACAAACCCTAATATTCTGTGTTTTACTGAGCTTAAAAAATAGGGTGTCAGGTAATATAATTATACTGCTATTACTTGATATTTTTAGGGTTAACCTATATAAAATTGTGCATTTTTATGTTTGGTATAGTATATGAAAAACATTTGAACAGCTTGTTCTGAGAAATTTGTATAAAAAAATATGTACTTTACCGGAATTATGTTGCTTTAAAAAAAAAATTTTTTTTTTTTTTCCAAAGGTATATAATAAATCAATTCATGGGAAAACATTGGGAAATGTGATGATTTTAAAGCAGTTTTATATGAAACCCGTATAACCCCACATAATTTGCGAAAAGTATTTCAATACATGTTAGATAGACTAAAAATCAATACATTTTTAGAACCTGTGGTTAGAAATTTCTTATATAGAACAAAATGTATAGAATACAAAAACACCAAGCAAACCAAAATTCAAAATTCATGCATTAGAGTTCCACTACCTTAAAGAACAAAGAGGTATTAAAGAGCCTGGGTACCGCACATGGACACCATTGTTTCAAACCACTGTCTCTTCAGCAAAAATAAATAAATAAATAAATAAAGACTCCACTGGAAATACATGCTTGCGCTTTCTCGGGTTATCCTTGGCCGCTATGTCTTAATAAATACACATACACATAGTTAATCCCAATTAAGACGATAACATTTAAACATTCATCGACAGTCCGTCTCTAAGACTCAACTGCCGCTATTACACGTACAAGGTCAAATCCAGCTGGTAGGCTTAATTTTTTTATTTTTGTTTATAATACTGAATCTGTTCTCTCAGCATTTCTTGCTTTGACATATCCAATGCACCTTCTTCGTTTCATCGCCTCGCAGTTACAGCTCTGGTAAAATGTTAAAAATACAAACATCTGCTGCATTGAAATATCCCAGTTGCTTTCTGTGATGATGGTTTTGGCTTTTAATTGGAACATGCCTACACGTAGAATATTATGAATTTAAGCCTCGCCTTTATACAGCATGTTGTTGTTCTGCGGAGTTTGTCATGAGTGATCAGAGGGGGGCATAGGAAGGGGAATAACTATTACATAAAATATAACGAAACAACATTGGATTGTCTACGATCTCTGACATGAACTCTGCTTTTAATAATGACAAATAATCAGAAATACATGAGTAAAAATATAATAACCTGCCGTAGTTTGCCGAGGTGAATAACAGATGCGATTAATTATTTATTTTGCTCTACGCTTAACTAAATCTAACGAACACACATAAACAATAGTCCGTTGTAATAACCATTCCTGAAATGTCAGAATTACTTATCATTACGATAAATGTCATTCCGTCATTTTACTATTTATTGCCATTCATTACAAGGATTAACTTGCGCCCCCTGGTGTTGTTAATTTGAAACTGTCATATTACTTGCATTTGTAGACAATTACACAGCATGCTGCGGATATTTGGAGTGTAATTACAGTCACATTATCAGCTAAATTTAATTATTAACGCTGATTGAACCAGTACTCACTGTTAGGATAGGTCATTCAATTTCATTTAGTCAGTGCGACCAAGTGCTTAACAAGTATATATTTTAATATATAAAGGAAAGGGTAACAATTTTAATACTAACTTCAGTACCCAGATTCTAGATTTTTTGGTAGTCCCACTTTATTGAAATTGGTCCTTTTTATTTTTACATGTTGAGGATACATGCTGAGTCTGTGAGCTCTTTGATCTCGGACTTTGAGTTTCAAATCAGTCTAGTATCTTTATTTTCACAACTCAGTAGATACAATAGTGCGAAAACATTAATATTTGTGAGCAGAAAGATTGGTATATTGTGAAGTAAAAAACAGGAGCACAGCCAAAAGAATGCAGACGCTCATCGGATTTTTTTGTCAATTTATAATGATAGTCTTGTCCCACCGATCTCTTTTAAGTGATGGTGCATGTATATATGAACTGGGCACTGATTTTGAAATATTTCCTCCGGTTAGCAAGACCTCCTTGTGGGTAGAATAAATCGTTTGTGTTTGATATAGCTGTCGACAATGCCTCCTTAACTGAATAAGGTGATATTAATAGGAAAAAGTAAAATTAATTTAAAAATTAAAAATAAAGATTGTGGAAAAGGGGTGCCCGGACTTTAGGATAGTACCGATATTAAAATTGAATACTGCTGTGTGTGTGTGTGTAAGGAAGATCTGCATCCCCTAACTCCTTCCAATATGTAGATTTGAGAACGAAAAGACTTTTATTAGGTTTCAACCCAATACTTGTAATGGATACTGAGATATGACTTTGGAAGTACTTTCAAGAATTAACCATTATTTTAGGATGAAAAATAAAATTGGTACCAGATGCACCATTGCTAGGCGCTCGGCAAAATGGGGTGTGCTATGGGAACTCGGGGTACTCAGTACTGGTTCTACCCAGGAACTTGTCCCCCGTTTATTGATGCTATACACCGGGAACATAAAAGAACCAAGGTGTTTTTTTTAAAATGACCTAAGGTATCGCATCCGAACGCCCTTGTATCTAACCAGTGTCTCTTTCGATGCTGCCTCTTCAGCAAAAAAATAAATAAATAAATAAATTTAAAAAAAAGGACCCACACGTAAGTAATCCTTGACCGCAAGGACTAAAATATGATCATTTTAATCAGAAAATGATTGCTAGTCATTACAGAAGAAGAAGGAGAAGAAGTAGAAGAAGAAGAAGAAGAAAGTCCACAATTTGCATTAAAATCAAATAAGAGTTATCTTACTTGATCATTTCTATAGGTTAGAGGGTTGAGACATGTGTGAAGTTTAAATCCAATACAGCCTCGATAGTTATGGAGTAAAGCTGACCTTAACACAAAACCTAACCAAGAAATTTGACATTTTATAAATGTAAAAGGGGGCACAATTCTTGCTAAAGGCAAGGTAAGGGTTACTAATATGGTTCTTGTATCTCGGAGTTAAAGCTTATGATGTTGCATAAGTGCAAACAAATCATAAAGCTATAGCTTTAATAGGAGAAGAAAGTTTCAAGAAAGTTTCAAAGCAATAGCTTTGATAGTAAATGTGTAATGCTGGTCCTAAACATAAATCTTAACTACGAAAACTTCTGACATTTTTATAAATGTAAAAAATGTCATAATTCTTGCAAAAAAAAAAAAAAAAAAAAGTTCTTGCAGCCCTGAGTCAGTTTATGATGTTGTATAAATGTAAACAGGTTTTAAAACCATAGCTCTAATGGATAAAGAGGGAAATCTTACCTTAACGCAAAACTTAACCAGTAAATATGATTTCCAGTTTCTAAGTGTAAAAAGGTCATATTTCTTGCAAAAAAGCTTTTCAAAATTCAGATGAGCTAAAAATAAATATTTTATTGTTATGTCGTTAAGACTTGGTGTGATTTAGTTTCAGAGCAGCCAGATGGTACCAACTGAGCGGACTAATGCTGAGGTTATATGAAAATCTAACTAACCAGATCCAAGATATTTCTCCGGAAAAAATTATAATATAAAGTAACAATGGGCGATAACTCCATAATGCATGGATGCATTTTGATGGCATTTGACATACACCATGGCCTTATCCATATATGCATTCATGCAGTTTTATGATAAGAATCCTACCACTTTCAAGATATGGCTTCGGGAAGACATATAAAAATTAACAATTTGCCCTAATTCAACTATGCTTAGGAGGATTTGAATTTCATTTGTTGCGCGTCAGTTCCTCAATATATACATGCATGCCAAGTTTCTTTAAAATCTAACCAGTTTCAAGATATGGTTCCCGACAGAATTTTAATTTTAAAAATATTTAAAATGAACAAAGGGCCAGAACTCAATTGTGCACGAGTGGATTTTGATGGCATTTGACATGCATCATGCCCCCATTAATGTATAATTCATGCTAAATTTCATTAAAATATAAGCAGAGTTTAGAGTCCCTGATCTAACCATTTACCAGATATGGCTCCGGATGGACGGACAACGCCATTTCAATACCCGCCTTTCAATTACAACGGTGGGTGATTAGTGGCAGAGAATAATATACATGTACATGCATAAACTATCTAACATGGACCAATCTGAACCAGTATATTACCAAGTCAGACAGCAGCTGTGTTTTTAATAATTTCACCGACATTGAGGTGTCATCACGCTGCTCGTCTGACGAACTCCGGCGCAGTCGACTGGCTCTGAATCATCAGTGCAAAAGCGTTGGAGATCAGGAGATATTCAATAAACAAGAGGGCCAAGATTGTCCTGGATCGCTCCCCTGAGAAACATTGCCTTCATCGCCTTTTATAACACAGTTATCTATGCAGAAGTACAGCAGGGTAATTCCACACAAAAACTTCATGTGGTCCAAATTTTGATGGTCATAGCTATAAATTGGCCCTTGGGGTGGGACCAATTTTGAACACAGGGCCACGATTTGTACAACCTTGGTAGATGTCTAATCTACGTTACATACTAAATATTTAAATTCCTGGCCTTGTGGTTTCTGACAATAAAATCTTTTTTTTTTTCCTTCACAAGTTAATGTAAAATCACGTGCCTCCCTGGGTTTACCCCAGGGCAATGATTTTAACAAACTCTAAATCTGACGACATCAGGCGGATAAATGGGCATTGATTAAAATAAAGAACACATCCCTATTTCACATTTGTTTTAATGACAACATTTTAGATATACAGAATGTGTTTATAATGAGGTCTCACTGCAATAATGTCACAACAAAATGGGTACAAGGAACTAGTCTGTAATAGGTCTCACATCAATTTCTCACAATAACAAGTTACAGCTACGTACGGTACGCTCTATAGTCTAATCATACTTGTATGACTCCTATTAACAGTTCTGAAGTCTCATCAATACGAGATAATAGCAAAACTCGAGTGCTGGGTGATATACTGTTGCTAAGGATGAAGTGCTGTGATACTCTACTGTACTAACGTCACTGATGCTGACCGGAAGTTAAGATAAAGGGGGCGCAACTCCTCTAGGATGAAAATGTTTTGGCTATTTACAAAACACTGAACTACATCTGTCAACAAATCTACGTTTAACATTATAAGATGATATTTTAAACAAAACGATTTTGGTTAAATGACTTTTTATTGCACCAAATACAAACATTTTAATAATCCCTGCTGTTCAGTGTGTACTATATTAAATAACACAGAATATTTACTCCCAGTGAAGTGTTTAATAGACTAACATGTAATATGTGGGTTTCTTTTTTCCCCCTTAAAATCTGCATTATGATTTAATTATTTTATACTATCTTGAAAATCATGGTATTTTACATTATAAGTCTACATGCACTGATTTTTTAAATCCAAATTAACTTTTCTTTTATTTTTTTTATTAAAATATTTTGCTGAGTTTGAATTTCAAAAATGATTTTAAATCTCTTTGTTTTTAAATGTTTCTATTTCAAATACCGTAACTCTTTTATCTGGATGAATACATCTGCATACCAAATGGAATAACACCCCCCAAAAAATGGTTACATATCCAAGAACAAAAAGATTTTCCTGAAAATAAATGACATACTTTCCATGTCCCGTTTCTCAGTGTTGTAAATACCCTAGTAAATAACAGGAAATGACTAACTCACTCATCTAGCTCCAACCTAAGACTTACTTATACTATATCCACTGAAACTCAAATGGATGTGATACACCTCAACCTTTTCTCCTGAATACCGGCACTGTGAGAGTAACTCAGTCCTATAGCAATGTCAGCTAATAACCAGTGAGGGAGACCCCGATTGCACAGAGACACCCAGTTAGGACCAGCAATCTTTTGAAAGCCAACTGGAAGGCTTCCTTACATGAAAAATCCAAGTGACACTGCCCTGAATAAAACCAACAGTTGTGGGGTTGAGTGATATATCTACTGTATATACTTTGCTGTCAATGAAGTTTCAGCATAAACACAAGCCAAACCCTTATCAATATTACTTTGACCAATATACCTAAAGCAACATGTTCAGGTATAAACAAAACTATGATTATAATGACAATAGCACACTTTCTTGGATCACATTTTCCCCCAAATGACATCTATGCAACCAGGCAAAAGTTTCTACTTGGCCCAAACATTTGCAGTTGGCGCTAAAATTCTGTAACTATGTGACACAACACCGATAACAGTCATATAAAACTCCTATATCCACATATTGCATATTACAGGTAACAACAGAATACTTAGTTCATTTAACAGACCAACATACAAACTATTGAATCATAACTTTTCATGTTTCAATGGACAGAAAAATCAAAAACTGTTTGTGACGGTATACATTTTGCTTAAATTGCAACACTGCTAAATCTGTGAAAATCCTGCATACTCTCATATCATATATCTTTTATATATCATATTAATATTTGTCTGGAAATTCACAAATATCTAACATCCTAAATAATGTCAAGATAAAAAAAACAAACATTGTATTTCCTCCTGGCCCAAATGTCTGATTTAACACTAAACAAATTATCCGATTTTTTGCAAAATTTGTTTATCTTGTCA
>CM037778.1:58806785-58856785 GCA_021229015.1 Solen grandis
AGGGGTCTCTTGATTTTACACTGGCTAAAATAGGAAAATCTAGAAAAAATTTCTACTCAGAAATCACAAGGCCTGGAGTTTAGATATTTATTGTGTATTATTTCCTTATGGACATCTACCAAATTTGTTCAAATCATGGCCCTGGGATCAAAATTTGCCCCGCCCTTGGGGTCACTTGATTTTACATAGATTTACATAGGAAATATTTTTAAAAGATATTCTTGTCAGAAACCACAAGAACATTGGTTTAGATATTTGGTATGTAACATGGCCTTGTGGACCTGTACCAAGTTTTCATATCATGGCTCTTGGGTTCACCTGATTTTTTAGTTTCTTTTTTCAATTAAGATTATGTTGCTGTTTTATAAAAGGCAATGAAGGCAATATTAATCAGGTGAGCGATTCAGTGCCATCATTGCCCTCTTCTTTTATTCACTATGTATGTGAATATAAGCCTAATGATGAAATAAAAGCTGTAAGTTGTCCTGGACCGGCCGGTCGTCTGTGTACAGCGTGTCGTGGCTCAGCCAAGCAGGTTTACCGTTACGGATGGCTTCCTTTAGTTTGGGCTGAAGGGATTTCCAACAAGCAATTATTTCTCTTGGAAATTGTTCGTTAACGTAAAACTACGTTCACTTAAGTTCGTGTCTTTCATCGTTTCACAATCCTTGAAAAGAGTGAATTTCGCCACAATGCTCCGAGGTCTGTTAATGGTATGAGAATGCCCTCCCATCCTATGGACACGTTCGAACTGCATGTTTCCAACTATATCCCGTGCAAATTTTAATTTCTCTGACATGAAAGATCTAACTTTGCGCTCAGTAGCGTCTTGATTTTCATCTTTGTTTGTTTGTTAGGTTTAACGTCCCACCGATAGTATTTCAGTCATTTGGAGACGATGTCTACTTGAGACAGATATAGTGCTGCCACACTGCAGTATCACGCCGTAGACATGTGGCATGATACCATACCCAGTCACATTATCCTGACACCAGGCCAACCAGTCCTGCAACTACCCTTATATGCTGAGCGCCAGGCAAGGGTGCTATAGCAGTATCATTTTTTACGACATTGGAATGTCGCGGTCGGGGACGACGACCTCCCGCTGCCGATGCGGACGCTCTAACATCTCATCTTTTTTTTTTTCAGGAATGTTGGGAAAAAAAATAAACTGTTCCTCATAAATTGAGATTGCATATATATCATAGAGTCTTGCATGCTGGCCTTACCACTCTGCAATTGCGTAACCTGGTCATTGACGTTACCGACAGCAAATTCAATGGACTCAACTCTCTCTGTAATCTTAGACAAAAATCATTATTGCTGTTAATGTTATCATGTACAAATGTCCAAATCTTTTTTAAATCACCATCAAACTGATAACTTGCTTCTCCAATTTGTCCATTTTTTTTTCAGTTTTTTTTATCCATTTTAGTGATCTTTTCATTCATTTTCTCATTCATTGTTTTCAAATTTTTCGTTATATCCAGGTTTGAAGGATTCACATCATATTAATCACTGACACTTGCACTATGCTGTGAGCCAGACTCAAACACCAAATTATCCATGTTGCTCGTGTCAAAACAATACAATGTGCATTAAGTGGCGTTAGTCCATTTGGAACACCTCGCTCCTTCCCTCGAAATCTTCAGTGTTGGATCGGGAATAGATGCGATTTAGCGTCAGCAGGAACCGGAATAGTTTGATCCCCGACTGTGACATACCAAAGTCGTAGAATCTCTCATGCTTGAAGCTGAAAGTATAAAAGTTGTTCCAGAAATGGGACCGGATATGATATCATAGTGGGGCAACACTAAATCTCATACATAGTCCCCGACAGATAATTATACCGTCCTTGAACAATGAACATTGGTAGGAGAAGACATTTCAAAACTGTATTTTTATGTCAGGCCAATTTTCAAATGTTGCGGAAGGAGCCTTAATGTCGTATTTTGGGGGAAAATATTACCTTTTTTCATAGGGGAAAGAAAAATCCTGGATTAAGATGCAAATTTGGAAAAACTGTATAAATTTCATTTTTTCAGAGGGGAAGGCACCTATGAATGGCCCCTGATAAGGAAGGAAAAAAGCCCTGTGGGGAAATGGGGTATGTGTGTTTTGGGGGGGGGGGGGTTATTCGTTAGCCTTTGGTTTACAGTTTTAGTTATTTTGAACTATATGTGTGTATGTGTGTAATACGTCTATCAGTATCTACTCACCCGATACAACCATCCGTAATTGTAGAAATTAGATGTTTATTCCATCACAGGCAATAGCGTTACGAACGGTATTGAATCTATATCTAGAATTACAAAACCTATATTTAGATTTTCTATTTTCATTTGCCGTCAATTGTCTTATCACATTCATTCTTCGCGCATGCGCTCACTTCCCAGGCTGAACTTATAAAATCGCTGTCCAGAACTGGTGAAAACGCCATGTTACGGAACGTGTCACGTGGTACCACAAGGACTTGCTTCGGAAACACCATATTCTATATTCATTCGATTTCGCCGAAGTGGCGTTTACGAAAATAGCGTTTTCCCGTGCAATGTAACGTACACTTGCCGAGTTTATTTACCAGGAAACCTAACGAGGGAGAGTAGAAAAATTAACACTTTTTAACTTGACTATTCCAGGGACATAAATTCCAGGGACATAAAAAAGAGATATACACCTTATCGAAATAACACGCTTTATGGCGTGCTTCGAGAATTAACGAAAGTGAACTCACCTGTTACACGGGTACCGTTGATTACGCCGGCAAATTGAAGGATGAATCGATCAGTTGAACCTATAGTTTATATGGTAAATTATTTGGACAAAAAAAGTTCACATGTTACCGGATAGAGTCCTCTTGTTCTTTGAATATTGCCTGGTGTTTCAAAAGCAAACATGTAGGACGATTGCTGACTGATTCCTTTAAATGCGTCTCGTCAACCTCATTGACGTCTGCCTATGTCAGAAGCAATCGAGCAAATAAGTTACTAAGCAAAATAACTATATCAGTACTATTTTAATTCATATATCAAATGGAACTTTTCAGTTCGTATGAAATTAAAAACGAACGCTCGTTTCCGGGTCTCGTTGAAGTCTCGGGTATGCGCGTGATTTCAGAAACTCGATATGGGCCAAAGAATAAGTTGCGCATCTGTTTATGGGTCTCTGTCTATTGCATTGGCGTTGCAGCTTTTTGGCTAAAGTTTTGCATGCAATCTACTAACCATCTTATATCTAAGAAATCATTTGTAATGTTGGTGTTCAGGGGTATCAGAAAACCAAGGAAGACAACTCGTGATAAAAAAGCAATATAGATTATCACCCTTTTCTATCTAAAATATTTAGTTAAAGTTTTGAATGCACGGTGGTATTATGCTTATGTCTGTAGATCATTTTTCAGCTCGACTATTCGAAGAACGTGAGAGCTATCGCAGTCACCCTTGCGTCAGCGTCGGCATTGGTGCTGCATCTATTTGGTTAAACTTTTGAATGTAAGCTACTATCCAGCTTATATGACAATATTCATTCATGCCATTGACTTGAAGAAGGTTTATGAATAAGTTAAGAGGTAACAGACAACCAAGATAGATAACTCTTGACTGAATTTAATACAAGTTATGCTCCTTTTTAACTTTTGCAAGTTTTGCATGCAAGGTACTTTCATGCATATATCTCAGTAACAAGGCATGGGATTGATTGAAATATCTTTTAATATGTTAAGGGGTATCAAACTATCTACTCTTGGTGGAATATATTACAAATTATTACTCCTTTTCAACTTAGAAATTTTGGTTTAAGTTTTGCATCTTTAATATGTTCATTGATGTCCTACTACAGAGACGGCTAGTTTTTGACTGAAGATAATGTAGATTACGGCCACTATGACTTGGACTTTTTGGTTAAAATCTAGGAACTAGGCATGGGATTGATTTAAAAACTTCATAACATATTCATGGGAATCAGACTGTCAAGATATATCATTTCTGACTACTATTATATACAGGGTATATGAAAGGTAGGAACTGAAATAAAAGCATGGAATATATATTTATCCTTTTGGTGATATAGAGATTTTGCCTTTTACTACATCATTTTTATTAATTTACAAGCACTAAAATAGTCGGACGGGCAGTTCTTATTTTACTGTGTTACGTTCGGCACATATATTTTCCCCATACCTCCCATTCCGTTATTCCGAAATACATCTGGTGATTCGGTATGCAGGTGTTGCAAATCGAGTCACAAACCGATTTTGCATTTCTTCTACCTTCGCTAATATTTGATATGTTTATTGCCTTTAGAAATATCTTGAAAATAGCTTGTTGTCCACATGCTCGGAGATACTGGGCTGAAGTTTTATATGTTTGGGTGTACTACGATGAGTTGCTGGGCCACTGTTGCCAATTTGACAAAGTTATAACCCTTGGACTTAAGACTTTTTAATGGTGCTCTTCTTCATGATTAATTTTTGTATATGTGTAATTAGGCGATTTTACATTTTGCTTATCTACGCATATATTCTCATTGTTATTTTTCAAAACTGCTTTTTGATATACTGTACGATGATACGATTCTCTTGCACTAGTACATATATAGTTTTACATAATTTGACATGTCTATGTTTAAAACGAAGGTTATGGTGATGCCAGGTAAAGTGTTTGGGCATTGAAATTGAAATTGTGATATACAAGACATTGTTTTATATTTTTAAATGTAAGTTATATCATACTAAATTGTGCATTTTAATGTTCTGGAAATAACCGGCGCCTTTGGGTGTTTCGAAAGCTAGCGTTATTGAACCGCTGTGAATACATGCCGGCGATAGAAGACAAAAGAAATATTCCCGACAAGCAGTTCACGACGGAAGTCGGGGGTTACGAGGTACTTGTGCGCGGTTATCACGGCAGCGAGACTCTCGAGAAATTTCTCAAATCTGAAAGGCAGCGTAGACTTAAACATATTAAAGGGATATATCTGCAGACGACGACAGCCAGTACATGCAAGTCGGGTCCAGGACACAGGGTCCGGTTTTCCCCACGATTTAAATATTTCGAACGGCTTAATGCTGGAGAAAGAAAGAAACTTAAAGATAAGAGAAAAGTAAAAATACGAGAAAGGGTTAACTTTGGGCATCTGAATGAAACGGCGAATGACCGCAATATTGTTTGCACCCCAGACGGCTACGACTTTGGCGAGTCCAATAAGAAGCGGCCCAATATAAACTTTTCTGAAAACACGGATAGTGTCTTTAAATTTGGTGAAAGTCAACACGAAAGACATGATAAGACCAAGAAGGATGTAAGGCAGGATAATGGTAAGGTGGAAATCATACGTAAGCGGAATCTGTCCAGTAAGCAACCTGAAGAACACAAGAAAGCTAAAGCAGCAAGACGTGTGACTGTTGTAGATGTCCGGGAATTTCATGTCTCGGATGTAGCACCTAGAAAAGTGACTCGGATATTCATGCCGACTTGTGACTTCACTTCAAATCATAGCAATCCAGACGACGACGATGGTAATGGTGATGATGATGGTTTCTTGTTCCAAACTCGTTCAAATCAAAGTGACGAGATATATTTAAAGAACAAAATGGATATTCGCTCGGGTAAATTGGATTCGCAACATTGGTCCAGAGGCGTTCGACACTTTTTTGAACCAGAGAGCAGATGTTTTGAAAACTTTAAAATAACACGACATATGAAGTCAAACAGACGTGTCTATGGCAACGATGTCTCTAAATATCATGACAGTGTTTTATTGAACTATGATGATGAATGTTACGAGATGCAGAGATATATATAAGACTGTCACACATATGGTGCGTCACGGCTACCTAATGTGTTAACAGTTGCGGATGTGTGGGTGCGCGCGCGCGTGTGTGTGTGTTTAAACCGCAAGTAAAATAGCATATTTACGATCTTACGAAAAAAACAACACATGTTTTGTTTGTTTCTTTCTTGCAGTTTTTTATTTCCTATTTTGAGTAGAATCATCTCACCTTGTAGGAGATGGCATTTAACATAGAACTTAAAACATAGCATACATGGGGGTTTTCTTTTACCAAAACATGATCAGATAAAGCATATGAATGGTTATATATTATGCTTTTTTTTGCATTTCAACCACGATTTTAAGCAACCAATTATTTTAATCCAAGATTTATACAAATGGCAGCCATATTTGAGAGAAACGTTGAAATTGTCCTATAAATCTAACAATGTCTGATGCCTCCATTTTTATTATGGTTTATATCCTTTAAGCTTGGATTTTAAACTGACTGTTTTGTGAAACCCTTGTGGGATTTCACTTCCTTATAAAGTGCAGTAAACGTCAATTATAATGTACTGGAATAGTTTTATTTTCATATCAACTTTCTGTTCTCATTTGACATTTTGTGGAGGGGGGTGGGGATAAAGTCAGTGTATCCCGCCTCAAATGTTTGTCGAAGGACTGCATGCAATACAGAATAACATCTCGTCGGGAAGGAAGTAGTTCGGCAGTATGATATTTTCTTTCAAACTTGATATTCAGTCGTGTTGCTCATTCCGAAATAATTGAATGCATTTTATGACAGTTTACTTTTTACAGTTCATCATCAGTGCTATTACTTATATGACAAATGTTTTAGTTAGAACTTGAAAACGGAAGTTTTTAAAGTTTAATAATTTGCCTTTGTATATGTGTTTTGCCATTTTTAACAAAGTTTTCAACGAAAATCATGATTATTAGAATGGGGTATGTCGTTGGACGGGCGGGGGTCAAACATTCGTTTCCGTTGAATATGTCCTAGAACACAGAAATATAGTTTTTATATTTGGTAGGTCAGATATCTTATGGAAAGAGGAAGATTGGGATTGATGGTAGGTCAAGGTCACTGTTACTAAAAATATATTTTGTTTCTGTCGAATAACTTATTTTAGAAATGAGGTATGATTATCAGTTTTAGTATATAGATACTTTATGGGAAGAGGAAGATTTGGATTGATTTCCAGGTCTATAGGGTCAAGGTCACTGTTACTAAAATAGTTTTGCTTGCCTGGGGCGACACTTGACGTGTTTCGTGTTACTTTATTTTAGTCTGTATAATCCACTATTCTTGTAGTTGTGTACATATACAAAAAGTACATTTCGATTCTAACCCAATTCATGAATACGTTTTTAGCTCGACTATTCGAAGAATATGAGAGCTATTGTAGTCACCCTGGCGTCGGCGTCGGCGTTGGCGTTGCAGCTTTTGGTTAAAGTTTTGCGTGCAAGTTACTATCAACCTTATATCTCAATAACCATTTATGGTATTGACTTGAAAGTTTATAATATGTTAGGGGCATCAGACAACCAAGGTAGATAACTTTGATGGAATATATAATTATGGCCCTTTTTAACTTAGAAATTTTGGTTAAAGTTTTGCATGCAATAGAATATTTGGTTAAAGTTTTGCGTGCAAGCTACTATCTAGTTTGTATCTCAATAACCATTCATGGTATTGACTTGAAAGTTTATGAATATGTTTAGGGGCATCAGACAACCAAGGTAGATAACTCTTGATGGAATATATTACAAATTATGGCCCTTTTTAACTTAGAAATTTTGGTTAAAGTTTTGCATGCAAGTACTTATGCTATATCTCAGTATCCAGGCATGGGATTGATTTGAAACATCTTTAATAGTTATCATACTTTCATGGTAGATAACTCTTGATAGAATATGTTACAAATTATGGCCCCTTTTTAACTTAGAAATTTGGTTAAAGTTTTGCATGCAAGGTACTTTCATGCTAATATCTCAGTATCCAGGCATGGGATTGATTTGAAACATCTTTAATATGTTAAGGGGTATCATACTTTCGTGGTAGATAACTCTTGATAGAATATGTTACAAATTATGCCCTTTTACTTAAAAATTTTGGTTAAAGTTTTGCATGCAAAGTGCTTTCATGCTAATATCTCAGTATCCAGGCATGCAATTGATTGGAAACATCTTTGATATGTTTAGGGGTATCATACTTTCATGGTAGATAACTCTCAATGGAATATGTTACAAATTATGACCCCTTTTTTATCTTAGAAATTTTGGGAAGTTTTGCATGCAAGGTTCTTTCATGCTTATATCTCAAGAGTCCAGGCATGGGATTGATTTGAAACATCTTTAATATGTTTAGGGTTATCATACTATAAAGGAAGATAACACTTGATGGAATATATTAAAAATTATTTCCCCCTTTTAACTTAGAATTTTGGTTAAATTTTTGCATTCAAGCTACTATCCAGCTTATATCTCAGAAATTGCTTGTGGAATTGACTAGAAAGTTAAGGAGTGTCTTCAGGGGCATCAAAAAACTAAGGAGGATAACAATTGGACTGAATTTTATACAAATTATGGCCCTTTTCTAACTTGGATTTTTGGTTAAAGTTTCGCATGCACAGTGTTATTGTGCTTATGTCTCAGTAACTAGGCATGGGATTGATTTTAGACATCATAAAAATATTAAGGGGTATCAGACTATCAAGGTATATCATTTTTCACTATTATTATGTACAGGGTATGTGAAAGGCAAGAATTGAAATAGATTTCATTTGATTTACTAACAAGCATTTTGAATAGTCGAGCGTGCTGTCCTCTGACAGCTCTTGTTTAAAATTTCATATTTGTTTTCAATAAGATATGATATCTAAATATATGTTAAATGATCATAGACGCTGTTAAAAAAGCAAGATTTGCAGTGTTATACATAATCAACAACACCTGGATGGAGATTTGAGAAAGATGTCTGTTGTTTTAAGTACATATTTTATTTCTTCATTCATGTATTTATTGTTAATTCATACATGTATATCTTTCTATCTGAATATCTCTCTGTTTAAATGTCGAGGATAGTCATATTTCTGGGGGTTTTTATTTATAAATTAATATATATGCTTATATCTAGAAATAAAGAATAATAAAAATTCAAATGAATTCTATTACTATTGACTATGTGGTTTTACCTTTGTTGTTTTATCTATGTTGTTTTATCTCAATGATTCGCATAACTCCTCATACAAATACTATATTTATTCAGTGAATGTCATACTTACTCTGCCAGTAGACTATTTCACTCCGAGATGAGACATAAATAAACGAGCACTTCCCGGACACCTAATCTACATGTTCACTTTATCACTTCAAATTGTCTTCATTCACTGATTGGTCAATTTAAATCAGCGAATACTTCCGGGTATTGCCGATCCTCTGGTGAAATGGTCTATACAATGTGTTATATTTTATACGTGTTGTTTTATTTTAAGACTAAAGATTTCACCGTCCCCGATGGCCGAGTGGTTAGAGGGTCCGCCTCGGGAGCGTGAGATCGTGGGTTCGATTCCCGGCCGCGACATACTAAAGTCGTAAAAATGGTAGTTATAACTCCCTTGGCTTGGCGCTCAGCATATAAGGGTTGTTCTAGGAGTCAGGATAATGGGACTGGGTGTGGTATCATGCCACATGTCTACGGCGTGATAATGGATACTGCATTGTGGCAGCCCTATATCCGTCTCAAGTAGACATTGTCTCCACATGACTGAAATACTGTCGGTGGGACGTTTAACCCAACAAACAAACTAAAGATTTCAACAAACTTACACATATTTGGTCTGTAAAATAATTCGAAGTTCTCCTTATATCAGTATACAAAGGACAGTTATATTCGTCTTCGATGTCGTTATTGTAACAACATATTAAGCAGTATCTTTGCCATTGTTCTTTTTCTTGTAAATATTACAGTATGTATTCTTAATGCTTACTATGGAAATAATATACCTGAACCAATAAGTAAACACGTCTAAATAAGATTTATATTCCAAAATGGTCGGTTATGAAAAAAGTACAAAAAATAAAAATATAAGCAAAGAAGATGCCGTGAAAGTTCACCATATACAAGGTTAGAAACAAGAGTCCATTTTTCCTCCTAGTATAACCTTATAGAAAAACTTAAATGCTATTTTTTGTTGTTGTTGTTGTTGTTGTTGTTTTCAGAATTATTAAAGTAAATTATTTTTAATATGGATTTCACAAAACAATCAAATATATATATTAGGGTTTTTATCGTATATTTTAAACTTGTGAAGTCATTTTTGCAGTTTGATTATCAAGTACAGTGAATTATCAAAATGATAAAAAAAAACGACCAATAAATGTTTTATTAAATTGTGTTTTGTTTATTTATCACATATGAAAATACAGTGAACATTTATGAAGTTAAAAGAAGAAAGATCTCTTGCCGACCAGGGCTGGGTCAAATCCGCCTTGTGTCTGAAAAAAATCATGAATTATATAAGAGAGGGGGGGCGGCAGAAAGAGAGTGAGAGAGAAAATACACGAATGGTTTTAGAAAGAGAGAGAGATAATATTTTTATATAATTTCATTCAGCAAGGTCATGGTGGATTTTATATATATAAAGACGCTAAACAGAACGTGGGGTGGCTCCGTTGCTGACTATCAGATAGCCCCTTACCGCTGTAGGTTCGAATATAGGCAGGGTCTTTTTGGATTTTTCAACAGAGTTAGCCTCCAAGCTGACTTGCGGCAGGTCGGTGGTTCTACCTCTGTGCACTAGGTGTCGCTATATATGAATACAATACTGTCACAGCGACATATACCAGTATATCTGTACTTACATAATGAGCATTAACCATGGGGGCATTTTCACAACCTTGGGGCGGCGATTTCAGGACTGACATGTCGGCAATGCCGGCAGAGATGTTGAAGAAGTAGTTATTCTGGAGAAATGAGTCTGAAAACAAAACACACGTGTCGTGGAGTTTAAATGTAACAAACCCACTAGCCTAGCGTACAAGGGAGATAACAGTGAAATGCATTTGCTAGAAATTACATATGATCATAATTACGTTCCCTGGTTAAATCAAAAGCATGAGTGGAGGGGGGTCATGACCTCCCACCCCCCGTATGTAAGGTATGATTAATTTTATAGTTGGCCAACATATCCCTGTCAGACACAACCTCCTCCCCACGACCCTGAGAGAAATGGCTGGATCATCGATGAAATGTATCAAATTCTGAAACATTTTCAATTTTTGAATTCGAAATTTTATTATGTCCTGTTATGTTAATACAGAATATGTATGCATCATTTTTATTTTATAGGTCCATAAATAAGTGATTAATATATCGCAAAACAGACCTGAAAAGAGAAAATTACTGATAATTACTTGAGCAAAAAAACTATTTCATATTTAGTGTCACATATTTCAGAATTCAGCGTAAAAAAATAACTTACTTCCATTGATGGAGCCCCTGATGACGTCAGTGACCGGGACACATCCGTCAGCAGTGACGACAGTGCTAAAACTTACACCATCATAGTTCATGTTGTAGAGATTGACCTTGGCGTCATTGCTTCCCAGTCCAATGATGTTTCCGCTTTCTTGCACTTGAGCGTCATCTGCGACGTCATGATATCGATATAGTCACAGTCATGTTGAAAAAGGTTAGACACATATACACTAAGAGGCCCTGGCATAGTGATTAGAGCGTCCGCCTCGGAAACGGAAGGTCATGGGTTTGATCCCCGGCCGCCACATACCAAAGTCGTAAACACTGGTATTGATATAGCTCCCTTGCTTGGCGCTCAGCATCTAACTGTCATGGTGTCAAGATAATATGACTGGGTGTGTATCATGCCACATGTCTACGACATTATACTGAGATACTTGTTCGTGGCAGCACTACATGTTTATCTGTCTCAAGTAGACAAAGTCTCTAAAATATTGCTGATGAGACATACACAACAAACAAACAAGCATGTGAAGAGACAAACTGAAAACTACAATCACCGATATATGTTGTCTATACATCTATTGAATAGAATATATGATTTATATAAATACATCATCAAACTTAACAAAACACTGAATATAATTCTTTTTTGTTGTTTTAAATCATTTTCACAAAGTAGCATTCCTCAATTGATGGAAAAGGATTGTATTTAATTTACTGAAATCACTTTCATGTTTACATCAAAAAGAAAAGTAATAACACCAAGCTGAATGATATATACAAGCTGCACCCCTTATTTACAGTAATTTTATAGTCCATAATGATGCGTTAACCAATAACAGGAGTCCTTTTATTCAGCTTAGAATTATTTACCGCTGTTAGCGTACATTTGATTGGTTTAAGATGCGAGTTGAAATCGAAATTATACAGCTACGCCGAAAAAATAAAACAATTATTATGGAAGCCTAATGTGTCCTTTAGTTGTGGTTGATTTGTTTTTCTTTGAACACAACTAAACCGTGACCAAGGAGACACTTATGTCACTTCTCCCATCCACGGCATTTCTCATCAACGTGTGAGTTTTCGACGTCAGAGTGGTTACTGGTTGTCAAAATAAATAAATGAATAAATAAATAAATAAATAAATAAATCATTGGGCAAGCATCCCCGTGACCAGCCAACAGAAGGCCCGGGTATCGAACTTGTATTACCTGGAATGCAGCCTCCGAAATCCTCGACCTTCCTGTTGAGGGTTGACTTAATACAGTTGCCCGACTTCACGTCCACGACGTACTTCGTGTTCTGTCGACAAAATCATTTTGAGATGTAACTTGTTATGATTGTACCATTAGATGCTATCAAAGTGCAGGGGGAAAGAGACGGGGAAAATGAAATGCTTGGACATTCGTCAGGAGTATTTTTCACTCTTAAACTTGTCATGATCTCGGTCAGGTTCCCCGTATATACCGCGAATATACGGCTTATCGATACTCGAACAATTGCAATGTTATCGTAATTATGCCAATAAATGATCAAATACACGATATTGTTAAAAAAGATGCACGTGGCTCATATTAGACTTTGATTAATAAATCTATCAAAAAGGAAAATTACATGCTAAAATTAAACGTGCAAATAAAACAACTTATGCCTTCGTATTCCTGAATGACGATAGATATGGTATCTAATTGCCGTGTACAATTAAATAAATGCATTTGTTAGTTTTGTTTTGAAGTTTCAATTTATTTTTTATATCTTCATACCACCATGCAACTTAAAATAAATAGTTTGGATGCATCAACGTAATGGGTTCGATTCTCGACTTATTTTTTCTTTCGCCTACCTGAGTGGTGAGACACTCCGCCCTGGAATTCGGAGGTCGTGGGCTGCGACATACCAAAGTCGATTAAAATGGTACTGCGATAGTCCCTAGTGCTTGGGCACTCAACACGGACCTGGTCGGCCCAGTGTCAGAATGTGACTGAGTATCATACATATATATATATATATATATATTGAAGATTCCTGTAAATGTATTGCTTACGCTCATGTAGTCCAGCAGGATGCCGTAGGACTTGTACTCTCCACCATCAATGCTGACCGACTCGTACTGACCAATCCTCTTGTTCACGGAGTCGTAGGCCATGGAAATGGAGGCCTGAAACAGATGTCATTATGTGTGTCATTATCATCATAAAAATCATCATAATCATCACCATCATTATCATCGTCGCTAACAACATTACACATCATCATCTCGTCGTCGTCGTCAACAACATCACAATCTCATCATCATCATCATCATCATCATCATCGTCGTCGTCGTCGTCGTCGTCAACAACATTGCACAAAAAATCATCATCATCTCGTCATCGTCCCATCAAAAAATCATCAATCATGATAATTATTTGAAAAAGTTTATAGCTCCGAATTGGAAAAAATTTAAAAACGTTTACTACACGATATAGTCACGAGGTTGGAGCCCGATTGAGTATATCGTGTAGTTAAAGGCAACTATGAAACTATGGCAGTGAAACAATGGCAATTCAAATATTCTATACAATAACTAGTGCACATGTAATTAAAAATGTAATACTTTGTTTGGAAGAACATTGTTATTTTTATATCAAGTTAAAAATAAGAATATCATATTGTATGGTATATGTACTTGGTTTACGAAATGGTAAAAAACTGTTTTACTGATTTACTGTTTCTTTAACATTGTATGGTTCTAATACACTTGCGCTTCGACTTTAAAGGATCTATTTCATATTATTTACGCATGTGTGTTGACACGCGGATTTTTGTTGTTTGCTAATTCAGCAATGCTGTCGATGTTGAAAATAAACATTTTGAGTTGATTTTACTTTTTATATTGACCTTACCTTACGCGCTCTATTCTTACCTATTCAGATCACGGGTTTTGTACATTTATAAGCTCCTAAAGTCGGCCTAAATATGTAATGTATTTAGTCATGTTACTAGTGTAATTAATTGTCATCTTAAAAGAAAAAATAAGACTTGATGAAATAATATCGCATTCAAAATTTTCAAATTCGTCAAATATCCGTTGTATTCAACTAATAATAGAATATTTTCTAATAAACTATGATTTTGCGGAGACAGAAGCAAAATAGTTCCATACCCTTGATACTGAAGCTCTGCCATTGTGGACGATTGCTGCTATAAATGATCCCTGTCCTTCCCACTGCGGAGGAATACAACACAGCGATGCGGACGCGACACCGATGCACGAGACAAGAGCGAGCAGAGAATACATGTTTACGGTGGGATGCCAGTAATGGTTATGATCAGTAAATATAGGGCGAGTTTCTAGCTCATCTCTCGAATTCTCGCACAAATCTCGCACAGAACGAGACTTGCGTATTATTCAATATTATGATTAGATAAAAAAAAAGTGCCGAGGTTCCTTAGGGGAATTTATTATAACAATGAAGAACTGCAAAAATTTTATCTCGGTAAATCTTATCTTCACCGTCTGGGTTTTTCCTAAGACTGCTTATCCGATAACTTGTTGTCCAGAATTATCAAATAATGGGATAACTTTCATTGCTTTTTTTTCGGATAGTAACAAAAGCCGGACAATTTGTTCAAGATGAAAAGGTCGAGTAATGACCAGCTGGCACTCTCACAGATATGTCACAGGTGTAAATGATAAGAGAGTCTGATAATGGTTAGTCTAATTTCACTGTTAATGTCAATCATTATGACCATCTGGGTACGGTCGGTTTACTTCCCATGTCGGTGTAAACGAAAAGGATTTTTAGATTCATTTTCTAAAGTACATCTGATCCCATAAAATATGTTAACCCTATATAGTTTGTTGGGTTTTTTTAAAAAAAAAAAAAAAATCAATAACATTCACTGATAACTTTTAAACCTCTTTCAGAATCATTTAACTTCTTTGCAGCATTTTAAGTTTCAATAAAAGAACACAGAGACAGTTGAAATCATTGCAAATTACAAAGAAAGATAGAGGATACAGGAAATAGTGTTTCTGAAGTTAAATTAGCTTTCTTATTATTAACAAAGAGTTTACGGTGAAAGAAAAGGGTATCATTTCACTCCAGAACCCCTGGCAGAACATATTACTTATATTTGTCTTTGTTGTTGTTGTTTTATGCACAGAAGCTCGAAGTTGCAAGGGGCGAATCATATCTCACATTGAAGGGAGGACACTGTTTTCGACTGATTTTTGAAAAACGCATTTTTGTGCAAATATCGTCCAGGAAAGTGGTTGAAATACGTTTTAAACAAATTCAAACAAAGAATCTAACATATGTCATTGTTATTTTAGCTCTTTTAAATGATATATGTGTGTATTGATGTTCCTATCGAGCTTGACAACTGCCGGGAAAAGCTATTTCTGGTTTCATTTGCAACGAACAGGAGATTGGTTTCTCAGTTTTTCAGTATCTTCAAAATCGAATTTTGTTACTGCCGCGAAAAATTCGAAACGCGGACAAAAAGGATAGATATCATTCTCAGTACAAACTTACTTAGATCCATTGTCAGTGCCATTTCGTTGTTGATGCTTTTCTCAACAGCCATAATGAAAAATTACGGGAAATTGTTTACAATTTGATTGGCCAAATGAAAACTTACCACTAATTTACTGTGGATGAAACCGATAAAAGAATCTTCCGTAATTGGAACATTAAAACATGATATTAAACTTATTAGAGAAATATTAGACTAATATTCATATTTATCTTTGACACAGAAATCATTATGACACAGTTACATCCACTTTATTGCAAACTAATAAATAATGCCACGTGCGTTTGATAAATTGGGACAATAAGGATTTAGGGAAATATTTGGTTTACTTTCATTGCTACCCTATGATTTTACTAACTCGCATTTTTTCCATGATTACTTTGCGATATAAAATTCCATCATAAACAAATACCAATTTAACTAGAATGCAACTAGCTCTACGTACTATTAACAGCCCAGTAACAGTTAAGAAGTTGTTATAGTAATATAAACGACTAATACCCAGATACTATAAGAGGGTTTTTGTCTTCGTCGATAGTATTTATTACACCAATACCAAGAAAAACATTTGATACTTTTCAATGATATAAAATTCGATCATGCAACTAACATACACACCTTTTTGTATGGATATAAACTTCGAGCATACACTAATGCCAATTTATCCGCTTTAAGTGATATAAAATCGATCATATATGACGGCAAAAGCCCTTGTATCCGTATCAGTGATGTAAGATTCGATCAATAAAAAAGATAATATCTATAAATAATAGAATTCAATGAAAAGATACAAATATATAGCATATTTTTAGTAATTTGCAATTTGATCATACAGACATGCTAAAATACACAATGATGTATCCTTTTAGTGATAACAATTACACTATAATAAAATTTGATCATGCATACAATATATCTTCTTTATGAGATACAAAGTTCGATCATACATGAATACCAGCAAAACCATTTTTTCTCTTTAAACCTCAGTGCTGAAGATAAAAACGAAGAAAAAGTACATTATATGCATGGACTTGCACATATACTGTATTCAATGACGCCATTTTGACTACCGATAATGTGCACTTTTTTCTACTTTCAGAATGTTGACATGATTATCTCATATGAGCAATGTGCCTATACTGTTTTATTAGTTTATTTTCTTTATTTGATTATTTTCACTGCTCAGTGCATAATACCAAAGACATGTACTTTTAATGTTCATCACTAGTATAGCAGAGACAAAATTAATAGTTTTCATATAAGACCCAGATAGTCAGCGGTCAAGTTATTGGCAGGGTGTTAAGATAAAACTGTGGCATCTTGTGCTGGGTCAGATCGACCAGTTAACATTCTTGTTAATACATATATCGACTCCGATTATGTTGACAAATTGTGTAATTCGAAGGAGATAAATGTCAATTGGTATTGCAAGAAAACAGGTGAAACTGATAAGCACTATCATACTAAGGAATGAAGAGTTAACAAAAAGAAATATTATGTCAAGTATATGGGTTTTAATAGAAACAAACAAAAACGTAAATATATGTGTTTTAGTATACCATTATGAAAAAGGATAATGCAAAGATTGAAATCAAATATTATAGAGAAGATTGAAAAATAAACGCATATACAACAATCCGCTTAGATAATATGCCCGTAAATTTTTTTACCTATGCATACCTTTTAAGATAAAATATTTTCAAGACTTGCCAGAGTTCAGAGTACTGGTCTAACACAAGAAGTCAGTTGAGGAAGCAGTTAAGGATGATGACTAATTGATGTAAAATACATATTTTCATAAGTCGTGTTTCAGTTTGAAATGTTTGAAATTATTTGTCTATTAAAGGAATGCGACCCTACAGAAAATATTAAGATCAAATACATATTAGAGAAATCATTTTAGAGATTTTTGTAACTGAGAAATTTGATGTTAGACTGCTTTTTAGTAAATGATATCAATTTTTCTTGTTGTGTACTTTCTGTAGTTTAATACTATCCTGGCCTGTAATGTCTGTCTACCTGAATGTGCGTCCGCTCACAGGCTTGTTCATATATGCATTTAGTTTTGGGGGATTTTGTTTGTTTGATTTTGCTTAGTGTTTTATTATTATTTTGTTTTTGTTTTCAAAGATTCTCAGACTTCATATGACCGTCGAGGGATAAAAAAAACTTATATGCTTAATTTTCGACATCACAAGGGCCTTTACCTCCATTTTTTAATCAAGATATTTTGTGAATTCTTCTCTGTAAAACCATTGTTTTTCGCTTGCATTGTAATCCTTTAAATCTGTAATAGTGGCAATTTTAAGAGTCAATAGTATCGTTTGGAAAAGAAATTAGAGAACATGAGTACTACGACATTTATGTCTTTATCTAGCATAAAGCCGTTCGCTAAATCCTTGAAAATAAGTCCCGACAAAGATAATTGATTTTTAACGGTGTATATAAATGACAGACTGGTTTGCAAACTTTTTTCCAGCTTATTTATAAAATTGTTCAATATGCTATTACATTTTTTTTTAATTGACAGTCTTTATGATTGCGCAATAGAACGGCGAAATTAACCAAAAATGGTTAACAGAAAACAATGCAATATTAAAACATATAAAACATACAAAACAAAAAACAAAATCATGTCAATAAGGACAAGTTATTTCCCCTTCTTCTTTTTATATTTATTCTCATTTCGAAAATAACTAACGAGTAGAGAACAGTATTACTCTGATCAGCCCGTCAATCGCTCGAAGGCTGATATGGTTTTTACAAGTCTTATAGGTCATTCCATAATAGTTCATGTCAAAAAAGGGGTTAATTTGATTCCTTGTGGGAGCCCCCGTAGCGAGCCCCTTTCTGTCTCTCGGTGTTTGGGGTCTACATTGATAAGGACATTTAAACTGCAGGTCCACTAGGCTTCATAAACACTGGAACCCTCAGTTTGTCCACACGACCGAACAGTAAGTAACGCTTGTCTCTGTCTATCGTGATGTCACTCTGTGTACAGCCGACTGGACTTGTCACTTTAATCATGTATGCTTGTATCTGGACCATAGGTCAATATCAAAGAATATGCAGGACACATAATTAAGTATTACACATTGACAAAACACTTTACGATGTGACATTTAGGTCAACCATTAATTTCTGAGGCTTTAAGTGAATTAAGAATTAAGACTACATGCAGTTGGTTATTACTGACTATTGAAAAATTTGATAAATTTATTACATTTGGTCATTCACAAAATTTAATTATAGTTTCTTTAAGTTGTAAAATCAATCAATCTAACAACTTGTTACTAAAACATTGATTCAACTTGATGATCCAAGTACAACTCTAAGTCCGGTGATTTTTTTCCGTTTGTCTAGTTCATGACTAATCAATTTCTTAATGTACTTCTTGCATTTTGAATGTTCTAGTTTGCAAAAGTCAGTATGTTCAAACAAATGTGTGTATTCCTCGTCAAATTTGACATTTTACTTGCCCGTTATTCATGAATGATTAGATAGTTACGAACGTCAGAAAAATATTTTATCGTAGGTAGTCGTTTGACATCGTGCTTGCTCGCAAGTTATCGCAACTACGCGTTGATTTAGGAATGCGATTAGATTATTTATTTTGCAACAACAATTTGCTGTTGTTGTTTGTGTGTTTTGTTGTTGTTGTTGTGGTGGTGGTGGTGTTTTTATTGCATTTTTTGTGTGTAGGGCGAGGTGTTGCGAGTGCATAAAATCTTTAAAGAAAAAAAAAGAAATTGACGGTAAAAGTCTAAATAGATTTACATTGAAGTTTAACAATATAACGTTATGTTGTTGTTTTTTTAAGCAATTTTTAAACCTTGCCATTTATTATTATACTTATACAAAGTAATATCATAATAGTTATTTTGTATTGTGATTTTTCTCGAATTTGAATTTGCAGACGAATATAAGTTAGCACAATGTTTCTGCTGATAACCGCGTGCCTGGTGACGTATGCAGCGGCCGCTAACATCTGCTGTACCCCGGACCAATGGACGGCTCGCGCTGATTTTATCAGGGGCGCGAGCAATGTGTCGGTCGAGGTAGGTTACGCCATAGTGACGTCCCTTGCGCTTCCCCATGCGCATCCAGATATCACCCAGCAGCCGTTGAGCGAGATAAGTAATAGCTATGAGAACGCGCTTCCAAATGGAAATGAAAATAAATAAGTTCCTATGCAATATGGATCCCAGTATCTTAGAATTGTTTCAGCTAATCCTAATGTACCTACACCGTAAAAGTGTATTTGTGTAAATGTCGTTTTACGCGAAAGATTCAATAAGGAAAATCGCAAGTTGTAGCTTTCTGGATCTTACAACTACGACAACAGTGATGAAATTTACATTTCATTTTCAAAGTATCCCCATATCTGTTCTACTTCGTTACATCAAAATTTATTCTAGTTATAAAAATCGAAGTCTAAAACACCCCTCGTACGCCGAGGTCGAGACATCCGTGATTTTGTTTTAGAATTCTCACTATATTAACATTTAGTACCCTGTCTGAAACAATTAAGGATTCCGGGGGATTTCCTGTATTTTTTATTAACTATTTTGTTGTGTGGAAGTCGGAGACTGTATTAAACATCATTAGAGACTTTGCCTTTATGGAATATACGAATATACGAACTTTTTTCTTTTGTAAATTCTAACTAACTATTTAATACATTGTACAGGTTAACAAACCAACCAAATATACACAAGTACGTCTTTTATATTAACAAATTACTTACTCCCCAATCATCTATAAACGCACGCGTGTATTTAACATATAGTTTATCATCACCTTCATTATTATTATTATTATTATTATTAACACAGGGAGCCCAGGACATGGCCTATGACAACGTGAACCAGCTGATTGCTCTTCAACAGAACATCATGTATAATGGTGTGCCGGTCTCCCAGCGCGTCGTGCTGGATTATGCCGGGGTAAGTATCTGAACATCCGCTTGGAGTAATTTATCCTTCCCGTCACTACGCTCAGTTACCTTATTTTCTGTACCCCGGCTTATAGAAGGCTTCCCTTCTCGTCTCTGGGGATAGCCTACTGTAGCCCAGCTAGTCGAATTGTCCAAAAAGGTAACTTTAAAAAAGGATGGGAGGACACAGTTTTGATACCAAATCTGAGAAATCGAGTTTTTACACAAATATAACGTTGAAAATAGATAAAGTTGATTTAAATTTGCATGAATTACATTTTTAAACGTTATGGTGACGGGCTTTCTCTTTTAAGTATAATATCGTGTTTTCAATGTTCCAATCGGGCTTGAAAACTGCCGGGACAAGCTTTTTCCGGTTTCATTCACAGTAAATAAAGGCTAAGTTTTCAATGGCCAATCAAAATGTAAATAAAACACTGATTTACCGGGAAAATTTCATTCTGGGTGTCCCGAAAAGTATCAACAAAGCAATGACAATGGATATAAATCATTTTTCATTTTTGATAATGTAGCCGTCATTTTTGTCCGGGTTTTGAATTTTTCACTGCAATAACAAAATTCAATATAAATATATTGACCAATGAATACATACTTCCTGTTTAATACAAATGAAACCGGAATTCCTCCTCGTTTTGAGTACGAGTATCTAGGGGTAACATACTATACCCCAGCTAATAAAATTCCCTCTTTGCTTCTAGGGATAACTCACTGTACCCCGGTTTGTAATAAATGTTCTTCGTTATCCTAAGCATTTGCTGTGATAGTAATATTACATGCTCTATCAACAATAACTATGATACAATATGTTGTATATATGTGTGTATATATTCATCCCTAACTCATGAGTAAATGTCCTTAGTCCTTACTCCCACGAAGAGAGGGGTAAAATTTCCAGTTTCCCGGACAATACGTGTCCTTCTAAATGTTGCATTCAGGATTTGCTTTCATAAGTTTCTGAAGGCTTGTTTGTTATTTTTGACATGTTCGGTTATTTCAGAAATTGATGTACATCTTGAAAACAGACGGCAGCTGCGCGCGCCACACGATGAATTCTAACTGGACGGAATATTGCGTCCCAGGTATAATTATAATGATAATAAGATATCATGATGCTAGTGGTGATGATTGTGGAGTTGGATGAATTTTAATGACATAAAACTAATAATCAATGTCATAAAAATATATTTCAAAATAACAATATCAATGTGAATAATGATAGCTTATATGGACAAATAATGACATATTCATGATGATGCTACATGTATCTAAAACACGTTTTAAGATGACTTCTATTGTTCCACATTTTTTACACAAAAAAAAAAAAAAAAAAAAAAAAAAAAAAAAAACTGACCAGACAGATATACACAAGAGATACCAGTAATCCAATTCCCCACAGTCAAGAGATAACGTTATCTCCAACGGGTGGGTGGGTTGGGTACTTGAGAACTACGAGGAACAGTTTATGGAATACTGGCTCAGTCGAGACATTTAAAGCATCTTGAAGAGCCACCGCCAACATGGAGCATCTTTCAACATGATAGCTTGTTCTATAACCATGCCGGACATGAAATGCATTACAAACTTACAAAATAATCACCCAATAATCCAAGCCCTACATATCATCCATTAGATGGCGCTACCGGTGGTAGTAATCTCAATTTCGGTCTTGGTGACGACACTGTTAACGCTATCTACTACGGGGTTGTGCTTGACGGACGGCAGGTAGAAATGACCGTCACTGCCGACACATGTATCCCTGTAAACCAGGTTGTCTTAGACGACAACAATGGCGGTAAGTGTCCATTTTATTTGATGATTTTGCGTGAAATATTTCGATATTCAGAATGAATGGTCATATAATAACATTTCGGTTGCGTTGACGTCGGATCAATCATAATGGCGTTGCATAGAATGACATACATGCATTCTCCCCGTGGGGGGCGGGGATTCAGAGCAGAAGTAGAACAAAATCATGTCAGAAATCGATAAAATTGCTACATGAAATGAAAACATATAATATCAATAAATATGATATACAGTATAGTTGTTTCCTTGCAGTTACCGAATTTGATAAAAATGTATGTATAAAAAGTAAAAGGATAAGAAATCATCAAAGAAAATAGAATTAAAATCTGCTTAGCTGTGGTTTTTCTACATGTTAACCCTTAACTTGCTGAATTTCTCAAATGGACATAGCCGGCATCTTTTTTGGAACTGTCCATTATCAATTTTAGGGATAGCAAGATGAAAACATGTAGTTGGTCAGTCAACAGTAAAGAGCCAGACCAGCCTGCACGAACGTGCAGGCTGTCCTGGCTCTTTACTGGTGGCAAAGGTTAGCACTCATGGTTACAGCACGGTTAGGGTTAACACGTTAGTAAAACATAGTTTATTTTTAACCGTAGTAAGATATGTGATGAGTTTACATATTTCATACTTTGATGTTTTAATGTTGTTGATCCAGTGAGGCTATTTCCTAAAGATATTTTCTAATTTTGTCAACCATGGAATATATAACTGAACTCCAACGATAAAGTCACAGTAGAAAATGTACACACAAGTTTTTGTTGATTTAATTGCATTTTTCGTTAAGAAATAAGTTATATTTGTGCTACAAACCGTAATCGGTACTATCGAGATATAAGAACGTGTGCATGCCGTATTCAAATATGTATGTTAAAAATAGTATATTTCAAAAAGAAATCTTACATTTGAATTAACGAAATCCTGAGAATCCACTTTTTTATTGAAAAAAAATGTAACAAACGTATTTCATATCTATTATCTGTATTTGGATAAAAAACATCTCCAATAAAACAAAATTAAAATTAAAATTTTTTTTTTACAATATAAAAAAAACAGACTCTGAATATAATAAATACAGAGTATAAATTTTCTCGAATTTCTAGACTCTCGATATTTCGAGTATTTCATTTTCGCCGTTAGTCTTCGAAATATCGGAACTTTACGTGTATGACCAGAACATTGCAAGTAACACGATTTGAATATGTTCAGGTCGACATTACAAAACATAAATGCTTAACTGTATACAGTAAACAGACATCGTTTCCTGAAACATTTTTTTAATTCAGTGTATGTGATTATATTAGTTGTTTTCAGATTTTAATTCCGTATCTTTGACCCATTCTCAATTATGTTTTGGTATACATTTATGCATTGAATTATTTATAAATACTTATTTGATACAAAAAATATTTTCCGAGCATTATGAATTATTTCAAGTGTGGATAACTGATAACCTCGAGAGGAAAACTTTTCTCCATTACCCGAGCATTTTTCCCAATCAATCCCTTGGATAACTTAGTATTACGGTATATCGTAAGTGTATATTAAGATTCATAAAGTCTATATTCTTAAGCATTTTAATGTGTACCTTTTTGCAGGTTCGCTTGAGGTTATCTTGTTTTCAAACATCATGGGTGGAATTCGTGACAGATCGGTTTTCGATATCCCCGTCACGTGCAATGCGCAGCCAATACAGCCAGCGGTGAGTCACTTAACTCAAGCAGGATATCCGCCAGATTATTTTTTTAGTTTTGTATTAGTCGCATAAGTGTTTTCCTTGATAGTTTTTATATGTAATGGGATTGGGCAATATTTTTTTCCACAAACAGACAGTTCAAAGTCTTGAAATTTGATACCAATTTTCAAGGTAAATACATGCAAAATGGCGCGATGATCGATTATGCGAATGTAATGTTTATTTCTACTTTTACCCTTGTCCGAGTTCCAGCTCTATTCCTTGTCCTAAATCATGACTTCCTTAATTTCGAGTTTTGCACTTTTCCGACCATTCTATAATTCCCATTCACCTCTTGAAGTATCACAGTTATACTAGTTAATGATTTTTTTTTTTCGAAACCACATTTAAAAGTTTTAAATACATTATACGCGCGATATTCTGAATTTAAATATACCGCCCTTCCGAGATATGTTCCTTCATATGCTCAAACACTTGCCATAAAAGTAGACTTTGTATCATGTTCTTTCGATTGTTCGAACCTAGCCGTAATTCGATGTCTTTGTACTTCTATTTTAGTCCTCCAGTTTTCTCAAGTAAATACATTTATTTTGAGACGGTCTGGCGTCATAAGTTTTTATCTCTGTCCATAATGTATAAACCAATATGAAAAGAATTCTACCTCATGTCTCGATATAGAGATATAAAGCCCAGGATCCATCACAGAAGTACCATACCGTAAAATCATTCATTTTTGGAGGGTGGGGGCGGAGCGTATATTCGTAGATTACTAGATTTCATGGATGTTTTTATCCATGAACGTAATCCTAAAAGAAGATCATTTATCACCCACAAAAACTGACTTTACAGGATCAACGAAATCTAATGTCCGCGAAAAAAAAGGGATTATAAAGCAACTGATAATAATCTTTTATTCTTCTTGGCTTCGTTAAATGTTGATCATGTCTTAGTTTAAAGGTGGCTTATGGTCGGATGTTTATGTTGAAAACACATGCATATACATGCAAGTCTCGATAACGAAAAAAGTATCTTTTCTTATTTACTTGGACGCGCAAGGCGACATTTTATTCATTTTCTTTTTCAGGTCAATGGCTTGCGAAAAAGGAATGTACGCTTGGCAGATTTGGTCACATTGTAAAAAATGTATTGTAATCTTACTGATATTAATTGTGTGTAGATAAAGTAAACATGTATGTAACAAATGAATGCTTACCTCTGTTATTTTTATTGTTCCATTCTGTGAATGCAATATAAAAAGCAAAACATAGATGCCTTTCTTTCCTCGAAAAGTCTTTTAAAACAACGTGTCACCTCCTTGCGACGGAAGTCTATGTTTGGTATATTCCACCGTTTTCTAAGCATTTCATGACACTTTGTCTAGATCGGACGTGTTTTTTCTGCCTCATGTCGATATTATGCTATAAAACAGAACAGAATAAGTAGACAGTTTACATGGCGACCAAACTGAAGTCGCATTATCCTGACACAGGATCACACCGTCAAGCAAGGAAGATTTTAACGAGACTTTCGTGATTTTTATCAAAATCACCCAGACAGAACATGGCCTCAAATTCAATATTTAGGTTGAAACAAAAACGTCGGATTCTTTATATAAACTATTCAGTAGTTTCACAAGTATTTGCGAATTCTGTGTGCACTGCAGTAGGGTGTCTTGGTAACGTTAGGGGTAAAGGTCTAATTTTCGCCAGTGCAACCTGATTGATCCTATATCAACCCGATGTTGTATGTAAACTGGTAATTGGTTGCCCGATCGAACGCAGTTGGGTTTTCCTCTTGTTTCTTCCACGCCGTGTACCAAAGTAACTCTACGAGTGCCGTCGAAGTTGTTTTTGTTGTTGTTGTTGTTGTTGTTGTTGTTGTTGTTGTTGTTGTTTTTTCGGCCGTTAGGCCGTTTATTTTCATCCTGACTTCCTGTGAAACACACAGTAATGAAGGTTATTATATACTTTGCTAAATCCCCATCGGTCATTGTAAAATTAGTCAAAAGAAAAGAAAGGAGTTGCGGACACGTGTTCTTTAGATCTCTGTTTGTTTTAAAAGTTGAAGTTTTCTTCCCCTGCGAACGATTTGTCCCAAATAGTAAGACACTGCATCTTTTTAAGTTGAAAGAGTAGAACGCTAAAAAATAGGAAACACATAGACTTCGGAATTGATTGTTCGACCCTGACAGATCCTATATTCAACAAAAACGTAATATCCGGTTTCGTTTAGTAGCCCGTGAAACGAAGTCTAATGCGCAGATGTTTTAAGGCTGTAATTGTCTACAAAGATTGTACAAATTATTTGGATCCGTGATATTTCAAAGAGCTGCACTGACACAGGAATTACACAACTATTAAACCAACAACAAAATCTATTACATGTTTAACCATTCAGACACTAATCATCAAGCTTGTTACCACGGCCGAGTATCTTTTTTAAAGATATTTCTTGTTTTTTTGTTTGATTGTTTTTTCAAAAAAATTTTTCAATTAAGCGGTATCAATCTCCATCTAAATGGGGATTAAAATATTTCTGCAAAAATTCCTGAACATACAAATATAATTTGCTTCTTATGGCAGTGAAGTAGGAGGTCAGTCACTGTCCTGGGAAATGACCTTAGGGGCCATGTGGTGTAAGGGTCATGGTTATCTAGGGTGCTGATATACACCGAGAGATAACAGCTCCCCCGACCCCCTTCTGTTGATTCCCAACCAGCCGGCAGGGGCTTATGTCCGACAGGGTCAGTCTGTTTAATACGATATGCCAGTGCTCTGATGACCTCTGACACGTGGCACACTTCCAGTACTGGCTATAGTCGACAGTAACCAAATAAGGAAACTTACTGTTAAATCATTATTTAACGATGAAATGTTGTTGATTTCAACATTAAACAATTTTGTGAATATATATGTTCGTTGAATCAAGGCCTAGAGAACGCAAATGTCTAAACATTGAAATATTTTTGGTGTGAATGTTTGAGAAAATATGAAATGAACGAAAATTAGTCCCAAACGAAAATAAAGTATTTTATCGCAATATACAATATGCAGGTTCAATGGATAATGGTGGGTAAACACATTTTATTGAGGTAGTTGCAAATATGTCGTCGATAAATCTCTTAATTAAGTTCGATAGGTAAGATATTTAGGCACTTTTTTATCTCTCAAGAATTAATATATGGGTAATCGGTGTTGCAAAGCATTCTGGTTAAGGCATGTTTGTCTGTTTCAGAAATTATTTATTTAAATGAATGTGACCACATTGAATATTACACGTGACCGGTCACGGTGGCCGAGAGATTAGAGCGTCTGCCGGGGTTGCCGGATAGATCCCTGTTCTCGACATGCAAAAAGTGAATAGTTTTCGTGTTTATTTCTTTTTGTAACAATATTACTGACTCATTATTAGAATGGGGAATTCACCTAGTTTAAAAAAAAGTTTTATACGAAGATGTTTGTCATGCATTTACATCTTACCTACATTCTAAATAAATGTTATCATACGGTGCTAGTATCTCTGCCTTGCTGAGCACTTGACATATAAATTTAGAATGGCGCCAGTATTTATTGACCGATTTAACTTGTAGCATGACACTTGTTTACGACGTGATGTCCCAATGAGGCAGCACTATATCAGATCACCCAGTCCCCAGAAATACAGTTGTTAGGACATTAAACTAAGCAATAAAATAAACATATCACACGAAGACAGAATCAATTTAAAGTAAGTCTGGTGCAGAAAACAAAATTCAGTCTTTCAAAATAAATAATGCCTGAGACAGAAATGTATGTACTAATATAGATAACCGACTGGTTAAGAACCGAATCATTTTAGTAAACTGAAAACACGCATGGCATATAAACACCTTGGACGCTGCATTAAGTGAATTTGAACCAAAGTTTGTTTTGTGTGTGTGTGTGTGTGTGTGTGTGTGTGTCGTTATCTGATCGCAAATATTAGCATACTGTTTTCCGTCCCACTGACAGTATTTCAGACATTTTGAGATTACTTCATAGTGCTGCAACGCTGTAGTACTTTTCTGGCATGATACCAAACCCAGCACTTATCCTGTCCCTGAATCTACAAGTCCCTGAACTACCCTATATATTAGTGCTGAGAGTCAGCGAGAGAACAACCAAACTGCCTGCTGAAGAATGAAGGGGATATAACTGCGTGGAGATTGGAGATCTACAAGTACCAGTATACAACATCGGCATTTCACGCCCAGACAATCGAACCTGTGAACTGCTGATTCTGAAGTGAATGCTTCCACTGCTCGGTCCATAGGAACGGTAGAACCAAAGTAGAAACTTTGGCTGAATGATGTGATTGAGTCTATGATTCTTAAGTTCTGTACTATACTCTCATAGGAGTACAACAGTTCAGAGACATATGTATTTACTTACAAAAACCGCCTCTAATGAGATAGTGTTCCTTACCTTGATGAGTTTCAACAAATAACTTATATATAAAGACAACTATCACTTGACATTAGGGAGCCGGTTCACATTTAATATTTACTTGAAATCTTCATATCAGTATGGTTGTTAAACTGGTGCAGTCCTTCGTCCTTACATGTAGGAACAGTCCTGGTGAGGCGAGACATTTAAAGATATTGAATATTTATCAATAAGTTTCACACCTACTTCAAACAAGTATGATTTCACATTAAAGATTACAGAGAAGCAGAGAGAGGGGGTGGAGGAGGGGAGTAGAGAGAGAGAGGTGTCATTATCAAGCCCCTCTTTACAAGATTTGTACTGTTTACATAACGGAATCTAAACAAGATGTGCCTCTCTTATTCTCCGACTATCCGGGAACGTCTTAGGCTTTTTGTAAATATACTGTCAGTATGTTTCAAACTCATGTGATCTAGAGCAGCACAGCTGTATTTCACACACATACACACAAACACGCGGCCGAGGGGGTAAAGTTGCTGACTTTAACACTCACTCAGCCCATCACCGTGTCGGTTCGAAACCCGGCAGAATCATTCGCATTTTAATGTGAGGAAGCCTTCCAGCTGGCTTGCGGTAGATCGGTGGTTCTACCCGGATGAAGGGTCTTCCTCCACCTGTTATTAGCTGGACATCGCTATATGACTGAAATAGTGTCGAGGCGACGGTAAACTCAAATAGTCAAGTCTAGTCAGTCACACACAAACAAGATATTTCCATGCTAAAATTATCATCAATTCCTCTTCTTTCTCTTTGCCTTTTTTTTCTCTGTAGAATCACTCTTTTTCGTGGGTGATTACTTGTCGACGATTTCGTGAACGGCTTTATCAACGAGTATTATTTCCCGCGAAAACATTCCATTTCATAAACTAAAAATTAATTCCAACGAAAATTAATAATTTAACAGTAGGGAAACAAGTTCCAACAAGTTATACCACAATGAAAGACAATTGTCCTCAACAAATTTCGAACCCACTGCCTTTGGATCCGCACTCATATACGGTCTTACTGGGTCACACATAATGAAACAGTTGATCAAAAGGGGCTGTTCATACGTTCTTTAAACAAATACATTGTAAATTATCATTTTAGCAACAACAAAAAAAAGATTTAGTTGCGCATTGATTCAAAATTATCTTTTAATGAACTTTTGGTATTACTTGTTGTATTCTGTATGACCCAGTTTTTATACATGTACATCTTAATTCCAAGGTAATTCTATAGACAAGAAAGTGCGTATCAAAATAATTCGGGAAAAATATTAAAACATAAAATAATAAAATACATGAAAGGACTTGATCTGATTGTAATAAGAAACATAGCTGTTGTAAATAATAAATGGTATTTGTTTCGAGTCTCTCAATTACACGCTGTCATACTGTGAGTGAAAATTTGAACAACTTTGCATCGATCCCATTTAACCCCTGGTCAATCTCCATTATACTTTGGAAAATAAATTAGAACAATATAAAGCTTCTCAAGTGACCCTTCTGTTTTTCTACCGGTCATGCTAACGGTCAGCAATTGTAAATATTTATACTCGTGAAGGGTGCTCACAGGCATGTGTGAATGATTGATGAGACTTGAGCTTGATTTTGATTGGTTAGGAGCGGAACGTGTGATAAGTGGTTTATTATGCGGCGTTTATTCTTTAAACAACTTGCATGCAGTTCCTAATCCACTTTTTAGTGTTTGAATGAATATGTGTGGGATTTGACTTATAACAGAAACATATGGTGAATATCAATCAGTTCAAAGGAAGCCTTTGACATAGGAATTAAATCAGATGATTATTGCTACACAGTCGTATAAATCAATTGTTAGTAGTGTAATTATGCGATTGATAAAATGAACCAATTTTTTGTTAAACGTGAATAAACGGAATACTTTTTTTTATTCATATAGTGAGTCTGTTGGAATATGTTGTACACATTGTACAGGAAGCTACTGTCACTGTGATTTGTCGGATTTTTTTAAGATGTGGAGTTGAATAATTTGAAGAAAAAAATCAAATTTTCATATATCGAAACTATAAGAATAAAAATATGAAAGACAAAATATGAAAGGACTCAAGAAAAATATTCGACAGAATTGTCCATTGCTTTATGAGTATCAAATAAATCACTCGCGGTAAAAGATATCAAACATGTCCATTTCCATGGTGTCTTTTATACCATCGGAGTCCTCATCATCTGACTCAGATCGGGGTTATAAGGAGGCGAGTCTTGAGAATGCATTAAAACCGTTCCAAATTTGCCTGAAGATCACAGGGCTTCACCAAGTCCCGCTGAAAGGCCATGGAAAGTTTGTCCAACTAGGGCGCAAAGTAATGCATCTTTACAGAGCAGCAGTGCCTATAGTGCTGTTGTTGAACTTTGTGTTTTCCGTGGGGGAGTTTGCAAACGTCAATGGTTTCGATGAGGTCCTCTTGAACAATATCATCACATCGATATGGTTCTTGCAAGTGTTTCTGTTTGCTACTAACAACGCCCTGCGTTCTCAAAAATGGGAACTGTTTTATGAAGCATGGGACACGTTTGCTGAGCACTACAAAACTGACACAAGAGCCAAAGCTTGGAAGGCATCGCTCGTTGCAACATCTTGCTACGTGATCTGGCTTACAGTTGCTTTTATTTTCATGGCGGTCATTTTAAGCACACCTCGTCCCCCTACAGGATTTATGGCTAAAGTTTCGCCAAAGTTCGTAAGTGTCTTGACAACAATGATCGTCATTACATATTTTTATTTTGTGTCAACGTGGTTTCTTCTAACATCGCAATTCTCCCTCATTTGCATTTTGATGTGTCGGCTTCTGTCGGATCATATCCAGGACATGAAAGTGGCTCGAGTCAGCAAGAACTCCTTCTGTGCCAAAATTGAGCATTTTCGCCAGCAACACGAGAAGATCTGTGGAATGATCGAACTGTCGGATGACATTCTTTCTGTGTTTGTCATTGTGACGGTCTTCACGGCCATTCCTCTGATTGTACTTACCCTGTATTTTGTCCTGTTTGTCTCCACCGACATGATGTCCTTCTCCTATGCCGCCACTTGGTGGTCCATCTCCCTCAGCTCATTACAGCTGACCATCGTGTTCCTGTTCGGAGGAGCCGTCAATTACATGGTAAGTTAAGGAAACTTTTTGGCTTGGCCACAGCCGAAACCATATATTCATTTGGATTTGTAATTTCATTATGGCAGCCCTTATCTTTTTCGTAACATTTCGGACATGTTGCATTGGCAGACAGCCGAGATTGTCCTAGTGTGTACACGTCATGCATGTTTTGAGGATTTCCCAAAGTTAATGTGATTTTTGGTAAGAAACAAACAACTAATCAGAAACTGACTGCTTGTTGTTTTTTTTACTCTGCTTCTATTCGTGGCAGCTAGATTCAAACTGTTAGTCAATTCCAAGATACGGTTATTATACTTGGGCCAAGACTTTAACAAAATCCGCTGATGGTTAAGCACCAGATGATGTGTTAGACCGGTTTATAATAATCTGCACAAGCCTTCCTTTTTTCAGGCTTGTAGTTTTAAATATTCGCATCGAAATATAGCTCTTCCTTTTCGGTTTTTACGTCAACGCACCACGCAAAATGACTAAAATTGCTCAAATGAGACATAATTATGACTTGACTATTGGAAGACAACTGGAAGGCTTCCTCACATGAAAATCCGAATGACCCTGCCGGGATTCGAACCCACGCGGTGAGGAGCTGAGTGAGTACATAATTATGAACTGAAACGAATGACATATAAATAAATTGCAATAATACAACCATATTACTTCAGCTTGGAAATATCTTGGCTAAACAAAGTAAAAAAGCGTTAATTTCAGGGTTTTTTAAGTGTTTTTTTTTTAGGGTTGGACAATCGCTATTTCACTTCAAAACAAGTAGAGCATAATTAAAAGCCTATTTAATACTTAGTAAATTTTATGTCCAGCGACCAACACAATTTAATTTCGTTGCCCGAGACTTTACAGTTTAAAGGTGTACACTTTAACATAACCAGATGTTTTACAGGCTCACAAGTGTGCTGGACTACTGTACCGACTGGATCTTATGTGTATCGAACCCACACATGCACAGCAGGTATGTTTTTTTTTTTTTTGTATGTTGTTTTTGTTTGTTTGTTGTTCTTTGTTGTTGTGGTGGTTTTTTGTTTTTGTTTTTTTGGTGTTGTTATTGTTGATGGTGATGTTTTTGTTGCATCTTAACGTCCTGACAGCAGTATTTCCGCCATCTGGGGACTTTGTCTATACGTGAAAAACTATGGCGATGCCTCACTGCAATGTCACGCCGTAGACAAGTTACATGGAAGATAAACCAGCCATGGAACTACACTTATGTGCTGAACGCCAAGCAAGAAGATTACACCAATATAATTTAGCGAAATGTAATGGAATATCGCGATAGGCCATCGAACCCACGACCCTTCTGTTATGTGGGAAGAAAGGGGGATAGTTTAGGGGCAATTTAAGATCAAACGAAAAGAAAATACTGTAGATCTATTTTTTTTTTCATTATTTATATATATATATTTATTTATTTTTTGTAAATGACAAAACCGATTTTATCCATCAATTGTCGAGTAAAATACAATGTGTTATACATTTATATACGTGTGTATATATTTGTGTGTATATATATATATGCAGCTGAACGTGTTCCTCAACAGATTGACCAGCCATCCTATCGGACTGACCGCTCTCGGACTTTTCGTGCTTGACAAACCCACCATCGTCACGGTAGGCTCTCTCTCTCTCTCTCTCTCTGATGAGGTAGTGCGTATGTGTGAATATATGTAGGAGTACGCGCGCAAATACGTGCTGAAACATTACATACGAATACAGTAAGATTCAAACAGCAGCACTAGAACCGCATACCTACGTCCCCTCTTTTTCTTCTACATTGCTTATATTGACACACGGCAAGGAACGGAATCCGATATCGCTTTATAACGGAGATCGTAACTTTTCACAAATTAATACTACCTATGGCTTCTATGCAAGATTCCGGATCTGTCTATCATACAACTAACATATTCTGCAACAATTTATTACCAAAAGGCATCCTTAACGCAGAAATAAAGCGAAATGTCAACAGTTTGTACTTTAAAAAAGTTTAGAACACACTCAACACTCATTTATGGCATTTTTACAATGCAATGCTTTATTCTTTGACCATAAGATCTATTTAAGTAAGGTTTTGACACCAATTAAAATAGAAATCCTCAAACGCTCTCTCTCTCTAAAGAGCACATTTCATGTTAGTTGGATAGTTAAAACTTAAAATGATCAGTAAATCTTTTACATCACATTTCACAAATATTACTTTGGCTATAGTGTCCGGCAAATTCAACTGTACTTATTTTTGTGTTGAAATGTCCATTAGCTAACTAATAGAGCTGTTTGCCTCATCGAGTCATCGAAATCATTTTTAAATAAAAAAATCCAGATAGCCGACAAATCAAATTGTGCCTCCCTTTTTCTGGACAGTATTCAGTACTACTATAAGTCATGTGTATATATTAATATGTCCAATTAAAATGAGTTTTCACTTCCGTTGCCCTTGTGCACGTGCAAATTGGTATTGAAGTCTGAATGTGAAGCTGTGATTGTAATAATTTTCAGTGACCGATAATTTTCTATGTAATCGTTTGGGGTATCAACTACGAGTCTTATGGGGTTTTTTTTGTTTTTTTTTTGTTTGTTTGTTTGTTTGTTGTTGTTTTTTGGTTGTTGTTTTTTTAAATAGTTTTCGCGTGTAATGTATTTGTATATATAGTTAATATAGTTTAAGTTTGTTCGGGGTTTAAAATAAACCGCTCAAGTCGCAAGCGAGCGAGCGTTTATAGGTTAAGTTGTTATCGAGGGTTAACAAGTTAAATGTTCCTCGCTGCGCCGAGTGGCGGTTTAATGTAAACCTCGAAACAAACATTAACCTATACTTACTAGAATCATTTAATTCCGTCTAAATATTATATTAAAATTGCACGGAATTCTTGTTTTGAGCTCTACATAAAAATCCAACAATTTAAGAATTCTTGCATTTTCATTTTGAATTTGTTTTAACTTCACTTCATATATTACCCACGTGCTCAGCCCCAACATAGCAACAGCCTATACATATTCAGTGATTTTCTTTTGATACATTTACTTCTTTTTACAGGTGATTTCCCCATGCCAAGAACTGACATTTTTTTCCTGAAATGACCACATATTTTCCCAATGAAATAGTTGGGTTTTTTTTCCCTCAAAAGAAATAATTCATGGAATTTTAATGAAAATTGTTTTATCAATATACTTTTAATGTTAATTTGAAACTTTCTTTGACATATAACACCTATGATTAGGTAATTGTTTTGTTTATTTAAAATATTTCATTCACCTATGCTTTCCCAATTTTTATTTATAACGCTTATTTTCCACAATAAGAGAGACACAGGCTGTAAAAAGTAAAATCTAAGAAGAAATCTTTCTTATCATTTCATTACAGTTTGTGGGCAGTATCGCCACGTATGCCACCTTAATGATACAGTTCAGGCCCGGCGACCCGACACACACGTTCATGTGCAACTGCTCCGCGCCATCACTCTGAAGCAGATGACAAACAAAACAGGCGCTGCACGTGCCGTGTACTTCCGGTTTCGAGGCATCCGATGGTCGGCTCGTTGAAAATACCCAAACGCCTTCTTTTTAATCGTCATGTTTTTATTATTATTTATTTATTTATTTATTTATTTATTTTAGCTATATTTGTCTCTGTTTTGGGGGTTTTTTTTCACACAAAGAAACAATTAGATCTAGTGTTTTACATGCATTTAAATATCCGAGTCTTCTAGAATGATATTCGTTTTATTTTTGCGAACGTTGGTAGTTTTTATACCCTATTGACATGGCATAATTGATTCTTACATTTTATTTGTTGTTGTTTTTGCGCGCGTATGCACTAAATGTATTAGGTTCTGTTTTAAGTATTACAGCATGTTGTAAAAAGAGTAAAAACACACAAATATTATACTTATGGCCATAGCGGACATGTCTAATTTACGGCTCCAGGCCAAACCTGCGGTCCCAGGATGTAAAGTGCTTGAAATGGGTAAATCTAACTGAACATTACATAGCTTATGTGGTAAAGCCTTGTAAATATTCATTTATTTTAATACATATCATCAATACAAAAAGAATGACATACTCCTACGTTACGCTACGTTATCAAGGGATGTAAACTATTGGGAAGATTGTTAATACCGGGACTTGTACCTGAATCCCATACCAAATAAAAACTTATCTAGGCTGAGTGTTTCGTCAACATTGTCCTTGTTGTTGTTGCTGCTGCTGATGATGATAATGATTTTTTTACATTGACATTAATATCGCCTTAGTAGCTTACTGTCCGGAAATTCATGCTTCTTGCAGACCCTAACTATTTAATTAATTATATAAGAAAAGTATTACCTGCTGTAAAATGTATCTTCATTGATCTATAAATTAGTTAATTTATGGCATCTCAAATCATCATCATCATATAATGTGTCTACTATAATTAAAGGATTTTCTGTGCTTTTTTGTTCTATATTTCTGAATAAATTGATAATATAAGTTTTTTGTTGTTTTTGGACCTTTTCTGTATGGCTTTGCTTTATTCAAGTCGTGCTTCAAAAACATGCGCGGCGTCTTTGATGCTTTGCATCAAAATCAGTTTTGATGTCTTATTATAACTGTGAAACGAGTGGCTGTTGTTGAATAAATTATTGTTTAAAAACAGCAACAGTTAGATAATTTAGGAATAATTTAGAGGAACAATTCATTAAAAAAATAAAATAATAATCTATCAAATTGGAAATGCTTTCTCGACGATTAAGATTATGCTATGTAATACAAAACACATACAAACATTTGTTTCTAGCATAAAGCAATCTTCAACCAGCCATTCAGGTCACCATGAATCAAAGTGGTAACCCGGTAAAAATAGGATAGTTAGATATCCGTTAGTCCGTAATAACTTTTCTCCGTGGTTATGCTTTGTAGGATGTATAAAATACACAATCTCTCGATGTTGTTAAATAAATATATTTCAACACAGATATATCTAACCAATTAGTAATATACAGTATTCTGTATAAATTTAAAGCACCATATTTGAAATCAAATACGTAAAGATTTGTCCTGACAAACTTCTGCACAGGACGGGTATTCAAACTGGAATCCTTTTTTTTACCATCAAAATCAACAACTATTATAAAAAAAAAAAATAAAAAAATACAGAATAAACAGAAATGCCAATCAAGTCTCAGTGGGCGGAGTTACTGGAAAGCCATAAAAGTGACAAAGAGGATTAACAAAACTTATCATGCCGCTAGATGACCAAAGGTATAATCAATGAAGACATTAAAATTGCAATAAACTAATTAGTCATGACACGTGCCAAGTACAGAAGCTATGAAAAGCATTTACATCTAGATACTATACTTATTTAAGAAACACAAAATTAGCGAAATATAAATGAAACTTAATAAACATAATTTGTATGAACTTAATAATGTTAATAATGGAAATATGTAATGATTTAAATATACAAATGACACAGACATAACATAACTCCATACATGTCAACATGAATTGTGTATAAAAGATAAACGAAGAGAGAGAAAGAGAGATGAAAGACAAATATAGAGTTGTAGCGTAAATTATTTGGCTGAATAATTTACCGCTACAACAAAAGTAGCCTATTACCCACACTCTCCATTAAATTAAAAGGAACCAGTGGTTCAACATATGTACGGTAGCCTATACTCTGAATGACTTTTCTTATTGGTCACTCAGGATTTTGCTTTCTGGCAAAGCAAGCACTCAAAACCATTTTGGTTAATGTCTCAATTGGAAAACATATAATCAAATAAAAATACCATGTAGCAAATTCCTTTAATTTTTTTTAAAAAAAAAAAGACTACTTGTAAGTTGACGCATGTGTTTTACACTCGTTCCATGAAATTCGACACAATTTATCCATTTTTTTTCAGTGCAACTGCATAGCGCTGAAAAATGGTATTTCTAGTTATTTCTCCTATACAGTACTCATAAAATTTTCTGTGCAGACTTCTTAAGGACAATTGCGATTACATCAATACAAATTAAATTCGTCCGCATGGTAATGCTAACATGAAGTAGAGATATGAAATTCTAGAATCTTAATGTACCTCCGTGCATGAAGTGACAGGCAGGCTACGCAACTTAGTTCTTTAGTGTTTTCATGTCATGGACAATTAATTATTGTGTCCCGTAAATATTTATTTTTGATTCAAAATTGATTTGTTCAACAATTTTGCTTAATCTCAGAATACCTGTGTTGTAGAGTTATGTTTAATTTTCTATTATTTTTACAAATTTGAGAGGTATTTTGGTTTTCGAAGTAGAGAATCATCTTTTTTACTTCTATCCACAAACTTATGCAGCATGGTCATGCTGAATATGTCTATGTTCTATCCATTAGCCTCAAAATGAAGCCGTGATGTGTGCCATAATTATTTCATGCGCTAATTTATGTAAAAAATGTATTATACTTATCTTTATTTACAAATTATTTTGTTGCATTATTTCGTAATAAAGTAAAAATCATAATTAAATCTTAATGTTTTTGCATTGTTTATTATTTTTCGAAAATTACCCCCCCCCCCAAAGAGGGGGTGGGGGGTGGCCTACATAAGAGAGAGAGAGAGTGTGTGTGTGTCATTTATAATGAAATGAAAAAAAATGCCGCACAGGAAGGGTTACTAGCCAGTTCCGTACATATATGTATTTATCATAATAAAAACAAAAATAAAGCATAAAGAAACAAAAACTTTATTACACTGTTCAATCTGGCCTTTAAAGACAAAATAAATGTTCTTAATAGTCAAATGAACTTGACGAAAGTGATGATTATATAAACATTAATATTAACTAATGTAAAAAGTATTATTCCATTTTTTATATGTTGGCTTTAGTATCGTTCCTCGGCTACTGGGCATAATATTTTACCATTCCGCTCAATCGATTTGAAAGCTCTTCACCAAGAAGAATTTCAGAGCAGAAAACGAAAATAGAGACTTTGTCGTGAAGAAGATAAATCGATGATTTGATAAAGATTTTACAATTTAAAAACATTCAAAAATGACAAGCAAATTCTTCAGCAAGGTTTCGTTTGTAAACAAGGTTTGTTGCACATTACGTTTTGACAAATTTATGTTGCTTCACTCCTGTAATGAGTACAGAGTAAAGCTCCGCCAACTTTTTTTTTCAGATGTTGGGGAAGGGGCATTAATATTCTGGGGTTTACTTAAGTAGTTGACTTTCACTTGTCCAGGGGGCAAGTTACTTTGAACATCTACTAGCCCCCAGTGAAAACAGGTTGCCCGATCTTTATGTTAGTTGGTGTTTGTTAATGTTTAAAACTAAATATGTGTGATATGAAGGTGAATTTTAGTTAATATGTATCAAACACAATTTGCAAGCATTTTACCCCTGATATACTATAGAAAATTAAAAAAAAAAAGATTTCATTTACCTAAATAAACTTGCCCGCCGCGCTATCTTCTTTGAAAAATCACTTGCCAGCAGTGATTTTAACCCGGCGCGGGCAAGTGGGCGTCCACTTAGGAAAACCCCTGATATTATGTTTTGGGGAAATATCACCTTTTTATCATTAAGGAAAGAATAATCCTGGAGTAAGATGCTAATTTAGGGTGTATCCTGGAGTATCCAGTTCTGACAACATAAGAAGTTACTGCAAGAAAATGAACAGAAGAGTACCTCATTTTTATATTATATATCCTCGAGTGCCAAACTGCACCCTTCTAAGATTTAATTAGGAAATGCAACATAAATAAAGTACATAGAATAAAAACTGTTCATGTACCAATTAGTTCTATCAATTTCACATTGATAACCTCAAAAATAATTCTTTTATAAATAATTATTCACTCGAAAATAACATTTAATACATTACAAGTGTGTGGTCCTAACTTCCGACCCTAGGTGACGTCATAGTAGTTGCAAACTGTACACATTATGACTTCCATTTATAACATGTAAACATAGCGAATGGAATTTCCAAGATACTTTTATTTTAAAAATTTGAGTGTAAAAGGGCCATTCTGCGTTGAAATCACTTTGTATTAAGAAAAAACACATAAAAAGAGTGGTGTGAGATAAAATTTGCAATATTTATCAGTTTGAATCAAACTTTGTACAAAAATCATCTGAGTTTATTGACAGAAACGTCGTAAAAAAATTCTCACAGTTGCTTACGCGTGTGATGAAATATTTTTTAACTGAAAATTCAAGAGTATGGTGTATATATAAGTAAGATGCACATATAGAGACAAAATCTTTAAACAACAGTTGCATTGAAGTTTTGTGTTCTTCTAACAGCACAATTGGTGCGTAAAAGATAAGATGATCCATTTGAGAACAAGAAACACTATCACACACAAAGTGTCCATTTTATTATAGGGTGCTCTCTGATTTTTGTAACTGGGGGTACAATAGCAATTTTCCTTAACTGTATGTCCTTTCATATAGAGAGTCCCTACAATTTTGGAGGTATGGGCCAATTTTGGAGGAAAAAACCCTCTACAGGGGTTAAATTGGTATGCTGTATGATAATTTTGAATGTGAATTTCACTGTCAGATTAATAACAACTATGACTATGACTTTCATACATAGGATTGTTGAGAAGTGTATTTATAATCAAACTTACAATATTTTAAGAACAAATGTTGGTTAACATAAATCAGTCACCATCAGTTTGCTGAGTATTATCGGTAGACTTAACAGGTGGTTTAAAAAATGATAAAAATAAGCATTAGTGAAAATGGTATAAAATCGGTACTTCTTTATGTATTAAATTAATGTTTTTATCTCATGTTTCCCAAACATTTTCAATGAAAAAAGTTTCCCTGTAAAATTATGTCACACTCAAGGTGAAATATTGTATTGGTGTACATAGCCCAAGAATACCAATAAGGCGAGAACTGAATACTTGAGGATAGTGGTATAGTAGTCCTAGGAATATATGTTGCTTTGCGATATTTTTTAAAATGGGGCAAAGCGATATCATATCGAAAAGCCTCAAATACACAGAGCAAAATTAAAAAATGTGCATTTCATAATTTCAGTTATAATTATCTTTGTATGATTTAATTCAATCCTAAAAATCCAAATCCACTAAATTTTATACAAAATTATGCCGAAATACATTCATTTAATCTTATTAATTAAATGTGGACCTCTTCTTCACTCTAAAAAACACCATTAATATGGGTAAATAAACTTTCAGATCAGAACAGGCGAACATTTTAACTGAGAATTATTGTGTACATACCAATCATGCTTACAATTTTGTGATATGTGAATGTTTCAATACAGTAACAAACACAGAAAATCTAGATGACAATGACAAGTCATCAGTCACAGGAATCACTCTTCCCCGTTTCTGGTACTTTCCTTTAAAATTTCTTTTAAAAATAATAATTAATTCATTATCAACCTTACTTTGAAAATGGACCAATCAGCTGTAAATATGATGTCAATATGTATACATTTGAAGCAATTACCTGTGCTTTGTTGAATTTGGGTTTAAAACACATTGTCACCATAATTAAGTTGTTTCTATGGTATAAGAAATAATAGTTTCTTCTATACAAGGTAGTTTTAGGTGCAGTCATTTTGTATTATTGACTTTGTAATAGCTTAAAATGTTACCGCAGAACATGCTATGTGTTTTTTAGGCTTTAGATTTGACATTTCTTTGCCACAGAGAGAAAATATCACAAAGCGATGGCATATCATATAGGACTAAGTGGTGTAGGACAAGCTTAACTGCATTGCAGTTGAGGTAGCTTTTATATGATGTGGTTTCCTTTCTTTCTTTCTTTTATTGTAATGCCTAGCAATCATTTTCTGATTATTATGGCCATATTTTAGACCTTACAGTCAAGGATTTCCCACGTGTGGGTCCTGTTTTTTGCTGAAGAGACAGCATTACTTTTTAGAAGAGACAGCAGTTACTTGTTATTCCTGACTTCCTAGTTAAGCAACATTGAGTAGGGTTAGTACTTGGATGGGTGACTGCCGGTTTCGCAGGCACAGCGAACAGGCTCCCTTCCTTTCCATGTCACTAAATGGGATGTGTTTTGTAATGTGTTTATTTATTGAGGTTTTCAATTTACATATATTGGAAAGTAGTAAATCAATATTGTCAGCTAGAATTATCTTTCAGCCATTTGAAGTACAGGGTTAACACTCTTTATGATTGCGTTTTATTAAGTTATGAAACCATTATTGAAGCACACAGTTTGTTGTTTTGTTTTACCCTTTACCTCATGAATATTCATCTATAGATACATTTTTGACTTTATGAATAGGAATTTACTGAAGTTTAAATGGTATATGAAAAAAATGATTGAATTTTTTTCTTTGCTATGCAAAGTGTGTAGAATCTTAACATTATTGTATGAGATCCGAATAGACAGCTTCTTCTTGCTCTGTTTTCCAAAGTGTCTATATGAGGTAAAAGGTTAAATTCATGCACAAACAAGAGATCTATTTTGGAATCAAATTCGTAATATCTGTTGTAAGTGTTCTATTGACATCCTTCATCTGTTTCAGATCAGCGATATTATGAAGGCGACATCAGATGATGATAAACCCATACCAGGTTACCTATATCAAGAAATTTGCAGTATCCTTTAGTCAGTCCATACCTTTATTTGTAATGCATAACTTCTGATTTTGGTTTCACGCATAATTTCTTGTGTAAAAAAAAAGGTCTTATTTACACACTTTCAAAAAAATAGGTTTCCTAATCAGTACACTACACACTCTATCATAAAGTGAACCCCAATAAAATGGACTCCAAGTACATGTACAGTTCATTAATTTGTGGCATACAGTTACATCATAGCCTACTTCAACATTCTTCAATTATATTGCAAAGTCCATAATGAGGTGCTCCAGCAATGGACTGTTTTTATTTCTTAAATTGACTTAAGGTGTATTGTCACATATAAATTATAATTCATCCAAGGAAACCCCTAAATGACATGTAATACATTAGATTTTGCAAAGTGTAATGTGGTACATGTATCTAGAATTGGACCTTAAAATTGATGTGAGAATGCATTCCAGCTTAAGTACACACTCTTTAGTACTTTTGTCTGATTGGTAAGAATGGAGCTGAACTAGGCTTAGACCTCCTGGATAGCATTACGATGGATTTGCACCGCAACCAAATGTGGGACAAACAGAAGCTTACATTTATGTTTTGTATGTTAATCAGAAGGGCCTTAACTTGTCCAGACATTACACTGGAATCCACAGAGAGCTGTGAAAGTTGCCTGGAGTTCCTTGTCAGCAGGCTAGATAGGGACTCCACTCATGTCAAACTAAAGGTGAGCAGTTGCATGGGTTTGTATGTTGTGAAAATGTCAAGTATATTTTTTATTTGATATGTTTATTTATATTTGTTTAATTTGAAAAAAAAAGGCTTTCAAGAACATCTTGTGGTTTTATCTTTAAAATGATCTGGGTAACCTCCAGCTGTGAATATTTTATTGTCAAGCCTGGTTATGCCCCTTGTTCATGATATTGTTGTAAGCAGTCCAAACAAAGTGTAAGGGAAAGACATATTTCCTCTGCAAAATAGTCTGTCTTTAAGTTTAGCAGAGTTCTGTAATGAGTTTATATTAGTGTAATTACATGACCAGGGTTATCCCTAGGATTCTGTGAACTGGAGTCCTAGACAATCATTTGCCAACAGTTGGAACTTGGAGCCCTCTCATGTATTTATATTGGATCTGCTCAGGGGAAAATAGGGGTCTTATTCCTAAAAATTTGGAGTCCAGGCTCGAATTCCACCAACAATACTTAGCGCTTAGTAATACTTAAATACGTAGATGCGAATTTCGTTTTTTGCTGCTCTTATTAAAATACCAAACTTATCTTATTAAAATAGCAAAAATTGTTCATTAATAAGGTAAGAATGTATGTCAACTTAGTCAATTCGAGCCCTGGCCTGGTCTCGTGTTCTCAGAATTACTAAGATATAACCTTGGACTTCTATCTGTGTACCATACTCAAATCCTTACTGAAATTAATCAACATAGTTTGAGAGTGAGTATGAAAATCCTACTTTTAAAAGTACCGTTTTCAAGAACACAGGACCAGGACTCAGAATTAAAAGTTATTGAGATCCCTGATGATACCGTGGTTGTACATGTCTTCATATCCATACAGTATCTGGATAACTTGTGATAATGTACCTACCCTGTACTGCAGGTGCTAAAACTGATGAAATACCTGGTGGAGAAAGGGCATCCAAACTTCAGACTTGGTCTTTTGAAGAACTCTACCGGAATAAAATCAGCTACAAGTATTGTTATTGTTTATCATTATTTTTGATTATTATCTGCATTTAAATTGAAATAAGGAAAAATGATTTACATATGCTGACTTTTGTGTGTGAAGTGTGTGTATAAATTCCAGATATGGAAAATAATAAATTCCACTCAGTGGTCTCAGGTTAACACCATTGTATATGCAGTTGTCACAGACTTTTCACAAGGATGGTTTCAAAGCAGTAATATTTTATTTCCTTTATAATTTGTTTCCCCAAAATTAAGAATAAAAAAAAAAACTGATTATTTCTTAAAAAGTTGAAAATTGACAGATTTTGTTAATGACTCTTGTTCATAATGTAAGTGTAAATCAACAACATGCTCTGAGATTTGTTGACTTCTGTGCCCATGAGGAGGTTTCACTTGTCTAACCCTGGATCTGATTATTACAGAACACAGTGGTCCCCCGGACCCCCTGCATGGTAATGTGCCATATGTGATGGTCCGCAAGACTGCTCAGGTTGGTGACTGGTTACCCCATCTAGATGAGTATACCTGCACAAAATCATTAAAATCACCACTTTTTATCTTATGACATAACATGCAAATTTGTGGTTACTGATCCTTGATGGTTAAGTGGTTAGAACATCACCCAATAACATGGACATTGTAGGTTCCATTCTGTGTATAGCTTCCTGCCTTGCTTCACAGTGTGTAATGGTAGCACCATGACTGGTTTGCCCAGCCTATGATTTGATGTAGCGTCATGCCACTTGTCTACAGAATGATACCACTGCAAGGTAGCACTTCATCAGTCTCCTGTAGACAGGGTCCCAAACACTGTTGATGTAGCTTCTTTGCTTGGTTCTCAGTATGTAGGGGTAGTTCCAGGACTGCCCAGTTTCAGAATAATGTGACTGGGTGTGGTTTCATGTCACTGGTCACAGTTAGGCAGCTGTATAACTTTTGGATGTAGACAAAGTCAATTAATGACTGAAATATAAAACAATGATGATGTTATGTAGATTTAAAAGTACATTGATAGGGTCTATCAGAAGTCCTCTTCAACACGGAAAATTTGACATCACCCGACCAAAATAAATCTGTCTGTACAGGTAAGACTTCACAGCACTTATCTTTTGTATGCTTTGTTAGTCTCTCATTATCTCTCAAGAGATCTAAAAAATCTTTCCAGTATTTTGATTCTTTTTAAACATCTGGACCTTGCTTATTTTTTTGCTATTAATTTATAATGTTAAGAAAAAATGAGATTGATACGTTTGTGATACCTTAAAACAGTTTAGATGAAAAATGTATTTTCATCACTTAACTATCATGTTTGAGGGACTTTTATAGCAAAACTAACATTTTGAGTTTATTGCAGAATATGAGAATACTATTCCCATGTTGTTGATATTGTGAACTCAGCGTTAAACCACCATGATGTACATGTGTTTCCCTTGTGTTATAGATGGTATGGGCTCCAGCAACTACGCCCAACACAGCCAAGGCGGGACCTCTCGTATGGAGGGTTTTGGGAACACCCCCACTCATACCAGTAGGTGGAAAGACATGGAGTTCTCTGAATTAACAAAGCATCAATATATCCTGTTTTTGATTTAGCTAAATTAAAACGAGATAAATAGAAGCTTATCTGCCAGTTTAGATCATTGTATCAACATTTAGCAGTCTTGTCACTGTTCAATTAATTAAAGGTTTTAATTGGAGCTGCTTTATGAATACAGTTGAATTTGAAATGTGTTTTCACAAGATGTAATAATTTTGATCCATGGATATCATGTGGGTTAAGTCATACAAAACATTTTTGTAGTCAGATTATGTATAGTCAAAATCATTCTATTAGTGCAATTGTTACAAATATATATGAATATAACCAAACTCTGATGGTTTTTTTTTTTCATTTGGTGAACAATTTATCTGGTCATGAAAAGACAGTAACCTCTGAATCTTTGTTAATACCTCATTTATCCATCGATTCAAAATGGAACAAGGTGAATACAGGATTTATTTATAATTCAGCTATGAAGGTGAAGGCAGGGTGCTTTGTGGTTCAGTTAGAAAGATATAGGGTCCATGTCCTCACCACATTTACTGTATACCACTATATATAAAGTAAATTGAAGTATGTTATGAGGGAAAGATTGTTTCAGAAAGGAACAAATTGATTAATGACTTTCTACAATTGATTCAAGTCAGAGAGATCTCATGTCATGTGATGCGTAGATTGATCAAATGAAGGAAGATGGTTAAGGGCATATGTGAGAGTTTGCTACATTTTCTATATAGACAAAGAAGGAAAATTAAACTGTTCAATAGAATTTTTTTAAAACTTTAAATGATTACAGAGAATTATAAAAGAGACATTTTTATTAAGAAAAAAAAAATGGGGGGGTCACCATCCTAAATTTTGAGTTATCTGTCCCTGAATGTGATATTTTAGCACTTTTAGGCCATATTCAAGGGAAGATTGTTGACATTGACATGTTTAACGGGGCACCTGTTGTAGGGACACTGGGGGAGAACATTCGTGATGGATTGTTCAAGATGGCGGAGAAACTTGGTGAAACAAGCGTAGACCACCAGAGGGAGCTGCTGTCAGCACTTGAAGATACCACCACAAGCAATTACACCCCTCCACCTAACACTGCATCCCAGCATGCACCTCCCTCCATCAGGGAATCAGATTCTACCACACAGTCACTGACTATTGGTGTGTTATTTTTTTTTTAATTCGAATAAAATGCTTTTTAGCAGGTAAATTTAAGGGATAATTTATTTCTGCAATTCTGCTGATAAAAATAAGATCAAATTAATAGATTTCACCAAATTTAATACCTATTCCTCCAACTCTTGTTTTGAGTCTACTTTGATTTTGCTGTTGGCCATTATTATAGAATTTTGAAAATAAGGTCAGAGTTGAGAGGTTAAGCCAAATTTCCCACAAATCACATTGCAATATATTGCACAAAGCAATATTTTTAGTCCTTTCATGTCTGTTGGTATGCGTTTCATGGACTTTTTCCGTTTTGTTCTTGCACTCTTTGTCTTTGTGAGGTACAGTAATGTCTGTTATGTTTGTTTAAAATAAATGTCCGTTGAGTTCATTCCATATTAGGTATTGGTGTGGTCCTTGTGCATTTTATGCCCTCCAGACTATTGTGAGTGTATCTAGCAGTCTAGGGGATGATTTTTGTCTCCAAATTTTTGATGCTTTTTTATCTGTTGTACATCCATGCATGCTATACTGTGACATGTGACTGAGGCAATAGGATTTATCCAAGTACATCTGTATTTTGTTATTAGAACCCCCACGAATACACGTGCCAGGCAAGGCTGGGGGAGGTTGGGAGGACAGCGATGACGAGGTGGAGGAGCCTGGGGGTGGACCACTTGAATCCTCAGGGTCAGGGGTCGGCAGTCAGGAGACAGGGGACAGGTTAGTGTTGTTATCTGGAGCACATGGGCCTGGGGGCGGTATTCATAAACCATCTTAACCCTTTACTACATGGATTTTGCTGAAATGGTTTATGAGACAATGGAATTTTCTTTGCAATATAGACTGTGTAGAATCTTTGTAATATATTATGAGCAAACAGAGCAGACCTAGATCAGAGAGCTCCTTCCAATAGGATTTAGGTCTTAAGTTTGAAATGTTTTGAGCATACAGCCCTTGGTGTATACAGACTCAAGAAATTTACATTTTCAAAGTTTCTTTTGCTTCGTCTCTGGCCCCAATTTGGGAAGATTTCTTTTATCTGCCTCCAATGTTTACATTAGTCTAGTGTCTCGGGAATATTTTCCTTAGAAAGACTTCCAGCACAGGCTGATGGCGAGTTGGGGGTCTTGCTGCTCCACCTGTAATTAGTTGAGAGTCTCGCTGCTCCACCTGTAATTAGTTGGGAGTCTTGCTCCACCTGTAATTAGTTGGGAGTCTTGCTCCACCTGTAATTAGTTGGGAGTCTTGCTCCACCTGTAATTAGTTGGTTGAGGCTATATGACTGACATACCCCATAAACAGAACACAAATGACAGAAAACTCCATAACAACAAGACCATGTTAACCCTGTACAGCATGAATATTTATTTACAAACTTATTCGATAATGAATATAAATTGACTGAATTTTAAATGTATGTAAAAAAATGGATAGTTTTTGTCGTGCCGTTTGTGAAGAATCTGAGCCACAGTATTGTATAAGCAAACAGGGGAGACCCTGACCAGAAAGCTCCTAGAAGGAATGTCTGATCTGGGTCTGCTCTGTTTGCCAAGAAAACATGTCTATATGAGGTAATGGTTATGATTAATTCCTGTACTACATGGTGCAGAATGGAGGCAGTGAGTGAGGACACAAGGCCAGAGCAGCAGGTCATATCCAGTTACGTGGAACACACGGATGGTCCGTACCTGTCAAACGCCCACCTGGCTGCCTTCCTGCACGAGTGTGCTGCACTTAATTGTGATAAAGTGGTTGAGCTTCTGAATGACAAAATATCGTCAACATCATCTGGGTCACTCACAGGCTTGCTGGTATGGATTTAAACATTTGTGCGCAGATAGATTATGCTAACAAATGAACAGTTCTTGAAAAATACCCAAAGTATGATTGACTGCTCAAATTCATTACACAGTTCTCTAACAAATATGAGGACAGAGTCTGTATTCATGAAACAGCATTAACTATACAAATTCTATATTATCTAAAATACTAACAGGAAATTATCACTGACTTTTTCAAAGACCTGAAAAAAAATTAGCTTTGATTTGTTATATTATACCAGATTTAAGTTTTAACTTAAAAATCATAATTAAGAATACTTTTTTTTAACTGCACATTCCCCTGTACATGACTATATTTCCACAATGATTTTAACTTCATTTGTTCCAGTATATGGCCATGTTCTTGATCACAACTGTGACAAAATGTGTTCCTGTACATGACCATGTTCTTGACCATTATTATAACTTCATTTGTTCCAGTATATGGCCATATTCTTGATCATGACTGTGACTACATGTGTTCCTGTACATGAACATGTTCTTGACCATGATTCTTGTTTCATTTGTTCCAGTATATGGCCATGTTCTTGATCATGACTGTGACTACATGTGTTCCTATACATGAACATGTTCTTGACCATGATTCTTGTTTCATTTGCTCCAGTATATGGCCATGTTCTTGATCATGACTGTGACTACATGTGTTCCTATACATGAACATATTCTTGACCATGATTCTTGTTTCATTTGCTCCAGTATATGGCCATGTTCTTAACATTTTTGATCATGACTGTGACTACATGTGTTCCTATACATGAACATGTTCTTGACCATGATTCTTGTTTCATTTGCTCCAGTATATGGCCATGTTCTTGATCATGACTGTGACTACATGTGTTCCTATACATGAACATGTTCTTGACCATGATTCTTGATTCATTTGCTCCAGTATATGGCCATGTTCTTGATCATGACTGTGACTACATGTGTTCCTGTACATGAACATGTTCTTGACCATGATTGTAACTTCATTTGTTCCAGTATATGGCCATGTTCTTGGTCATGACTGTGACTACATGTGTTCCTGTACATGAACATATTTGTGTAATATTTTCATGCCATGTTTTTCAGAGGATCTGTGTTGTACATGAAAAAATTTGACTTTCCTTTAATTTCTTCAGAGGAGATTGCTGCTGTTGGAGAGTTTGATTGGCAGTGACCTGGTCAGCCTTGACCGCTTGGCATCAGTGTGTGGGGATGGACTGGTCACTGTGGTACAAGCACACACTGGACCCTGCCAGAACAAAGCCAGGAAGGTGGGTTGTGGGTCAGGCAGGAGGTAGATATGTGTTAATCAGTAAGTCTTGTGGTCCAAGGATAGATCA
>CM037778.1:58856885-58906885 GCA_021229015.1 Solen grandis
CATGTCTGAAACTTCTCTTTGTGATTTTGTCGTCATCAGGAGGAAATTTATGACCTCTAGGTCAATAATCTTGAGGCCATTTTATTCTTGCCCAAGAAATCCTTTATAACTGTCTCAACTTACAATTTTTGACTTACAACTCTCGATCGCTATAATCATGATGTACAAAATGCATAGGTCAAACGTTTTTAGATTACGTCGATTAGGAAACAAGCTTTTTGTTACAACTTATACTCATCCCTCTCGGTGGTTCCTGGGTTGGACCAGTACTTTGCGCCTGGGATGGTCATGAAAAATCCATCCCCCAACGGAGTTCGAACCCAAAATCTTTGAGTCTGCAGTCGGGTATGTAACCACTAGACTACGGCGCCCTTCGGTGCATATCTGTGAATTTTTGTGGGAGCCGCTATCATTTGGAATAGATAAAGACTTGGCATATGCGTTATGGACCTATGTTTTCTTTACCTAAATGTGAAACAGGCTACATCTAAAACAATATTTTGACCAAAAACACACACACACACACACACACACGCGCGCCACTTTATTCCTTAATAAAGTGACTATGAACAGATATAAATTGTGTAATGGTAATACATTGGAAGAGAAACATTATTTAAGAACAACAACAATAAAAAAAAATACGCCTTACCCCCTTATGAATAATAAACTCGCCTAGTCAAAATATTATCCTTTCCTTATATTTTATACGGATTCATACAGACCGAAAACTTTGAATCGCAATTACATTATTTTGAACATTTTCAATTATACGACGTAGCATATGACAAGTATATAAAAAAAAATCATAAATGATTTCAAAATAAAGGTCACCTACCTGTGCAAGTTTTCCCATCATCGTTCAGGTTGAAGCCCTCTTTACATAAACACGTGGTTTTTGTGGGTTCGTTCACACATATATGCTGACAACCATGGCTTTTGCAGCGGTCTACAAAAATAAAACATAGTTTTATACGTAAAATAATGACGCAAATGGTGGGTATATTGGCACGACGACATATTTCCAAAATATAAAGGAACAAAAATGTAGCCGGGTACAGGTATTTGGTGATAAATCAATAGGCAATAAGACATGAGTGTCTCGATAGCTCAGTGGTAGAGCGCAGGAACGGTAATCATGAGGCCCTGGGTTCGAGTCCCGGTCGAGCCATGATTTTTTCACCACTTGTTACATTTGGCGCCCAACGTAAATAATCTACTGTTTGATATGGCTACTGCTTCGGCACCTCAAGAACTTTTCACAATGTTCTTTGTCTCAAAGAATTCGGGACGAATTCTAAATTTGGAGGGGGAATATGTAGCCGGGTACAGGTATTTGGTGATAAATAAATAGGCAATAAGACGTGAGTGTCTCGATAGCTCAGTGGTAGAGCGCAGGAACGGTAGTCCTGAGGCCCTGGGTTCGAGTCCCGGTCGAGCCATGATTTTTTCACCACCTGTTACAAAAACAACAATTTGACCGTCTGTATTGTAAAATGGTTGAAAAGACAAGCTAATACTATAAAGGCTTATATAAAGAGTGAGGGTAGGTTGATAGTTTCATTTTGGTTTATTATATAGTTAAGTAATTCTCACAAATAATGCATAAATATTTTATTAAAAATGATAATAATAAAAAATAACACACACTCACATACATGTAAATGAACGGTAACGCAGGCACAGAACTAAAATCACGATTCTTTTTATGCCGAGGCAACGGTATATAATCTCTAGGAAACGACTTAATTAGGCGAAGGAACGAGTTATCATTTCGAGGAACGACTCAATAAATCAAGCAAATGGCTTATCATCTTGAAGAAACGAATTGATGAGTCGAAAGAACGAGTTATGTTCTCAAACGACGTATTACACCGAAGTATTATATCGGGTACGAGATAGTCAACTAAAAGAATCGAAACTTATCTATTTCTCTCAATATAACAAGTTGCTCATAAGAAATGAAAAAAAAAAAAAAAAAAGATACACAAAAATAAGTCACCCTTCGAGACAAAAAAATCCCTTTAGTTCTTAAGTCCTCTGTGCCTCTGTATTTACTGTTATGCCAAAATATTATTGTATCATAATTACCTTGGGTAAAACTTACAGAAGCACTCTGACGTCATCAGAGATTTTTTTAAGAACTATCATACGGATATTTCCGAAGATGGGGTAGTTGAAGACCCACATCCCCATCCATCCTTAACGCACATATATAAGGGAAATAACTGCTGCTCTCCTGTCCCAGGCAAGTAAGGGAGATCACTCTCAGTGTATCTGTCAATTATCCCTTTCATTTAAAGGTTGTGTTACTCACCTTGTCCCGGGGGCTGGTTCTTGGTGTGATACATGCAGATGGCGACAAACCCCTCCATGTCACTAGCATACGCATTCACAACAGTGGATCCGTTTGTCTTATTGAAAAAGAAGACGTGCATATCTACCGGCATGATGACGTCCTGGAAATAGGTAACATAATTGGAATTTATAATCATAATTGAGAATAGTATTCCTTTTTTGTCTCTATGAAAAGAAAATAATTGAATAAAGTAACTGCTTCATTCAAACAATCGGCTAAGTCAGAAAAGGGAGGATCCCAAATGACTAGATTGAAAATTAAAAACTGCAAAATGATGAGAAAAAAAAACGTATACATGGTGACAAAAGGGTTAGAAACAATTGCAAAATTATGTCTATACTAAAGAGCGATAGAAAAACATTACTTAATGATTTAAAAATTCAAATATTTTGACTAAAAAAATCAGTTACAGAATTTAATCACTCACCTCAAACAAGGCGACATCGAAGAATATGTTGGAAAAACTCCGCCTGATGTGTTTCCGTTCTGCCCCTTCGTAACTTATACTGTCAATGGAGTCACTGAAGCATAAAAAAACATAGAGTTACCATGGTTATGACACGTGGTAGCAACACAACCCTCGGCCCGCAAGCAACATCCACGAAAAAAAAACCAACAATATCAATGTTTTCGATAGACGTTCAAGAAATGAGACTGCATTAAAATACATGAAAGCTGTTGGTAGATACCATCAGCATCAAAGTATGCCAAACATGGTGTTAATTAAAAAACACACACACGCTAAAATGAAGTTAACTCGAATACCCAACACGGAAAATATTTTTTATTTTATTTTCCAGCGAATAGATATACGAAATGTATTTCAAATCAATCAATTAAATCGATGAAAATAGTCATTATTTCGTATACTAAACAGAGGTTTAGGATTAGCCATTATAAGAATAAATTGTATAATAAATAAAGAACAAAAGCTCATAAGTTGCACAACTTATACCCTATACCAATATGACATCAATCCACGGACATTTGCCAAAGCAAATAAAAAAAGAAATATTTGTAAAACATATATGCCCCCTCATATGCCATAATATTTATATAGCTATACTACCTTGTGTATTGCATCCAGTATAGGTGAAAATGCTGAAAAAAATCTGGTGAAAAAGATTTGACCAGAACCCATTTTGATCAGAATCTATCTCGGCATTCAATGTCACAGTGACCTTGACCTTTAACCTAGTTACCCCTAAATCAAAAGGTTTTATTTACTGGTCATGCACAATCTCCATACTAAGTTTAAAATTCCTAGGCCCAGGCGTTTTTAAGTTATTGATAGGAAATGGTTTGGTCACCATTTCAACATAAAATCCCAGTAAATGAAGGTCACTGTGATCTTGACCTTTGACCTAGGGACCCCAAAAATCAATAGGGTTCATCTACTGATCATGACCAATCTCCATACTATGTTTGAAGTTCCTAGGCCCAGGCGTTCTCAAGTTATTGATCGGAAACAGCTTGGTCACCATTTTCAAATTCAAGCCCAGTAAATGAAGGTCATTGTGACCTTGACCTTTGACCAAGTGACTAAAAAAAATTGGGTTCATCTACGGGTCATGATCAATCTCCAGACTAAGTTTGAAGTTCCTAGGCCTAGGCGTTCCTAAGTTATTGATCGGAAATCGTTTGGTCTACGGACCGATGGACCGAGCGACCGACCGACATGTGCAAAGCAATATGCCCCCTCTTCTTTGAAGGGGGTGGGGGGCATAACAAGACCTGGTCATATGGACTTTTTAACGGGCTTTTTTCATCAAAAGTATGTCAATGGTCAAGGTCAATGTCAACTGCATAATAAAGAAGTTCATCCACTTATGCAACTGTCTAAATATTGAAGCAGCCAAATGAAACATTGACGTTATAGCAGATTTACCAAAAGGTAAACCTGTCCAGCAGCCGCTTGTTCATTAAAAGTAGGCCCAAACTCAATGTCACAAAGTCAAATCCATAATACAAAGACCCTTCCACATAAGCAACTGTCCAAATATTGAAGCAATTCAATGAAGGAACTAGCAGTTATAACAGATTTAGGTCAACCTGAGCGGACGCCTGACGACACCCGCCCGAATGTCGAAAAACCCGTCCAGTTAAAGCGCACTGTTTCAGCACCGTCCAGCAATTCAACTGATGTATGCATATATATGTACACTGAGTGCGTAAAAAAAGTACGTGCACACTTACTAGGCAGTCCAGAAAATCCGCTGGCTGGCTGGATCAGCCACGATAGAGTACACGGCCAAGAGACTGTTGGAAACCAGGACCTCGATGTTACCACCAATCAAGTCGGATCGCTGGATCTTCGGTGTCTGGCCGTTATCCGTCCAGAATAAATACCTGCACGTGGTCAAATCGATATATTTAGTTCACTAGATAGAATACATATTACAAATCACAGTTTAAAAACAAGATGCGTTCGAAAACACTATGCCCCGTCTGAGCTGTCAGATGTTAAATAACTGATGCCAATTGAAAGCCATTCATGAGTGAAGTAATTATGTCAAATGCATAGACTTAATTCAATATAGTGATGCAGTGATGCTTCAGACAAAAAAACAAACTTAAGGGAGATAATTTAAAAAAAAGAACCCGACGAGGATCTGTTCCTTGATTATCACACTTTCGCTACTCACTATCTATATTTTAGGTTTCAAGTCAGTACCTCCAATGGTAGAGGAGTTATATTCCAGACAAAAACTGATATAAAATAAAGGGAGATAATTCAAAATTCCGAGCAGGCAGCGTTATGGTTCTTGGTTACTGCATTGCTCCACTTGTTATCATATTATGTTTAAAGTTCCAAGTCCTTGTTTTTTTGTTGATGAGTTTTAACGAGAGAGAGAGAGAGAGAGAATAAGAGAGAGAGAGAAAAAAAATACATAAAAATGGACTTGGTAGAGTTATGGTTCTTGGTCACTGCACTTTCCTTAACTGTCATTAACTTATATATGAACCTTGTATAGTTTTTAAGTATATAGCAAATACGTTATTCGCTGGAAACTTCATGTGGCAATTGTAAGCGACAACAACATAATATGTCTGAATCAACTCTGTATTAAAATATATTTATATTACCACTCGGCCATCTGGGCCGGTTAGATTGGCTTAGTTTAGCTTATACATAGGAATATTGATGTTCATTCTACGGAAGCACAGAGGGGACATTTTTTTATATATCTCGTGGCCACGAGATAACTAAGAAAAAAAAAGTAAAAACGATCTTGTCTAATTCGTGGCCACGAGGTATAAGTAAGGAAAAATACTTCGCTCACTCGTGGCCACGATTTAATAACTAAGAAAGAAAAATTGCTAACTCGTGGCCTCGAAATAATTAACCAAGAAAAAAACAACAAATTTTGCTAACTCGTGACCACGAGATAATAACTAAGAAAAAAAACTCGCTATCTCGTGACCACGAGATATAAGTGAGAAAACAAACAAACAAATTTTGCTAACTCGTGGCCACGAAATAATAACCAATAAAAATAGATATCAGTTATCTCTTCGAGGAAAATATCAGTTTGGTGTGACTTCCTTTATCAGACTCAGACATAGTATACTCCCAAGAAATATAATCTACTCTGTAAACATGACACTAGCTCAGTGGATAAAGCGGTTAGGAATAAACACTTTTGACATAGTGGAAGCATAAGTTCGATCCTCATTTTTCTCATTCTCTTCAATATATATATATATATGACATACATACACTATGCCAAAATAAAAAGTACCCATCATATATTTCTATCTAGATCTATATATTTGAAATTAACATATATTCTGACTATTTGTTCTATCTGGAGTAAAGAACCATTCCTTTCTGACAATATGTCGCTGCGATATTTCTTTTAATGAAACAAATTGAACGACTTTCATTACTGACATAGGAGTCGAGATTCGCTTATAAATAAAGCATTTACTAACATACCCGATAGCTTTGTTTCGTAGATCATTATGCAATCTTGGCATTTTTTTTTACTTTATTTTTGCGTGATTTTATTCCATTGTCTTTTATTTTCGTTTTATCTATGCAGTCAGATACTACCACCGGATATCGACTTGCACAAGGCGCACGTGCAAAACCACTAAATTTGGTCTCTAACCGAAGGGCATGATATAATACTGATTTAACTTAAGGTCAACAGGTACTCCAACGATTACATGTACATTTTTTTTTATCAGTTATTGTATGTGTCAACATAATATTAGAAGAGATATCTAGAATTGTAAAGTGGGTATTTCTTTTATGGTCACTCATATTCTCTATTATGTGACGTGGAAAAATGGAAAACTTTCTCTTGAATAATAAATGTATACAAGAGGGCCAAGATGGCCCTAAAGACGCTCACCTGAGAAAAACTGCCTTCATTGCCTGTACAAGTTACTAAATTATAGCATAGTTGTTCTGAATGCATAACCCATGAGATCATTTCAATTCCACGAACTAAACAGTGCCTGTGGTCAAAATTTGAAGTCAATATTGACTGAGAGAAAATGCTTGAGTGCAAACGAAGTGAAATCTGGGCTTTTTTAAATATTAAAAGGGGCATAACTCCTGACCTAATAGGCCGATATCAGCAAACAATTGAAACTGAGATATTATGATAATTAACATTGTCATAAAGTTTGAAGATGATTTCTTAAGAAATGAAGATGCTAGAGTGCAAACAAACTAATTGTGGACGACGGACGGACGACGGACATTCATCGATCCTAAAAGCTCGTCCTGAGCACATGTACAGGTGAGCTAATAAAAAAGTACACACCTCAAGGGAAAAGTGCACACGTGATTTTCAATGAGAAAAATTAAAAAAATCAATTCCTATTTCGGTCTCTCTATAATTAGACGGCTCTCATACCATTTAGGTTGTTTCAAAGTTTGCTCTACCTGGCCACGGTTTGAGGTCCCCTATTCAACATCTAAATCGTTTAAAATACCCTGCGCGAGTTATAAATCAAAATACCTTGCATAGCATGCTGTTATGATGTTTACAGGTATACTTTATAGTATGTACATTATATGATTTAAGGTAGCACTGTTAACTTTAAAGCAGCTTAATCATATTTAGACATCTATATTACATATAGGACGCACTGGATTTTGTGTCGGATTTGGCGCCCTTACAAAACACTATAATATATACAGAGTATCACGGTTATTCAGTAACCATTCGGTAGTTGTGTTATTTGTGTGGTTCACGAGACGCTTTAACGGTAAAAGTTTGTTTGTACCCCGCATTAGATGGGAAAACCCATTTTTGCCGAGTTCCGGAGAACATCTATTAGTTGAGAGTTATCATATTTATCTTTGTCTCTATATTGTGTGGCGTTTATACGAACGCTCGGAAGCAAGACGCTGTAGTTCGGCGTGCGTTCCGTATAAACCACGATGTTCACGTAGTAACACGTGAAAAGCATGGTGTGTGACCCCCGGCTTTATATCTGTATGCAGTAACATAAAGTGGGACCCTTGATATCATTCGTACCCGATTCAATGTTAATAGCAACGGATTCTACAGTCCATGTTTGACCTGTGCATTTTTGTTAACACCATATTATGTCTAAGATTTGTTATCCTTTTTTTTTCAATCCGTTTGTCATTCCTGTAGAATTTGTTCAATTCTGCTAAGCAGGTCGCAATAATCTATATTATTTTCCAATGTTGCAACTATTATCCTTCCCTTTTGAAACTAAAACACACACCTTTAAACACGTGACAGCAATAAGTCCTTTTTAATTCTTTTTTCTACTTTTTGTGTGTTAAAATTGGTTTATCCGATTTCATTTGAATTATTTAACGCCATTTTTGCCATCAAAGACTAACAGATGGCCAGTTCACCTAACAACTTTTTCCCTCTTTCTGACAGTACTGAAACTTTAGAACGCATCTCTGTAGTTAACTGAGAACAGCGGTGGAAGACGAATGACCATCAGAAAGAAAGTTTTGGTCATTCATCACGGAGACCATGACTGAAATACTGTCGAAGCGACGGTAAACTCAAATAGTCAAGTCAAGTCATCACGGAGAACGTGCCCAACTCCAGTGTGGATCGAATCCGTAACTCTCTGCGCTACACAGCCAAGCGCCGGTTTATTTATGTGAAACCCATGGTCCTTATCCTGTGGATGGGACTAGGACATGATTTAACTCGAATCCCAACAGTTAATAACATTCCCGCGATTTCGCATGACTTTTTCTAGTTTTTATCTAAGAAACACAGCCCAGATAAGGAAGTACATAGGAAACGTGGGCGCTTATACGAAATGAGACGTAACCTACGTAATTCAACGAGCACTTCCAAAACACCAAGTCTGCTTGCATGTGTAAAAATTTACACAAAATAAACATACGTTTTAGACTTTTCCCAGTCACTGATTGGTCAATTTAAATCAGCGAATTATACCGGATATGGAGATTCTCTGGTGAAATGATCTTTCAATATAGATCTATATATTGAAAGAAATAATTTACATTGAAAACGACCTGGAACCCTGTAAACATGTTATAGAAAAAAATAATAAAGGAGACATTTATGTATAACTTATAGTATATATTTTAAATTTTATCGCAAGCGACGGGAAGTGGAACCCTTCGATAAATACGTATTAATTATGGTGTATATTTTAAATTGTATGAAATTTATCGCAAACGACGCGAGGCGAATCCATAAAAGGTGCGCAGCCTACTGGTACCCAAACTCCACACAGTGATCTCCCTTGCAAGCCAAAAAGTCACTGCCGTCACAAATGACACATGATGATGGTAAACTAACAAAATGGCGTCTCCGTCTGCTGTCACAACAACAAAAATATATCTTTAAAATGATTAATTCTTTTTATCACGAGGCGATATTTGATGTTTATCAGAGAAAACATACTTAGGGAAATGACACTCGCAGTATTTTTTTTTTTTTTTTTTTTGAAAAAAAAAAAAATAGCTAAATTCTGTTAATTTTTACTTGTGGTGGCAGTGGTTATCTACAACTGTATAGGGATGTACCTACTGTGCGGAGTTTGACTGGTACCATACCCTCAGTACATTTAATTTGGCTCATGTTACAGCGCTTTTAAAGTGACACGAATATATGAAACACGACAAGGTGCCTAGTATTGACAGTACCTGGTTAATTGAAAATATGTGTTGAGGCGGGTGATTAAATTTCTTTCTGTGTGCATGTAATATGAAAGAAACGCAATTAGGCCATTCTAACACGGACCTGTGATATGTAAATGCGTGATTTGTGCAAATGTCACGGTCATGGCCACAAGAGTATAAACATTTGCAATGCAAGCACACGTATATCCATTTCAATAATATGTGTGCATAAATCTAATACAACCCTAGTTTTACACTACAAAACTAACTCATGAAAAGAGATCCGTTGAATAGATTATCCGTTGAATAGATTTCTGAATATCAATAAGGAAATATCTTTTGACGCATAAACATTAAAATCCTTCCCGTGAAACCCCTAAAAGATAAGTTTATACCTTTTCTTTGGAGAAATAACCTAGCTATAGAAATAATTAAGTAAAACGAGACGGGTGAATATCGTAACCGAGAGGAAAGGTGCCTGGATAGCGAAGTGGTAACGCACTTCGCTTCTCACAAATGCGTCTCGGGTTCGATTCAAGGTCACATACGTGAGAGGATACAGTGGTCACCCGTCCAGATACGTGGGTTTTCTTCGGGCTTTCCGGTTTCCTTCCACATTAATGACCTAATACACCGCCACCAGAGCCATCGAGAGTGATTAATATAAGTTGTTATAACTTGTTTCGTAATCGATATGAAATAAAGAAAGAGAGGAGAGGTCGTGTATTCAATTCAAGGCCACGATATTCTGATTAAAAAAAAGTTGTTAAAATGATACTAATATATCTCCCTCGTTATTCGCATTTAGAAACCACCCTTTTTCCAAAGTCACGGAATTAGTTGACCATGGTAATGATAGAAGTACTAAATACATATAGATGATTTTAAATCAAATTCATCTGTGCACGAGCTGCCTTAACACAAAACCCTGGTTCTTTTCTGCAGATTTTAACGATATAAATGAATGACATGGTCCATGAAGATACATAATATTCCTTAACAAAGATAACACAAAATATTCTACATTTGTTAAGAACATGCATTCTAAACGTGAACTAGATTTGCATACTGCAAATGCAACGGTTTTCGTGATGATCAACAGTTTCAAACCTGATCAGCCAAGTTAAAATACCAGAAAAACAACAAAATGCAAAACGTTTATATATCTTAGTTTTTTCGTTCATTGGTGAATTCAGCTGTGACCACATCTCGAATGGAATGTGATCTTCCACTGAGCCAGGCCCCCATCCGCTGTGATCAGACCTGTTAATTGCTGGTCTCTTTAGCCAATATAGTAGTTATATGGTAAAACCTCTGATGGGTTGATGCATAACTAAATTACCTGCTACTATGGAAGTGAGATAGTAGGCTAGTTTTACACATACATTCATGACCTGTTACAGCTAGCAGAGCCTGCATCTATTTATAGAACATAGGTAACCAGTGTGCTCATTCTGTCAAATTTTCTCTGTTTTTATTCTGGGTCATGTATTGAAATTCTCTATAAATTCATCAATTCTTGACAGATTTTCAAAATTCTTTTTTTGTTGACGAGGTAAGACATTCTTTTTTCCAATGATGACAAAATATATCACACATTTAAACTTTAAAGGCTTTAAAATCAATTCAAAGTTTGACCAAACTTCATACTGCCACCAAACAACCAAATCAATCCCGATCTGAAAAAACTAAAATTCTTCAAAAAGTACTTTTTAGAGGCTTTTGATTTTACCCATATTCTTTCGATAAAATATTTTTAGATTTTGAGATATTTAAGGTCAAAGAAAAAACCAATAATCACAATATGACCTTGACCTTTGCATTTTTTGAAAATTTGAAACTGTGAAGTCCCTGGAAACAACAAACAATACAATCTGTGAAAATTTCATAAAGATTGCTTCAAAAATAATGACAGAATCCTCCAAAAACTAAAAAAATGCCTATTCTCGAAAATTTGTTTCCTCCATATTTTAGTGCACTTTGACCGCTTATTGAAAGCCATTTTATGCATTTTCTGAAATCGCCACCCCATATATTTTGTGCGCAAAGATCTTCGGAATCAATTTCAAAAAACAGAATGAGCGTATCTAATCTCTAACAAAAATGGGCATGTTTTTCGTGGACACACCCTAATTTGCCAGATTTTTTCAAAGATTCAAACATTCAACCTCTTCTAGCTCAAAAGTTTCAAAGATATGGATATTGCCACTCATCATATTTTAACGGGCAGTTGACAGAGAACAGAATGCAAAAAACTGCATACAAATAAAATGTCAAATGACAGAGTTATCGGCAATTATATGTTTTGATGCTAAACGCCACCTAGCGGCAAAACTTAGTACTAAAATGAAAAACAAACTTAGTGGTGCACAACTTCAGATACATGTGAGTATGCATGGAAATTTTCATATTTGTAGCACTTCTAATCATGTCGCAACAGCGGCCACAAAAAAAGTGCAAAGAATAATAATAATGGAAAAAAAAAAAAGGGAAAAAGAAACACAAGAAGAACAGTAGGTTTTCGCGGCTGCGTTGCAGTCCACGAAAACCTAATTACCTATGCCGGAATTGACACCACTTATAAAGTATGTTATTTACAAATATAATAGACACTGGTGTATACGAAGTCATTATTTAGCTCGTGTGAGGTATCGCATTTGACCTGCCTACATATAGATTGGCTGAACTTTGAAAATGAATATCCTAAAATTCTCGAGTGTCTGTGAATCATGTATCTACGGTCTAGATCAGGATATCCGTACCGGGGGAACCTGAAACATGAGTGGGGGGACAATCTTATGGCATTTTCGGTAAAATGTGTTGGTTCACAATTGGCAATAGTTGAGGCGCTTGCATTAGGAAGACACCATTTAAAAAACGTAAACAATACAAATATATCTCTACAGCTCCTAAATACGATTTTTGTTATCACAATCAGAACCACCACAAGAATAGTAAGGAGTACAGTTTTTAATCTGTTTACAGTATATTCTTCATATCGTTCCTAATAAGCATTTTCAGTGCATGTAAACCAACATATTTTTACAATATACCACGTGACAGTGATTACGTGATATGATTAATGCGTCATGCTTTCAGTCATTTTGTCATTTTTATGATCCAGGAATTTCTTAAGAGGTCATGATTCATGTCACCTGAGTAAATAACAGCGGAATGCATTGTAAATATGAAACTGAAGCTAAGAGCAAGACTTCCCTGAATATTGTCAACGTAATTTGAAATAAAAAGCAAGAAGGTTTCATGTTTTAAACATGCGCAATCGTGCTGCGCAAAAACACACACAGCCTTTAATCCAAACATTTTTTCTGATTTAAAGCTTCCTTTTGTAACTGCAAACTCCATTTTATGACTTGAAACCCACTTTTTGCATCTCGAAATTTACTCTTTTTTTTGCTACTTACAAACCCACTCTTTCTGACTATGAACTTTTTTTTTTTTTTGAGTCTCACTTTTTCTAATTCAAACTCACCAACACAAATAAGATATATTTCTATATATTTCCGGCGGATCAGCCAGAATGTACTTGTTTAAAAATCAACTGTATTAGTAGTTCATACTTCTGCCAAAGTCCACAATCAACGTATGCGAATATACCAAGACATTGGGACTATAATAGTAGACCCAGCTAGGGGCGGGTGGGGGAGGGGGGGGGCAGAAATCCTTGTTAATGAACAACAGCAAACACTGTATGTAACCCGTCCTGTAGTTGGTTTGTTGTAACGTCAATAAATCATTAGATCTGACTTACCCGGCAATAGGATCGACTGCTATCCCCACAGGATACTCGAGACCCTTGTTGACGATGACCTTGTACAAGGTCGTATCGTTAATGGGGCCACCAGGCTGCATGGCGATCCAGGCCATTAGAGGCTCTGTCCAGTAGATGTTGTGAGACACCCAGTCCACTGCGATCTGGAACAAGGACACACGTACAGGCACATACTATACCGGCACAGGCATACTTTTATTTAAACATTAATACTTACACGAAGAATACGGAGGGTCCATACACAAATAAAATCGTACTACTTTGACCATATGTCTTTGTTAAAAGTCGGAGGATTTTCAAACAATTAAACATAAATCAACAAAAAAACAAAAACAATTTTATCTAAAACGAAAGTAGAAAGTATACTTTTCCAGAATATGATTAGCGATTAAACATAAATTTGCCTAGTACTGGGGTGTTGGGTCAATCAATGACAATCAATGGATGCTCATTTCTGACAAAGATAATATTTACGAATTAAAGCAGCTCGTTCACAGATGATCATTTGATTTTTAACTATATGTGTGTATTACGTACATGTATATCAATACCCATCTACAGGCACATAGTCACCTAATGCCACCATCTGTTGTTGTTAAAATGGCTGGTTTCCCTATCACAGGCAATACCGTTACAGACAGTATTGAAACTATATGTAGAATTATATGAAAACGGATAGATTTTCTACTTTCTTTTTCAGCCACTTGGCTGATCGCATTCACTCTTCGCGCATGCGCTAACTTAATTGACTGAACTTTTAAAATCGCTACCCTGAACTGGTGAGGACCCCGTGTTGTCGAACGTGTCACGTGGTACCGCAAGGACCTACTTCGGGGATATCGCATTCTATATTTAACAGACATCGCTGAATTTACGTTTACGAAAATAGCGTTTTCCGGTGCAAGGTGGCCTACACTTGCTGAATTTATTTGTCGGAAAACAAAGACTTTACCAACATTAACGAGGGAGAGTAATTTTTTTATTATTTTTACCGATCATCTTTGAACGAGCTGCTTTAAGATGTGTACACTTATACATAAAAAGAACAATCGCGTTTCAATCGCTTTCAGATTTTTATAATGTAAGTTTTACATTCATTACTCCTAAATGTAAACTTAACAACTTTTATTTTTTGTTATTCCTTTTCCTCAGCTTTTTCTACAGATCTTATATTTCATATTTTATTCTATATATTTACCTTGTATATTATTTTATTATCATATTTTGATAGATATTGAATGTTTATTTGTCTGTGTTGTACACCATGTGTGTAATTTTGCAGCCAAACCAGTCATATGATTGCCTTGGTCAGTGCAATTATAGAAGATGTCGTGGACCGCTCCAAACCATCCGAACCATTTCTCCATATAAGGTCTTACAGTCTTCATAAACCAGTGAGAATGACGTTTAGAAAACATCATGACTTTTTAATATATGCCGGTATATATTATCTATGAATGTATGATTTGATTGATATAAGACTGGAAAAGTGGCTACAAATAAAGTCTGCTAGGGAATGACGTGTTCTCCAAATTTGCATAGTTACACCCAATCAAAAACAAATTGAACATAAAGTGTGGCAGTAGCTAGATATTTCCAAACATACGATTAGAACCCTTGCTAGTCTATTGCCCGATCCATGACCAGGGAGCGTAGTGTTAAAGTGGTCCAGCAAATAATAAAACACACACAAAATTAAACAAAAGCATTAGTGTAGATTGTTCGAGAATACATAAACTATATTATTTCCTTTCCTATATAGAAGAAGAACTTATCTCCTAGTCTTACAAGATATAGCATACAGCTACAATTTACTTAGTACAGAACCATCGGAACAACACAAATTGACTTGAAATCCGTCAACGCAGAAGCGGTGCAACTATCCAGCTTACTTTGCAAGAAAGAAACAATACAGATGTTTGATGTTTAAAGTGGGTGAGTATGTACGGATGTGTCCACTTGTTCCTGTGATGAAACGCATGGCACCGTCCCCGGTGGCCGAGTGGTAAGAGCGTCCGCCTCGGGTGCGGGAGGTCGTGGATTCGATCCCCGGCCGCGACATACCAAAATCGTAAAAAAGGAAGTGTTATAGCTCTCTTGTGTGGCGCTCGGCATATAAGGGTAGTTGCAGGACTGATGGCCTGGTGTTAGGGTAATGTGATCGGGTGTGGTATCATGCCACATGTCTATGACGTGATACTGCAGTGTGGCAGCACTATATCTGTCTCAAGTAGACATCGTCTCCAAATGACTGAAATACTGTCGATTGGACGTTAAACCCAACATACAAACAAACAAACTCATGGCAGAAGTAAAAATAAGTTGTATGGTGCCTGCGTGACCTAAGCGCATTATGGGCGGATCAAGTTGCGGAAGCGACTGGTCACGTCATGTTATGTTAAGCATGTTATTCATATAGCCCGAAGCGAGGCAGCGTACGTGACACACTGTAAATATGTTATTGTTTACATTATAAATTGCATGAAGTTTATCAAAAACGACGAGAAGTGGATACATACTATCTGAAGTTATGGTTTTATCAAACTGACTTGCTTTAAGTATTGTATTTCTAGATATGAACTGATTTTATTTCGCTTCGGGTATAATTGCTGATATGTTAATTTACCACGTGATCTGACTTATAGCCATGGAGATATTGTAACCAGGAATATGATCGTCTATACTTCAGTTGTATCATCCCTCTAAACGTATAAATTCATAAAGCGATTTAACATGATTCAGACGTTTAAATATTTGCTCCTACTTCCTCCTAAAGTTTATTTTCCTGAGTGCAACATACCAATCATGGGCTTTTGTATGAAAAGCACAGCCAGGGTCGCTTTAGGTATTGAATAGAGCGTTATTATGATTTAATAAATTACCGCTCTATACAGCCAACATTACTCGTTTTAGCTAACAATGATTTGACGGTTAACCCTTTCCCTCATATAGACTCATTTTGACGCACCCAATAGGTACCACATAAAGCCTGATCTGCAGAAAACCACAGTTAAACCTTACCAAATTTAATTAAAAAATCCTCATTTCCAGACTACTGAGGAGCAGCGAACAGCATAAAACCTGATCAGCCTGCGAGTTACTCGCAGGCTGATCTGGTTTTATGCTGTTCGTATAGGTCTTTTCATGGTGTCCTCTATGAGGGAAAGGGTTAAATGAACTAACAGTTAAACCTAGGATCATGCTTGCGTTCCAAAAATTTCAAAATAGCAGCCTTAATATAAAGAATAAAGAAGACGTCACCTAGTGAACATCGGCCTTAATTACTTTATCAGATTTCAACAATATGAAATCAATATAAATCTATACCTTACTCTACATACTTATTCCTTAAATGATGTATACAAAGTTTTAAAAGGATTATCACTTGTAAGAGAGCATTTGTTATTAAGAGAGAGAGAGAGGGGGGTGGGGCGCAATAATGAAACTCTCAAACACATGTACATTACAAACGTTAATGCACTCGCGCGTTTAAGCGTACAAAATTTCATGCGATGAAACATGCAAAATGTGTTCAACAATGCCGCAGGAAGAGATATTTTACAGGTAAATCTTAAGTCTTATACATGTATGTATATATATATAAGTGCAGACGACAACAGAATAAATTAATGATATAGAATAATACCGTGGTGCATCACTGAACGTATTGAAAAGCATAATACAAGTAACGAAAATGATCTCGGTATGCTCAAAACATCCTTTATCAATATGTAAAGTTTAACACGCAAAAACTTCTCAGGTTTACAAAAGTAAAGGACATAAAGCGTTGTGGGCGTTATTGTGAAAGAGGGTGGTTTCTTCTATTATGTCATATTTAAGAATTTGACCGGAGACCGGATTTAAGTCACCTTAGCAACGTGCATTTACATGTGATTATATTAACGTTTGTTAAAAATTATATTCAATCCAAAATCCGTGTTATTTTCAAATACACTGCTAAGTAAGAGTATTAATTTGATATCACTGAAAAAGCACAAAGACAAATGATAAGAATATGTATAGAAGTACCATTTCAGTTATGTACGAGATATGTCGCGACTAGAGTACGAACCCACGACTTACAAGATAAGGAGAGGTCGACATGTCGGACTATAAACCTTTTCTTATAAGAGGTGGTGAAATAAAGATCTTGTTACGATATGTACGTAATAATGTGTATGTATAAACACATACGACAGGTCTTAAATGCCATTGAGTTTAAATTATACAGAATAGCATATTTATTATATCCTGCGTCTTACTTGAATCACGGTTTGATTATGGCTTTACTTTTTCCATATGCTTTCCTAATTTTAAGCAAGAGGGCCATAGTTCAACAGCGAACCCGGTATAAAAGGAAAGAAAAGTAACAGCAAATACATTAGGACATCAAAGAAAATGAACTCCGCTTAAAAAACAATATTGGTATACAGTGAGCCAAGAAACATCTGTTCCAAAAACAAAAATTTAATCCAGCCAGTACTTTTGGACAAAAAGTTGTATTTTTCAAATCTGCACTTTATACTCGTACATATAAGGTATACAGGTTCCGGTCCCTTGTGGTCATGTTTTGCAACAGATCTAAAAGTTTTAACAATCTTAGTAGAGTTTGAGCCAAGGGACATCAGTGCCAAAATATTTTGAAATCCATCCTGTTCTTTGGGGTATTTTTCAAGTATTCACTTTTTTCTTATTTAATTGCCATGACAACCGGATTTCTGCATGTACTTTAATTCCTTGAACAACTTTGAAAGGGGTGGGGGGACCAAAAGAGCATATCTGTAAAGTTTAATGGAAATAGGCCTATAGGTGTATAAGAGGAGACGTCATTTTAAGTTTAATGTCACAAAAGCTCACCTGTGAGCATATTGTGCTCAGATGAGCTAAATAATGGAAATGATGGTGACGCTAATGCTGCCAACAGTGATAATGGTGATGATGAAGGAGGAGGTGAAAATTTAAATACAAAACAACATACCTTCACAAAGTCGCTGGATATCCCATAATGCTGTATCGTGAATTTCATTTCCGACAACATGGCGGACGAATTCCAGTTCTCGCCCAGTACTAGATTCCTCGAAGTGAAGTCGTATAGATATATGTAATTCATGTCGTAATCGACGTCACATGCCAGGAACTGCAGCTCATCATCCTGCACAAGAAAAAAAACTAGTATATTTCTTTGTTATAATGACACGCAAACACACACACACATACACACACACACATATATATATATATAATATATATATATATTATTTCTCATCTTCTGCTGCCGATGCTGCTGCTGCTGCCTTTGATAGGTTGGGGCTAAGTTATAAATTCTATAGTTTCGAAGAGGGTATAGCGTAGTGAATGGCCTGACGCCACATGTCATAGTCTTTACAAGGGGTTAGTCACTGGCAAAAGTCCATGTGACTCATATGGGGGATCTTTTCGGGGAGTTCATGTAATGTTATTTCTGTGTCTCTACATACTATATTGACTCACACCCTCTCAAACCTCAAACTGATTTGTCTCAGTATGGCTGTATGTTCTAAATGCTGAGATTCGTAACTATGGATTTAAGTTAATGCAATTTCTAAGGAAAATAGACCGAAATATGAATACATTCAAACAATTCTTTCTAAGGATAGTAGAAAGAAGTGCTAGAAAGAAATATGCGAAGCTTCGTCCAATCCAAGCACTAAAGTAAAACCTCGCATGCAAAGCTTGAACACATGATACTTTTTTACCTTTTACACAAGATGTCAAAAACATGGTTAAGATATACATAGTATATCCTGTATGACGTTTTTAACAGCAATGAAACTCCATTTTTCATAACAATGACTTTGACCCATCTCTTCAAAACCTTATTTCGACACAAGTTATGAATGTTGCAAGTTTTAATGTTATATTTCATTCCTGTGCAAAGTTCTTGAGAAAAATCGATTTTTAGGGCAGGTAGTCAACAGTCACAAAACATTTTCTTCTGTATGTGTCATCCATACCAACATCCTATGTACAGAATGAATTCCATCTTAATCATTCGTAATATGTAAAAGGCAAAGCCTCGAAGCTAGCGCAGCATTTTTTTTAATTTTGTTAATATGTATATTTTGACTTGGCAGAGAAAGAGAGAGAGAGGGGGGGGGGTCTAATCAACAATTAAATTAAAGTTAAAAAAACACACACACTCTAAAATATTAAAATTCTCAGATAATGATCTAACCGCAGAACTTCATTTCCATTACGTTAACATCTATATGTAACATCATATTTTATTTCATGATATTTTAAATAATCTTTTTTTTTTCATTACGTAATCAAGTCATTTTAGATAGAATATGTCATTAAGTTGAAAGTACTGAGATAAACGTACCAGAAGTACGATATGAAGGGGGCGAATAGAGGCTCATTTTAATCACCGAGGTTTTCCGATTGACAGATTACCCAGAACACCATGAAGGAAAAACAAGAGATGTCATTCTTTTACATGTCACGCCGCTTAAAATTTATAATTACAATAACTCTTGGGTAGACTTTTTTGCTGAATTCGCTGGTAAATATTCAAGATGGTGACTGACGAAAGTTTTCAGAACATTAGTATTTGAACAAAAATTACAACTACTCGACACCGTAGCGCTCGCTATTAAGAATCACAGCTATTACATAAAATGTTAGATGACATTAACATACAGGTGGAAAAAGATCGACCGACTGACGTACCAACTAACCGATACAGTGCTTCCAGTATACCCCTTTAAACATCCTCTTAATGTTAATTTGAGATAAAAAAAAAATACTTGCTGGCTGCATCAGTTTTGTACTTGTGACATACGGCATGGTATGGTTAGGGAGTACTTACGTTAAAACTCATGCCATTTAATTCACCGGTAAAGTTGGGAGCAATCTGGTCGGGTGTGGCTGGTAAGACAACAATGTCCATGTATCCAACTGGTTTGAGGGGCAGAGTGTTCATTACTATCCCGTAGTCACCATATTCTGCAGATAGAAATGTTAGTATTGCACGGTAAATGGGGTCTATTTCTAAACCGGAAAGGGTTAAAACAATGCGACAAACACACACAAACAAGATATTTATCGTAAAAAGATATGCAGTGTTATGTGGGTTAAAATAATGGACAATGTAGAAAAGACATTTGATGTATAAATTACTATGATTGTAGACACAAATGCACCGCCGTTAACTGGTACACAGTTGTACATAGACCTAGGCCTGAATAAATTGACGTATGCAGTCAATGACTTGTCGAGTTCAGAGGTCAACGCCCTCACGAAAAGGTTACAGCGATCTTTTCAAGGGCGTATGAGTTTTATAAAATGCCGACTTTTATCCTCGGCGTTGGATACCCGAGGCGTTATGGTCAAGGCTAAAAACTGAACTTGATAAAAAGGGTCAAAGACAAAGTCATTAAGCGCGTGACAGAGCCGACTGATTGGGTCAAATCAATCTTTATAGTAGAAAATCAAAGGACTGAGAGTCCTAAAGTTCCGTTAAGCATAAACTGGAACAGTAAAGGAGAACGTGTGGCTTGTAATTTGGAACCTTTCTACTGATTTCCCTCATCAAATAATCTTGTAGCTGTGAGGGCCGAACGACATAATTGTATTTGCCATTTTCGTATTAGATTAACCAAGGACATAGTATACTGCTGCACCTCACTGGCTGACATCATAATAATTTCATTGATATTTTCCCGCCTACGCAAACAGATGCACGTATATCTTGCCCGCTGGAGGGAATTAAATTTGGATATCCGGTATTGTCATTTTCGCAATCGGTTACAATATGTTGCGTTGTAAATATAAAAACAAATACTAGCAAACTTGGAAACCCGAAAGCATTTAATGAGGCTCTTCGACGTCCACATTTTAAGATGCCTACTCTCGAGGATATAACGACAAAATTAGCTGGGGCTTAATATTTCAGCATTCTTCATATCGCGCATGCAAACTGGAGTGTCCAGTTAAACGAACAGTCGTCTCAATATGAATTCAATACATGACGTCTTTTATTTTATTTTTTTATTTATTTTTATTTTTATTTTTTTGCGCGCGCGGAAACAAAATGTCTACGGACAGAAGGACAGACAGCGCAATATCATAATACGTCCCGTCATCGACAGGCTTATATGAACCTTGCACCATCACTAAATAAAACGTACAAGAACTTTCTTTAAAATAAAGATATCGATGCCGATAGGGATGGAATTAATGGAGATATGATGTAAAGCGACCCCTCTACCGCAATAAGCGGAGTAAAACATAATTGTAATGAAGCGATAATGATACCAAAGACGGTGAAACAGATTGTAATACACTATATATTATGTATATTATAATAGTAAATACATATTATATTTTATCATATTTTATCATAATAAACAGATGTTTACAACGCTCGGCCGAAACAAGTTCAAATATGCATATTAGACAAGGGCTTTGATTTTATTCAACGAAACTGTAATTCAGTCAGAAAACTGAATGAATATTTCGGGAACACGAAACATATCATTTCAACAAACAATTTTACGTATTTTTATTTAATCATAGGAACATGCTACCATTGAAAATCGTTCGAATATTCATTTGGACTTATCTTGAATCATATCCGTAAATAGGTCAACAGTCGGGTCGGCCACGCCGAAAAATAAATGAATAAATCATAGATACATAAATTAGTTATGCACCGTGTTCCATATTCCGCACTGAATAACAATCAAGTTGTATTCCAACATCACTTTAAACATTAAAGGGCGTATGTTGCAGTTTACCGTCGCAATGTCACTTAAGTGTAACATATTTCTAATACTCCAAATATTTGGATATAAGCTGTCATAATACGCTATTTTTTCAACAAGGACGTCTGTTTGTATTCAAAACATTTCTTTTTGAAATAAATTATTAATTGAAAATGATATTTAATAGATTATATGCTTTCTGCACATAAAGTCTTTTTTCCACGACAAGTTGGCCTGCGACATGTATTATCTAAGGCAAAATATCGAAGTGTGGCAGCAACAAATGAACAGACTTTTCATAACGCCATGTGACATACGCCGTTCGATGGATAACATACGGGGACTTTTAAAAATGAGGGTAGGATGGTGTGTGTGTTGGGGGGGGGGGGGGGTAATCTTCTGGCAAGCCGTTATAGAATCTCATCTCCAAACTTTCATTACATTATTCAGGAATGTTGCAGATTTGAAAAGGAACTTGAGGTTGGCTTGTGTTGTGTGAAGCAATGTGCTAGAGTATATAAGGACGTTTCAATGGCGATTAGAACATATATATTATATATGAGAAACGGACTGCCTAGTGAAGTCAGTGTAGTTTTGATATTTTTGATTGTTTTCACTTACATCCTTGCGAATAACGCGTGAGTCTCACAAAAGCGTGCCACAGAATAGACACCACAATTTGGACAGTTAGGAATGCATGAGGAATTTAAGACTGATTTTACCTTGATTAGCTTTTATTATTTCTAAATTACACCAGATTTACACAAACACTATCACCATACTGCTACGTTGGCCAAATGTCAAGAGCGTCCGTGAGTTCGATCCCTGGTCGCGACATGCGAAATTAGTCAAAATGCTACCGTTTTACACTCTGTGTGTTTTGTGCATATAATGGTAGTTCCAGAACTATTTGACCCATTGTCAGGATAACTGTAACTGGGTATAATATCAGGCTTCTTGTATAAGGTGTAATATCACAATAAATTATACCTCATTTGCTTAAATCGTTCTTAATTCAATATGACGTCATCCGGTCCATATTATAATTGACCGGCACTGTGGTCCGGTATGATGTTCAATAGACCGGATGACATAATCGCTTATCTTTTTTTTTTACGTCGTGAAGATTCGTTTCGGTTATACCTTCCTTAGTCAGACTGCAATAGTTGTAATATATCCCAAGTAGACAGTTGTCCTCAGATTACCATGATTACTGATAAAATGTCAGAGGGACGTTGCATATGGTCTTCAAAAACGCAACGCATATTTATTTATTTATTTATTTATTTATTTATCTATTTATTTATTTATTTATTTATTTATTTCAATTTTAGCAACGGTGATCTATTAAAGGAAAGACGGGACTATTTGTCGTAGGATATATATGCAGACAATTAAAATGAAAACAATTGAAACTGTTAATCTTGTTTACCGGAAAAAAACACATTACAGCTCATAGTAACATGTAATGATGATGAAAATAATAATATAATAATATATCAAATGACATTAATTTTACATTTGTATGACATTCCAAAATGCCTCGTGCTCGATAGTTTAAGTAATGTTGAAACATGTAGATATAGAAATGTAGACTCATCTTGAAAGACAAAAAAAAAAGAAAAAGAAAAAAAAGAAAAGAAAAGCATGGAAAAAAGACAGGCATTTAAATAGAGAAAGAAGAAAAATTTCATGTCTACTGCATAAGCAAAGCCTCTTACATCGTCGGATACTCACGGCTCACTACATGACATCATAGATGATCTATAGATCGGCTATAGGTATTCGACGATGATCCTCTTATAACGAAACTATCGGGACCAGGAATGTGCTCGAATCAATTAAATTAGAATTAGATCTGCTTAGATTTTGACTAAGTGCTGATTACCTGCATTACTAAAGGTAAATGAACACCTTTCTTCATTGCAATCATAAAACGGATGATTAATGGTTGCATGTGTCGATTACAGCTGATTACGATTACTGATTATCAATATCCCTGCCCGGGATCTCTTATAAATTTGTCTGAAAGCCTGCGTTATTTATGCTCGTTGCATTTTTCCGATAAAAAATAACAATAATCTCATTACAAATGTTTTAACAAAGGTGGTCTATGGTGTATACTCATTGTATGTGCACCAACGTTCAGTGTGCTCAAATACTATAGAAGTTTGAATTGGTTACACGTGGATTCTGTTCTGCACGCACATCGTATTTGGATCACACAAGTAAATAAAAGAAAATGACGCCATGATAAACCGTTCATAATGATACTCGTACCCTGTTTATGGCAAATATTATATGTGTTTTAGAGGGGGTGAATTAAGCAAAACAAAACATAGTATAAGGCATAATCGTAATAAACCCAAATGCACAGACTCCGCAAAAGCCTCTATGTTGATTACCTTGAGAAATGCATATCTACGGGAAAGATTCCATAGGAAGTAGTGGCTTTCTCGTTCTGTAATAGCACACAATTATCATTCGAGTTATATATATTGCCCTGTCTGAACAACTAAGGCGCGTATTCTTTCATTTAATTTATTTGATATTGCGCGTTGTGGACGTGTCCAAGCATTCAGAGGTAAGTTATCATTTGAGGCTTTGCCCTTTTAAATAAGAAACTATTTTTCCTTGTTACATGTAATTCAAAACGCACTGGAACTTTAAATGCTGAGCATAAAGTTTACGGTAATTGTTGCGGAGGTGGCCTCCAGAGAAAAGCTGACTATCATTTAGAGATTATGAAAAATGGTCAAGAACTCTAAGACCATTAGATCTAATACAAAAAAAAAAGTGTGAAAAGATGATTTCATCCTGTTTTGTGTGTTTAGTTTTTTATTTCTTAAAAAAAGTAGTTTTTGCGGTAGGTCGGTGGTTCTACCCGGATGCCTCCGTGCATTCGGGGTCTTCCTCCACCTGTAATTAGCTGGACGTCGCTATATGACAGACATACTGTCGAAGCGACGGTAAACTCAAATAGTCAAGTCAAGTGAAAAGTAGTTTTTAAACCCATATCATAAGATGAATATGGATTATGACTAGACCAAGTCCCCCAGTGAGATAAAAGGAAAACATGCTTTCAACTTATTATGTATCATTATCGATGCGATGCTGTGCTTCATGCACACCAGTGACTTTTCTTCTTATGAGATTATACGGAGTTATCGTTTATATTTTAAATTCATGAAATTCAAAATACAAGCGATGATCTTTTTTCAAGTCACGTACGCCATAAGCTTAGAATTTAAACCGCCTCAAAATGTGTTATTTAAGCAATGTTTACTGTTTTTTTAAAACGCATACTGCCTGTAACATGTAGGTTGCTTGCTTCAAACTTTACAGCATCTTATTGTTGAATAAATATGTAAGAATTACGGCTATCTGACTATTTAACCATGGCATTTAGAATTTAATACTCAGTAAAGCAATAACCGAAAATTTACCTATGGTACATAGGTCTTTTTGAACCTAAAATACTTCAATAGTTACACACAAAAAATCTGATATTAATGATACAGAAATAATGGCAAAGGAGAAAGACAGAGAAAAAAGTTGACCCTACTGGGTTTCTAACCCACAACCAGTGTGCAGCAATTTTAGCCTATTTGTGAATACTCTTCAATTGGAGATCTAGATCCTCAAGTAGGACAAACTGTAAACTACTTTTATTTAATGAAGAATACGATAGTAAAAACAATTTATGGAAGAAAAAGAAAAAAAATCCATAACTGCGATGACATAGATTGCAAAATCAAGTTTTAAGTTCTTCCATCCATTTCAAGTTAATTTTATATTGTGGATTTGACGACTTTAAACTTTTATATAGCAAACAACATACAATATTTGTAATTCTGAATGAATACTATACTGACGGCCAAAAGAAACGCCCCAACTGATTTGGCGTCATTTTCCTCATACCTATTGAAATTTTAGTGAAATGTAGTCTGTATACATGTACATTGACCGATAATCACGGCAAAGAAAAAATCGTGCGCTTCTATTCAGCCCGATGTCCATTTCCGGTGGCTGCTCATGATTTCCACGTGCACCTAGTGTATGTTAACCACGTGGTGAAATCAATCACATTTTACACAGTTACATGTGCTAGTCGATAGACAATCACAATTTCAGAGATTTTCTGATTAAACATTCGTATTTAAGAATGCCAAGGCTAAATTCTGAAGAGAGAACTCGCGTTTTGGCCATGCTCGAATGCGGGCGAACGCAAGAGCAAGTCGCCAGACGTTTTAACGTCTCGCGTTCGACGATTCGGCGTCTTGTTCGACGTGTTAGAGTTACGGGAACGTTTGCCGATCGGCCACGTTCAGGAAGACCTCGTGTGACATCTGTAAGACAAGATAATTTCATACGTCAACGTCATTTGCGTGACAGGTTTGTGACAGCGGAATCGACGTCGCGTTTAGTTGTCGGTAACCGTGGTCGCCCAATAAGTCGTTATACGGTTAGAAGACGACACGACTGAGGGAACGCGGGATTACCTGCCGTAGACCCTACCGTGGTTTAGTTCTAACTTTACGCCACCGTCACCTACGTCTGATCTGGGCCCGCAACCATCGCGGTCAGCGTTGGCAGAACGTGGTGTTCAGCGACGAGTCGCGTTTCAACTTATGGAACGCCGACGGGCGTATCCGTGTGTACAGGCGACGTCACGAACGCTACGTTGACAATTGCGTTGTAGAGAAAATGGAATGGGGCGTTTCTTTTGCCCGTCAGTATATTTAATGATTTAGAGAATATAAAATCAACATATCGTTTTGTGTTTTCTTTTAAATGCTACATTACATAATGTGCAATCGAGCACAACAATATGAAGCAAAAGTGTTGCACATTTCTATAGCGACAAAATAGCGTTATAATATTTTTTTATTTCATATTTCTTCTACTTATATTGTTTTCAAACACTACCGAAATTATGTAACCATATGTTACCATGTATCCAAACAGAGACGTATAAACACTGTTTATATGTTTGTTTGTTTGGTTAAACGTCCCACCGACAGTATTTCAGTCATGTTTATATGTCTCTGATCCAAACCATGAATAGTTAATGATAACAACATAACAAAATGTTCTAATTAAGGTTCAAGACGTGGCTACTCACTGTTCTCGGACACGGTTATTCCACAGAACGTCAGGATTAGGAGCCTAGACAACATGGTCACTGATTTACACATGTCCGTTGTAAGGTCCGTTATGTTTTGGCCAACGATGGACCAACGATAGATACAGTGTCAACCTGATATTTGCTTCTTTATTCCTGTGTCTAACATGCAGTACTATCTCGATATCTCAGATGACACCTTTCACATGTCTGCTCGTATTTATTTACACGTCCCTTTATATACCAGTCTCGTATTGTAACCCCAATGGAAATATGATATCTACAGATATAAATTTAAATTTAAACTACACAAGTAAACTTTCTTCAAAACCGCTCAAATATATCTGGCTCACTGCATATACCCGATAAAATAAAATGAAAACAGTTCATGAAAAGATTTTCGGTATAGGTTAGTGTTTTTAGTAAGCATTCATGTATGGGATTATATTTTGACCAGTGAGATTGCAGTATTTTTCAAAATAACTCGTTAAACCACTTGGTTTAATGGGTAACCTAGTAAATAAGACCAATCTTTGAGCGCATGGGTGTAGAGGTGGACTTGGAAAGTAACGTCTAAACATAATTCCAACATTAATAGAGGTAAACATTAAAATAATTGAATGATCTCATTGAACATAATATAACTTCAAACACTAATGCTTTACACTGTGCAATTTGTCCTGCATTTTATCAATAAAACAATCGTGCAATGTACGGGGTGTAACGGCAAGCATTTGAATGACACAAAAGTACACATACTTAAATCGATATTTTGGCTTTACTTTGTAGAAGTACGCACGGCGCATACATAGACATCAGTCGGCAGTTTTGGGGGTCACGTGACAGGCACGTTACAGCTGGCTGATTTTGTCTAAAGTTGAAAACCATTCTTTTAGACTATTTGATTACTAAGAACATACATGTAGTGTCAAATATTTGGGAACTTTATGCCTTTCGTAGAGGCCCTCGCTGTCGTTCAAAATGTTTACAGATTTATACAAATTGATTAATAGACTATCCATTAGTAACACTAAGAAAATATGTAGTCAATGGTTGACCTGTTTTACACAAGAGAACTCATAGTTTTGTTTGTGATACTGTTTGTGTGGAAAGTAAAGTTGGGCTTAGATTTTCACTGCTAGAAAAAAAATGGAAAGATGGATTCTTTGTTCAGTATGAAAATACTCCCTACATCCGTCAATAGTTGATGTAATTTCGCGATTCATCAAGCAACTTCATTCCTTCAGCACTTGACCCTAAACTTTATGACAATATGCCTTATTATCCATTATCTCTAAACCAAGTTTTTTTATGGCTGATATTGGCCTATTAGGTCAGTAGTTATGGTTAATTATCAAAATTGCCAGATTTGACTTTGGTTGCAACCTAGCATCTTCATTTCTTAAACAATCATTTTTTACGTTTCATGACAATGCCTTCATAAACTATTGGCTTAGTTCTACTTAAAATTTTGACAAGTGCTGTTTGGTTTGTTAAATTTAAATGATCTTGCTGTATTTCTGCATGGATTATGTATTCAGTACAATAATGCTATAACACAGTTACTTGCACAGGTAATTAACATTTCCCGGGCGAACGCCCTCTGGGCCTTCTTGGCCCTCTGGTTTTTAACATGATGACAGAGGAAATGTTAATTGCCAAAAAACGCTGAGTACATGTAAGTGACAAGGGTTTATTGCAAAATGGGTTAATGGATTTTCGTAAAAGATTTTTTCATCAATTTGTACATTTTTCCTATTTATTATGTCATTTCAAGGCTTCTGGTATGACGTTCTATTTGAAGACTGTTTTTGTTTGTGTGTGACAAATGAAATAATTATTGCAACATGCATGGTGTAGACGAAACGAATTTATTGCAAAAAGGGGTTGGTAATTTTCTTTTTTTTTTTTTTTTTTTTTTTTTTTTTTTGTTAGCAGAGTAAAGGTTCCGGATGGCTTGGTTCAAGTTGAAGACCACACTTGCAGGTCACATGATATGATGTTTGAATATTTGTGTCCAGTGCGTATCTCAAGAACCGCATAAAGAAATTTGAAACTATTTGACAGTCATGTTAACCATAATTACAATATGTGCAGAGCGAAGTTTTAGGTGGATTGTTTCAAGGTCAAGGTTGTTCTTGAAAGTCGCATGTCATACTGGTGTAATGTTAGAATATTTCTTATCTGCTCTGTATCTACATGTTAGACCAATATCAGAAAACTGCATAGATTTGCATTTGTACACTCTAGTACTAGTATCAAATGGTCATATATCAAGTTTGTTCATATCATAGCTTGGGGTTGATATTACCCACATCCGATGTTGACCTGTTTTTAAATAGACCTAGACCTAAATAGAATAAATATGAGGTAGTTTTGACCTTCAATTGCGGACCACATATACAGTTGTGTGGCATTCAGCTTTGACCTTGGATGACTCTGGCCATGACCCATTGACCTACGTATTAATTCTAGCTATAACCTTCAAATTTGAACCACATGTATGTTTGTTTTATGGAACTGAAATTATCTTGCTGTATTTCATGCAAGAATTATGTATCCAGTAAAACTATGCTATAATAAAGTAACTTGTAGAGGCAATGGAAGCAGTGTTTCTCAGGTGAGCGTCATCAGGGCCAGCTTGTTTCCATTTGCTTTGTGGTGGCATTCATCTATTTTATTATGTGAACCTAGTAAAATTGAATTTGATCAGGGTTTTTTATCACAAAATACGTTGTTTATGCACTTCTTAGATTAATTGCCAGATTGACTTGACCTAAAAGACTTGTTTCTGGTCACAGACTAAAAATAATGGGTCGGTAGGTCGGCTTTTTAAAACTTCGTTTTATTCCATATGCTAAATGCAAAATTTGATATTGAATATGTCCTGTGAGGTAACAGTTTTTATTTTTGTTTTCCCCTCATTATTCTAGCATTTCTTAAAATATATTTACAGTTGCAATGTAGGTAAGGCTGCAGGTGACTGCAACAATTTGACTTTCATCCTTACTTTCTGTAGAAAGCGCAACATCGTATTAAACCGAGCTTTTGTCCCATTAAGTGTCAAAATGTACCTAAAGATCATCTGATTCGTCTGTTGGATGTTATTTTCTTCCTTTTAATAAGGAAACGACTTTCTCTGACGAGTTTTAGAATACGAAAGGCCAAAATTGTGGAATGTGAATTACCTCTTAGTCTGGGACAATATGAATCTGGAAAAAAATGCAATTTTCAAATGACGCTAACGGCATCGCTAGCTGTTCCTCGATGTTTGTTTATGTATGTTTGTATATCCTATCGGTTTTTATTATTTTCATTGTACAACGCCATTAAATATGTATTTCAAATGCAAAAATAGGCGTTCAATCAAATTTTCAAGTTCAAAGTTTCAATGGTCTTTTTTTCTACCCGATGCCTCCGTGCATTCGGGGTCTTACTCCACCTGTAATTAGCTGGGCGTCGCTATATGACTGAAATACTCTCATCTGTGTATTGCCATCTGCAGTTTTTGAGCTGTATTCTGAATTCTCAGAATGCAGTCTCATTACTATGACGTCCGTCTACGGAATCTGATAACTCACATTTCAGTATAAATATTCTCTACAAAAATAGGCTAAAATTTCTATATAATATCGTGATTTATACCTATCTTTCTCGTATGAGTAACTGTTTCAGAAAGCTTCGTATTTTAACCATATTTTATAGACATTTCACCTATGATAAAATGATATTTCATACTGGTTGATATTCACAGATGAACATTAAAGATTACGGATATATGTACGGACCGTGAATGATTTTTAAATCAACACATAATGTTTCTTTGCAACTTTGCAACGAAAATAATCAAAATAATTAGCATAAATGGTGGACATTGCATTGGTGTTCAGTGCATTACGAATTGAAAATAACGACTATAAATATCGTATCCAAGGTCTGTACACTTTTGAACCGGGATCCGTCAAAATAGCCAATGTATATCTATTTCATCGCAATTAGAGATAACTAATATATATTTCAGATTCTAAAAACTTTAATCTGGTTAGTAGTGCCACAGACATATGGTGAATATGTCTATGGTAATGCAATCAGGATAATGTCTTTGTGTTTCCGGATAGAGCGACATTCTTATTGTTTGTTTTCATTAATAGACATTCGGAAAGTAGCTCGTAAAGGTTGACCTACTATATCAAGTCTGCTCCGATCTAAACTTTAATACCGAAAAGAATTTTAATCATCAAGGTATCTTAGCAGAGCGCTGTAGTATCTGTCCTGAAAGATTATATTCGATTCAATTATTAAGTGTCTATGATTTTAAAATCCAATGATTTGCCTAACTTATAAGCTAGGACATTGTGGCCATACCACGTGGTATATGACGTCATTTTAAGCTAACACGAAAAGCAAATTTTCATCGACTTAGAGGGAAAAACTGCTGTAAGTATTTTATTTCTTTATCAATCTTAATGGCATATAGTGCATGCGAAGCGAAACATTGTGTTCTACAGATAGGTCCTAATGATTCTTTTGTCAGGTGTACAGATTTCCCTGCTGGCTTGCGGTAGGTCGGTGGTTCTACCCGGGTACCTATGTGTACTCGGGGTCTTCCTCCACCTGTAATTAGCTGGACGTCACTGTATGATTGAAATACTATCGCAGCGACGGTAAACCCCAATACAACAACAACAACAACAGTTTTCCCTAACATTCGGGAAAACCTTCCAAGATCGTTAATTTTTGTTTGCTAACACGTAAAGCGCATCACTAATATTGTCATAAATCCGTGTTTTAGAATTTAAAACTGATCGGAAGGTCAGATATTGATTCGAAATCCCAAGGATAAAGGAATTTTCAAAATAATGCCGTGTTCTTGTAGATATCAGTATGTGTTAGATAATGCTACCACGAAAAGCAAACACATTCTAGCTAACACGTAAAGTCAATTGTGAAAATTTTCCTTCTCATGTGCTCAAGTTTTGTTTAAGCGTACAATTAACTGATACTCGTGTATTGAGAGACAAACAATCTTATATATCGATATCCAAACAAATATTAACTAGATTCTAGATTTCGTTTGTCCCGAACAAACGAAAGGGCTTTCTGCTTTGTAAATCAATAAAGCAGATCAGCTGAATATTTTTTAACATGTGCTATGTAATCGTCCGATTATGCATGGTGTTAAGGTATCACGTGTCTAACAGTTTTTGAAATTTCATTTCCCTCAAACACATTTTGAGTCATCAGATTGTAGGGATCGAAAATTAGTTTGATCACTTTCCCTTGAAAGTATCTAATTTCGGACAATAAAAAGACAAATGCTAAACCAAATCCCGATATTATCCTCTTTGAAAAGTTGAAGAAAATCCGCCTGTTATGAGATTGAGTGATTTTATTGTAGTCAATTATGATTCCTTTTGAATTTAGAATTTTTTATTAAAGTAAAACGTGCAACTAATAAGGTTTGTAATAGTCGAGTGCGCTGTCTTACGGACAACTCCTGTTGTTTTTTTGCAAACATTATTTATATTTATAATTCCTTGAGTACTTACCTGCATCATTTGGCTTTTCATATACAGCTGTATTAGTTGCATTACACGTTAACATCACCCCAATTGTATATCAGGTCATATGAAGCGCTATAACCGTTCGTAGCTCACCAGAGCACAACATACTCAAGGTGAATTTTTGTGATCACTCTGCGTCCGACATTATGCGCCGTCATCAATTTACTTTCAGACATTTCCTCTAAAACCACAGGGTAGACTTTAATGAAACTTAGCATAAATGATCCTTGGTAGGCCCTTCACCAAAGACGTAGAAATAAATTTCATCCATTCAGAACTCTGGTTGTCATGGAAACCAACATAATTTTATTTTATAAACTTAAAAGTGTTACTCCTCTAAAAGTAATGGCAAGAATTTAATGTCATTTGGCACAAATGGTCACATTATAGTGCTCTACCATAAGCTAAAATAAAATTGCTCCCTTAAAAATGAGACCCCTAGGATATCGGCTAGTTTCCTCATATACTCTATATAGAAGAATTCAAAATTCTTCCTCAAGGAATTTAATATCATATGGCAGAAATGGTCACCTCATAGTGCTGTACCAAAATTTAAGACTCGGCCCCTTTTCTTTTATACTCTGTACAGTATGTATATATGACTTGACTATTTGAGTTTACCGTCGCTTCGACAGTATTTCAGTCATACAGCGACGTCCAGCTAATTACAGGTGGAGGAAGACCCCGAATGCACAGAGGCATCCGGGTAGAACCACCGACCTTCCGCAAGCCAGCTGGAAGGCTTCCTCACATGATGATCCGAATGACCCTGCCGGGATTCGAACCCACGCGGTGAGGGGCTGAGTGAGTGTTAAAGTCAGCGACTTTACCCTCTCGGCCACGGAGGCCCCCGCATGTATATATTATCATGTTTGTTTGGCCTTATTGTCGTAAACTGCAACATACTTGGTATAGTGCATACTACTGGTATGGTCTAATCTTTGTTTCATACAAGTCGCCTAACTTCGTATATTGATAAAATCAGATTGTCAATCTCAGCTTTATAGCACAATGTTTGATAGTCTGTCAATGTTAAGCATAATATGACATGAAAAACATGTTTACAGTAAAATAAAAGTTCCCATAACCTACTATCCAATATAAATACAGTCAACGTGCACAACTTGCTAACAACTGAATGATTTATTTCTTGTCAATTGTTGTTAACATGAAATATTTGTTCCTTTTCGTAGAAAGAAAACCTAAAACGATTCAATGCGCACTTGTTTAGATGTTTTCCTTACTGCTATCTGGATCACTCATTGTAAAATGAAACTTCAGGACACAAAGCATGAGGAAACTAATTAAATGTATACAAAACATGTCTTAAATCGAGACCCTACAGTTCAAGTAATTCAATAAATTATACTATTAAACTCGGTAAAGGACATTGATATATAATTATACACTATAATTGTCTCGTTGCTTAATTATTTCAAAACAAGTGTAATTAATTTATTAGAATAGTTTAACCCTGTTCAAAGTTCATATTTTAACAAACTTTAACCTTGAGTATTCTTTCGCACTAAAAGCATGTTCCGACATCTGACATTTAATGATGATTTACCCATTATTTTCTCCCGATCTGATGCCGACGCGCCACTTATCTGTGAACTGTCTATATGCACAGTTTTTAATATCACATTTAATCTCTTCGAGCGTATATTACTCCGCTTTATAGACATGCTCTTATGAGTTGTTGTTTATTGTTTTGATATGTGAATACATGTACATTGTCTGATCGGACAGGATTACATTGACCTCATCATTAAAGATTTGCATTTTTTCTCTGAAGTCCCAGTATCAGATGTCTCCGCTACACTTGAAGACCTAGTAACGTAATAAACATGAATTTTATGCTTAACTATCCGCAGTGTAATATACGTTTACTACAAACCGACGACATGAGCAAAGTCATATATCCCGCTTATTCAAAGATGTAATTTCTTCAAATACAAATGACGGCAGGAAATTCTATTACGACAACGATATTCTATTCGTCGAGGAAATGAGATGTAGCCCGCGCATGCGCCGTCAGTAGCTTCCGTTGCATGGCGGATTTACGAACGCTGTATTTAGCCGTTATATTTTTTACAACTTTAAACGTTGTTTAAAGTGCTTTCCGAGGTGTCCTTTGTGGCCATCGGATACTATTATCGTACCTTTCTAGTGTGCTTTGGTGCCTAGATTGTGTCACTGTCGTTTTTAGTGGGAAATCGGTGTTTTGCGTACGTCACGTGTGCACGATTCTCGCATCATCATGGCGGAATCGAAATTGACAGAAAAAACGCAGGTTTTGACTGAGAACGCTGCTGCTAAAGGCACAAAACGTAACGCATCGGCAAAAGGGAAAGCTCCGGTGGTGAGTGAAACTTTGACTATGAAAAATAATGAGAAAACCGGCGGAGATTCTGAAATTCTTTCGTGTCTCCAGGCTATTCAGAAAAATCAGAAGATGTACGACTCAAAAGTGGATGGTCTCATGAGTAGGTTGAAGAAATTGGAGGAAGGTTATGAACAGTCTGATCAGTACTACTATGAGTATGATCAGGAGTATTATGATGATCCATATTATGAAGAGAGTGTTCAAGCAGAATGTAGTGGTGCCTCTCAGTCAGGCCACTTGGACAAGGAAACAGATTGTGAGCCTTCCTCCCCTAAACAGAGTAGAACAGACAACAGTCGTTTTGCTAGTATGGCTAAACGCTTCAAAGGAAAAGAAATATGTAGTGAGCCACTGGATAGTTCTCTTGCCAATAATATCAATGATGTTTTTCGCAATGGGATGAATGAAGAGCAGTACACTGAGATGATTAAGGATGAAAACATCTCTAGACCCGAGAATTGTGATTCTCTTACCACGGTGAAGTGTAACAAACTTATCTGGGGTGTGTGCAACACAAACATTAGATACATTGACAAAAAACTGCAGAATACAGAATCATCACTCATTAAAGGATCTGTTTTGGTAGCAAGAGCTGTCAATAAGTTGGCTCAGATTGAACATGAGGCTAAGGAGAAGGGTGTGAACTTGGAGAACATTGTAGATCAGTGCACAGATGCTCTATCTTTATTTGGGCATGCAAATCATCAATTAAACATGACTAGGAGAGAAATACTAAAGCCAGAGTTAAAAACAGAGTATGCACACCTGTGTAATTCTACTGTTCAAAAGGGATTGTGTTAAAATGTCATAAGATTCAGTATGGTGGTTACAATCATCCATACCCTAGAGCATCTCGTGGCAGAGTTCTTCGAGGCAGATCTAGGGGCCGGGGATTCAGACGTGGGGCCCCATATCCTCACTTTGGCACATCAGACTTAAAAAACGGGGGACGGCGAGGGGGCCTCAGACCACCCCGTTAGCAGAAGAGCCTAGAAATGTAAGTAGTTCTGATTTTGAAGAAAAATTTGAAGGTGGAAGACTGAAATATTTTTCCTCTGCTTGGGAAAAAATAACTGAGGATAAAAGAATCCTAGATATTGTTAATTACTGTCGATTTGAGTTCATTAACAATGACCCACCAGTGCAGCAGCAAATTTCACAAAGGTCTTTTAATGACAGAGAGTCTAAAATCATTGATTTAGAGGTTCAAAGTTTACTAAAAGAAAAGGTTCTAATACCTGTTGACTTTCATCCGAAACAATTTCTCTCGCCTATTTTTTTAAGGCCTAAAAGTAATGGAGAATTCCGTTTGATACTAAATCTGAAAAGTTAAATGAACATATTCCTTATTATCATTTTAAAATGGATCACTTTGAGAATGCTTTGAATTTAGTTTCAAAAGGTATGTTTTTTGCTGTGGTGGATATAAGAAAAGCTTATTATAGTATTCCTTTAGCAGAAGAACAACAGAAACTATTTCGTTTCACTTGGAGAGAACAAATATATCAGTTTCAGACAATGCCAAATGGTGTTGGCCCAGGGCCAAGATTGTTTACTAAATTAATGAAACCAGTCTATGCAAAGTTACATAGTGAAGGCCATACTTGTACAGGTTTCATAGATGACAGTCTTTTAGGCGGGGAATCTGAGAACAAATGTGCCTCCACCGTGCAGGCTACTACAGATTTGATGACTTCTTTGGGCTTTATTTTGAATAGAAAGAAAAGTGTACTTATACCTACTCGTCAAATAACATTTTTAGGAAATGTGATTGATTCTGAAAGGATGATTGTCTATTTACCTCAAGAAAAGAAGCAAAAAATCAAATTTGAATGCAAACAGTTGTACGACTGTCGTTATGCTACCATTAGATCAGTTGCCAGGGTTATTGGCTTGTTGGTTTCTGCATTTTCTGCAGTAGAATTTGGGAAGATGTATTACAGAGAACTAGAAAAGGCTAAAATTACAGCTTTAAGATTGAACAAAGGAGATTTTGAAGCAAAAATGCATGTCACTTTTCCTATGAGATCAGAACTAAAGTGGTGGATTGACAATATCGAATCACAGGTGCGGAAAATTCGTAGAGATAGCCCTCAGATAGTCATTCAAACTGATAGTAGCACAGCTGGTTGGGGAGCTGTAATGAATGGTTCAAAAACAGGAGGTAGATGGACAGCTTCTGAACAGGAGCTACATATAAATGCATTGGAAATCAGAGCTATTTTGTTTGCTCTGAAAGCATTCGCTTCAGAACTTGTTGGGAAACATATTAAGGTTTTGACAGACTCAACCACTGCAGTAAGCTACGTCAATAATTTTGGGGGTATCAAGTCTTTAGATTGCAATGTACAAAGTCAGTACATTTGGAATTGGGGCATAGAACATGATGTTTGGATTACATGCTCTCATATTCCAGGTGTCAAAAATGAAGCTGATGGACCTTCTCGGCAGTTTAAAGACCACATTGAGTGGGAAATTGATCAGGCAGTATTTGAGATTATATGTGATCAGTTGGGCAAACCTACTATTGATTTGTTTGCTACAAGAATAAACAAGAAAGTCGGTCAGTTTTGTGCATGGAGGCAAGATCCTGAGGCAAAATTTATTGATGCTTTCAGTTTAAACTGGGGAGAATTTGAACTGTGTTATGTTTTTCCTCCTTTCAGTTTAGTGGGACGCTGCATTCAGAAAGTACACAGCGACAAAGCACGAGCTGTTCTGGTGGCCCCATTGTGGACAACGCAGATCTGGTGGACAGGGCTAGTAGCGTCACTTGTGGAAATACCAAGGATCTTGCCTCCGGTAGAAAAAATACTGAAGTTAAATCATTCAGACAAGAAGCATCCCTTAGCTCACCAGATGGTACTGGTTGTTTGCAAGTTGTCAGGCGATCCTACCGAGATAGAGGATTTTCAAAGCAGTCAACCGCGATCCTCATGTCATCTTGGAGAACGTCGACTAAACGCCAGTACCAAGTCTATATTACGAGATGGCTTCAATTCTGTCGTGAACGGCAGATTGATCCAATTCGTGTTTCTGTGAATGATGTTATAGAATTTTTAACCCAACAATATCACTTAGGTTTGGGATACAGTTCAATAAATACTGCAAGAGGTGCTTTGTCTTCAATGGGAATAGTTCTAGGACATTTTTCTGCAGGAACTCATCCTGTAGTTCTACGATTTCTGAAGGGTGTGTTTAATCTTCGTCCAACAAGCAGCAGATACACTCAAGTATGGGATGTGGACAAAGTGTTGCGTTATCTACAGAAGCTGTCGCCAGTGCGACATTTGAGTTTAAAAGATCTTACACTGAAACTTACTATGTTACTTGCACTTGTGAATGCAGCTAGAATACAGACTGTACATATGTTGAGTATAGTTGGGTTGCAGAAGTTAAAATCAGAGTTCATTGTTCAAGTTGATAGTTTATTAAAACAAAGTCGACCTGGTTTTGATATTTCTAGATTTCATTTGAAAGCGTTTCCTCCAGACAGGAGGTTATGTGTTTATACTGTTTTAAAAGAGTATTTGAATCGCACAAAGGAGCTTCGGCAAAGCTCAGAGAAAAAACTTTTAATTAGTTTTGTAAAACCACATAAATGTATCACGAAAGATACAGTAGCAAGATGGATCAAGACAGTAATGTGCAGGTCAGGTATCAACACAAACATTTATGGAGCTCATAGTGTTCGGGCAGCTGCTTCTTCTAAGGCAAAGGTGTCGGCAGTGCCCATTTCTGAGATTATGAAGAAAGCAGGGTGGGTCTAACAAAAGTACTTTTGCAAGGTTCTATGACAAGGAAATCACAAAAGAAGATGAGGTTGCTGAGGCTATTTTAAAGATACATTAGAATAAATTCTCAGGTAAGATTGTTCGATTTGGCATGATTTGCTTTAAAGTCTCATTTCCTCGACGAATAGAATATCGTTGTCGTAATAGAATTTAAAAATTAAACGAAACTTACCTGGAAGTTGAAGTTCAATTGGAATTCTATGAGACAACGATATGATGAGGAGAGGAAAGGCCTCCCTCTCACCCTACATAGGGTTGTTCTAAACACATTCATGTGTTTTTATTATATCATGCCAAATTCTTTCAAGACTGACGGCGCATGCGCGGGCTACATCTCCTTTCCTCTCCTCATCATATCGTTGTCTCATAGAATTCCAATTGAACTTCAACTTCCAGGTAAGTTTCGTTTAATTTTTAAATTATATACCTAGAAACAAAATCAACAAAACCTGGAAAGTTATTCAAATTTCTTACGGCATGTTGTTTGCACTATATACATGTATATCAAACCAAATATTTCCTTATTTTGAGATTTAAAATCTTAATGTATATTTTTTTACGAAGGATGATTCATATCAGACTATACTTGTAAGCGGTAACACCATAGACAATAATTGTGAAACATGTTTCGCTTGGTATATGCATTTTGTGTTTTATATATTAGATACATATGCCATGAATTATGCTTCTGCTATGCAGATATCTCTTAACTTAAAGCAAAACTACTTCCTATATTCGTATTGTTTACCTGTGGTAAAGACTGTATAAATGAGATTTCGAAACTTGAAATGCAAGCTACATAATCTAAAACGTAACTGAAATTTCTTTCGTATTGTCGTGTGTGAAATGCAGCTTTTAAGTAATTCAGATCCTATCGTGATGAAAACGGCCTTTGCCTTAACACAATTTATTTTAAATCGAGCAAACCTATACTGGGTATCAGCGGTACTTTACGGACCCGTGGTTAAATTAAAAAAAAAAACAAAAAAACATGAAACGAGTCTGACGATCTTACCGGGTCCGTATGAAAAAGTTATACATGCGTTTTGGACTGAGTACCTAGTCGATCCATAACCACTTCTACTTAGCGTTGACATTTCAGGACTTGCATTTTTTGGTTAGCCCAGATCCGTAAAACCCCGGTACATGAGTTATTTAGATACCTCTGTATCTGTAGCTTGTTTAAGTAGGAGTTTGTTTATTTGTCTGCTGTCGGTGTATAAGCCGCTGCACAACACGGATATTTGCGGTATCTTATAACAAAGCGGCATTCATCACACTTGATAAGGTTGCATATGAAGTTAATGAAACAGCTTTATAGAAAAATAGAAACATAAGATATATATTATTTGCCACATGAAATTATCACTGCGTCACAGTACATCTGGTACTCTGTGTACATTGACAAACATGTATGCGTAAGGGTTTTTATGTAGATTTGGCCAGCATTTCCATAAAAGTGCAGTCTTAGTTGAAATTGTTTATTCATAGTAATATAACTTATTACACACAAAGGAGTTATGTCATACGCCTTCTGGCCTTTTAAATGTATCAAAATATAAAATGAATTTATTCCATTTAATAATGATTCAAAGAATGTATACATACGTATCATACCATCAAAACCAGTTCTAACTTACATGAGATGAAATACATAATTTAGACGAGGTGGTATTAATAACCTGTGAATATTTTAAACAATTAATATTTTATCATCCAGAAAGGTTAAGCAATTTATCAATATATAACGCTATTCTATATTTAACATTAGCATCAGTTGAACTAAGGATGTTATAAAGCCTTCCTAAATTTAAATAACTTTATACTTTATAACAAAAATATAAATTATTCACATTCCACTCAATTTGAATTATGATTTTCATTCAGTATTTACAAACTCGTAAATCAAAAGGAATACTATTGTGCCTGCAAGTTTTTACCTGCAAGTTATTGCTTGGACAACGAAAGCGAGACATAGCTATTCTCAGATTGTATGTTACTGGTAATCCAATTACAAGGTATCTTTCAGTATTTTGACATCTGCTAGAATCTTGTAATAATTGACTCCAATTTTGTGTTTCTTAATCAATGACTCTTTGTCTAAAAGAATTCATGAAACAATAAATATTTCCGATATCATTGGAAATCAATTCAAATCCAAACCCATACAGAAATAACATATTCTATACATGACCATGCATCGATAGTTTTTTCCTTGCGCTGTGATTACACGCAACCAGTCAATGTAAATACTAAGGAAACTCGTTTTGTTTGGCGTAACGATTTGCAAAATGACTTTCGCTCAGGTCTTATTTGTAAATTACCTGATCTTAATCATATTGTGTCCAATTGCATGGACAGGTGCCCGGCGTCTGTTAATGGTGTTGTAAACAGCTTTACAAAAACTATAAGAGCTGTTGCAGATCCCCTCTTTTCAAAAGAATATGTTCAAAAGCCATGTACTACATTTAGTTTAAATACTATTTCTGAAAATAAGGAATGGTTTGACCACGATTGTATTAGTGCAAAATTTAAGTACGACGAATCTGTTCGTACTTTTAAACGTCTTAGGACGCAACTGAGTAGGCAAAATCTGAATGATTGTAAGAGAGAATTTAAAAGCATTATACGCATAAAAAAGCGTAAGTGTGATAAAGAAAAGTTAAAAAAGATTGAAAATCTAAAAACTTGTAAGCCAAGAGATTTTTGGAGATTTTTTAAGAAAAAGAAATCTAATTCCGACAGTTTGTTAAATGTTAATGACTTTTTTCAGTATTTCTCTAACCTGGAAAACGACATTTTCCAGACTGTAATGTGGAATCCGAAGATTTTTGTGGTAATTATGACTTACTGAGTCAATGGTGAACTAGATTATCCCATCACGCAGGAGGAAATATATATTGCAGTTAGAAAATTAAAAAAGAATAAAGCGTATGGTATTGACTGTCTCCTAAACGAATATTTTATTTCAAGTATTGATATTATCTGTCCATATGTGTGTGATATTTTTAACATGATTCTAGATTCAGGCCATTTTCCAGATAAATGGAAAGAAGGAATTATATTACCCTTGCATAAAAAGGGAGATAAACATGATACCAACAATTATCGGGGAATTTCACTGTTGTTTCGCAAAACTTTTTACTACGTTGTTGAATAATAGGTTGACGCAATTCTGTAACACCTTTGATATAATTCCTGATGCTCAGTTTGGTTGTAGGAAAGGTTGTTCAACGGTCGACGCAATATTTTCTTTGCATTCAATTGTTAATTATTTTTTAAATAGAAATGAACGCCTATACGTAGCATTTTTGGACCTACGGAAGTTTTTTGATGGTATTTACAGGAATGGTTTATTTTATAAACTATATAAAGAAGGAATTAAGGGACGGGTTTTGCGTGTTATAAAAAGTATGTATGAATCGGTAAAATCTTGTGTAAAGTATGGATATACCTTATCAGACTTTTATGACTGTTTTGTTGGCTTAAAGCAGGGAGAAACAATGTCTCCTATATTAGTGTCTTTGTTTTTAGCAGATTTGGAAAATTATTTTCAGGCCAATGGAGGGAAGGGCTTACGGGTCTAAGACATGATTTTCTCCAAACTTTTATTCGCTGATGATATGGTAATTTTTGGGAAGACACCTGGTGAATTACAAACAAATTTGGACTTATTTTATTCATATTGTTGCAAATGGGGGTTAGAGGTTAATTGTTCAAAAACAAAGATAGTTGTATTTAGAAAGAAAGGACCCTTATTAGCAAACGAAAAATGGGTTTATAACAACAATGATATCGAAGTAGTAGATAATTTTAATTACTTAGGGACAGTTTTTAATTATACAGGTTCTTTTGTGTTAAATAACGAACTTTTCCTTGGAAAATCTCTTAAAGCACTAAATGTGCTTCTTATAAATTGCAAACAGATCGCAATTAAACCTAAGTTACTGTGCCAGTTATTCGATTCATTTATCGGTTCTATCCTGAATTATGCTGTTGAAGTCTGGGGATTTACTAGATCAAAAGAGTTAGAAAGGGTACACCTTAAATTCTGTAAAAGTATTTTGAACGTTCGTAAAAGTAGTAGCTCTTCCGCCGTTTACGGGGAACTTGGTAGGTATCCATTGTTTGTAGATCGTTATGTTCGGATTGTTAAGTATTGGTGTAAGTTTCTCAAGTCTCAAAATAGCATTCTGAGAAAGTTGTACTTGATTTCATTAGATGACTGTAATTTAGGTAAAAGAAATTGGGTGTTTAATTTAAAGATGCTTTTAGATAAATATGGGTTTTCAAATATATTTTTGAACAGTGACAATATTGATGTTAAAATATTTCCTCGGGTGTTTAAACAAAAGGTCATAGACTGTTTCATACAAGAATGGTTTAGTTCTGTAGAACGCAGTGCTGTCTTAGAAGAATACAAATTATTTAAAAAATATTTTTGCTATGAACCATACTTAGATATGTTATCTTTTGAGTGTCGCTATCATCTGACTCGACTACGAATTTTATCACATTCTTTAAAATCCAGACAGGTCGTTTTGGAAATAATGCAGTGCCAAGAAACGAACGTATTGTACTTGCTGCGACAAAAAAGATATTGAAGATATATACTATTTTCTATTTATATGTCCACTATATAACGACATTCGTGGTAGGTTTATTAATCCTCGTTTTTATAGAAGACCTTCTGTCCACAAATTAAATTTACTCTTATCTTCGCATGAAAAAACAACATTGAATAATTTGTCATTTTTTGTTAAAAAGGCATTTGATATTAGAATCAATTATATTAACAATGTCAGTATTCTGTAATGATATGATAGTTGTTTAATGTAGTTATGTACTACTCTCCTATTTATATTCATGTTAATATTAACATATACAAATGTACATGTATATGCATAACTTTTGTTCTCTCTCTCTCTCTTTGTGTTCACTCAGTCTACGTGACACTGTTATTAAATTTAATTTGTATTGTATATTGCAAATATGTTCTGTTCTGTTATCCAAGTAGTTCTACCAACATTGTCAAGAGATTTCAATATATAACAAGAAAACGTTTGACGCAAGGTAACCATAAACAAACAGGGTGCATCTTTACAAATGTATCAAGAGATCTAGGTGGTTTCTAGGAAATCTATCTTTTGAGAAAAAAAAAGCGAATATGCCCTAGACCTACATGAAAATACGAAAAAGTCTTTGTATTTAAGCTATCGTTTCTAACTGATCATTTACGTAAAGACATTCATGTCTCTTAATATACTTGAGGACTTGAGAGGGTAAATTTCCACAATTGACTTAACGTGTTAGCTAGAATGTGTTTGCTTTTCGTGTTAGCATTATCTAACACATAGTAGGATCAAAGACCTAAACCCAAAGATAAGAAACTCGGCGAAATACCATATATTCTCGTGCCAGAACGAGAGTGGGGCAGGTGTATTCAGCGGAAAATCCAGTTCTGTGTTACTTATCGATAGCATAATACCGGTCAATGCTACGATTTGTCATTTTTGTCTGGGTGTATAATATTTAACTAAAAAAAATACTATGGTGTTTTTGTCCTATCCTTTGGTCCTTTTAACATTTATTTTATGCCAACGCATCGATAGATCGGTGCATATTGTTTTGGTCTGTCTGTCTGTTTATCTGACGTCTGTCTGTCACAAAACTTAACCTTGATCATAACATGGAAATCCTTCCACCTTCAAACAGCCTTCAAACTTTACAGGTGCATGCATGTGATAAGCTAAATCAGGAACCCCGACCTTTATCAATTGACCTTGAACCCAAAGGTTTAAGGCCATTGCGGAGCATTCGAACAAAGCGCTTGTTCAAAATATAAAGATAACCATTATTATAGAAAAACTTTGACAGACCAGCACTGAAAAATCAGGGGAGAGGGGAGAGATTCATTCGAACGTAGTGTTTGTTACACAAAATAATCCACAATAATGCCAAATTGTGTACATTGTAACCTCCGAAATCCGGACCCTCCAAAATCCGGAAACTTCTGAAATCCGGACGATTTTCTTGGTCCCGAAATTTCCCCTTCTGTTTATATGTAAATAATACCTCTGAATTCCGGAATCTTAATTCTGAATTCCGTACAATAATTTTGTAAATATTGGGTTATATCAACGCTATTTAACCTCTGAAATCCGAACAGTGCTACTAGCTGGACAGGTAATCAGACCGAAAACTGTAAGCCCTGCGGCAATTTACCCCTTTATTTTCTCCCTAATTGATTGTTTATTAATCAGCGGTGATCGTTATTTTGAAACGCGTTAGAATCACAATTTGTCTATTATTTTGACAAGCGTAAGAATCACATGTTTGCGCCTCCAAGTTTGCGCTGGCGAATACATAGGCAATAAGATAGTAACACATTGTAAATGATTAAGGTGGTGATAAGTAAATTAATTGATATTTTTGCAAAAAAAAAAAACTTTAACAGTTTAAGTGTAATTGCGGTATTGTTAGAAGCGTAATTAATTAGGCTACATCGGACAATGTGTTGATTTTCGTAAGTAGCAAAAATTAAAGTTGAAAGAAAGAAAAAGACCCCCTCCCCCCAGCCTGTTCGAGTCACCGAAGTTCGACTATATATATATAAGGTAAAGCTTCAAAGGATTTACTGATAATTACACTTAGCAAACAATACAAACACTTACGTTACAACATATTAGACCAAAAAATGTAACTACTATTCACAATACCAACATAATAACAATCGATACATTTATGCTAGTACTTATTTCAATAAGACTTATTGAAATTCTGGATAAACTTACATGATATTAATTATACATGTACTAGCGTTGCGGGGATTGTTCCGTCTATGTGATATTTTTTAATGACTTAGAGCACTTTTGTTTTGTTATAGAAAATAATCCCATAAAAATAAATATATGCTAGTTTGTTGATTGTTGGATCTAACGACCCACCGACGGTATTTAAGTCATTTCGAAACTATGTCTGCTTGAGACAGATGCAGCGCTTGTCACACTGCAGCATCACGCTGTAGACACCTAGTCACATTATTCTGACACCGGGTAAATAATTCCTGGAAATACATAAATATATGATGAGCGTCAAACAAAGGATTTCATTTTTTACGACTTTGGTATTTCACGGCCGGGGATCGGACCCACGACTCCAATGGAAGCATTATTTTCACTTTTTCGTCATATAGGCAATATTTTCCGAAATATTAGCAAATATTATCTTTTTTCATTCATTTCCTTCATGAAATATTTCTCTTCCAGTCCATATTCAATTATTAAGACCTAATATTGATTACTCTCGGATTTAAACAGTCATTATTTTACTTAATGTATCCGCTATATGCAACCGTTACAGTCAGCTGAAGTTTACCATGTTCTCCACGTGCACCTTATGCTGTGGATGATCATCGTAGGTTTTCGAATGGCGTCGGAACACAACTCCGTGCAATAATTACTTAAGTACAAGGGCACAAACTTTTTCTCACAGTATCACGGTAGCGCCGAGGGTATACTTCTCCTTCACACAATTGTATGAGTTGCTTATCTTTGGGTTTAGGTTCATCTCCGGTTTGGGAGGCAATAGGTGCCTGGCACGTATAGTTTAAACAAACACCTCATTTTTCACAAGGGAATCGTGTACCATGCACGGATTAGGCATGGGGACACTCATCAGGATCGGTTACAAACGTTGACGCACGACCAATGCGGGCCGATCTAACCACCTGATAGAGCTCGATCGATTCCGGAAATCTTCGTGTAAATATTCCGGAGATCTCCGTGAACGATTCTACAGTCATTTAATACATCGGTGAATTGGACTAATCGTTTAACCAGGGACTCTCTATACACAGAGTCCCTGGTTTAATCTACAGAGGCAATGTTTTGTATAGAATCAAGAGAAAAATTAAATGAATTTTCATATTTACACATTATTTTCTGTATTTACTGCGATGACTTCGGGTAGTATTGCAACTTTAAAATTGGTGAAATTCACCTATTTATTTCTTTTAGTCTTATAAACTTTTGACTTTAAACGTTGTATTACAGTGATGTTGCAGTACATAATCAACACATGCAACTAATACAAAACAATAAAAGTAATGCAGATGCTGATATAATTTTGTACAAGAAAAGTGTTACCTGTAGTAAATTTCAGAGAAGATATGTCAGAAATATAATATTGCAGAAATAAATTACCCAAAAATTTTATTTTATTAAAAATAAATGAAATAAAAAACAGAGTCAATTTTTGCTCAGAATAGCACAATCCCTTCGTTCCTCGCGAAACCCACAATACAATGATTTGACGGAAGTTCCCTATTTCTTTATTTAGATCGTAAATATCAACGGTAAAGTGATCATGGGACCAATACCGTTATATCTAATGTCAAATGACCGTAAAATTAACGGTAATATTTTACAGTGCACATTTTCTCATAAATAATTTATAGCTCCACGGCCAACACAAGCAACCGACACGAAACAATGTATTTCCAACAAAATATGACAAAGCTGCAAAATCACAAAACTAACCCGAAGGCTGACGTAGTAACAACTTTCAACTAACAACAGGGAAAGGTCAAGGTCGCGATAAACCGCGCGAGTGATGTTTTTCTTTCACTGAGAAAAAAGAATTTCACAAGTTTTTTTAGGAATAAGAGCCAAATTTTTTATACCAGAAGATGCAGTTTTGGATGCTAATTGAGGACATGTAACTTTTTTCCAAGCTGCGGAGTGAGTTATGGATATATTGGGATATTAGAGAAAAACAATAACGTGTACAGTGTGGTTTGTGGCGCACGGGTATCACGGGTAGATGGACGTGTATTGCATTGTAAACATTGGTCAGAGCAGCCATTGATTTGAGTAAAGCAGTTGTTGTATTGGGGTTTACCGTCGCTGCGATAGTATTTCAATCATATAGCGACGTCCAGCTGATTACAGGTGGAGGAAGACCCCAAGTACACAGAGGTACCCGGGTAGAACCACCGACCTACCGCAAGCCAGCTGGAAGGCTTCCTCACATGAAAAATCCGAAGTCCCTACCGGGATTCGAACCCACAGCGGTGAGGGGCTGAGAGATTTGCAGTCCACGACTGTAACCGCTCGGCCACGGCGGCCCCCGAGTAAAGCTGTATAACGCAGTGTACGAACTATATTAAAACCCGTTCTTCACAATCTCAATCATTGTTTCAATACTGAATATTGTTTTGATCGTTCTCATATCAACATACTATATTAAGAATGTTGCAACCAGTAAAAATGATCCTCAGGGTCGCAGAGAAGAGTGGGAGCGGGGGCGCGGAACACTCGGCAGGTGAAACTGACCTATCGGTAACCAAATCGTTATCTGACACCCAAAACACAAGACTACCAAGACTCTGAAAGACGCGAACGACGACGGACAATCAACTCTAGATAAACATCTTGTAACAATGGATAAAACAACAGATGGATATTTAAAATTTAGATGACACTTTAAAACACTTTGCTGTTCAACCGAATAAGCTTGCATTTCAGGAGTACATTGAATATAAATTCAAGCAGATGGTCACTGAAGAATTTTTGAGTACACAACTGAAGGAATTAGAGACAGAAGTAAAGACGGAGTTCAAGAAAGAAATCGGGGCTGTACACAAACATGTAGCTGCATTGAAGGAAAGGGTTGAGAAGGCCGAAAAGACGGTGGACTCTCTACGGTCTAAAGTCTCAAATATGGAAACTTCAATGGAAAAAAATTCAGCTGAAAGCATTTCGATCAAAAAAGAAAATGAGAAGATGAAAGAACAGCTTATATAGAGAAAGAGACACAATTTTAAGTTTAGGAGGATGAGATCAACAACCTCGAACAATATACCCGAAGAAACAGTGTTCGAATATAACATTTTAAGATACAAATATATATTTTTTATTATTATTACTAAACATTACTTCGGTAGTATTAGGTCATTTAACTGCAGGTGGGGGAAGGCCCGAGAAACCAGTTTGTGGCACATGAGTAAAGCCACCAACCTGGAAGGCATCCTTACATATATGCATAAATATATAGAATACAAATGATTGTATATCAAGATCAAGGTTATGATGACCTATGCATCATATTTGTGTATGGTTCAGAATATAAAAGATATGAAGAAAAATGATACGAGTATATGGTACTTTCATATAAAGGACAAATCAGTCAAACCTGTCTTAACCGGTCAGTCAAGGGAACAAGAGAATATGACCGCAAAACGGAGTTGGACGTTACACGAAGGTTAAACATATAACAAAGTGCTAGTTTGGTAATATCAAAATCACTAAATGCAGATTGACCGCTTAATGCAGGTGGTCGCTTATACAAGTTCAACTGTATTTCAGAGTAATTGATACTCTACTGGTTTTTTATTAAGTTTTAAAGAGCCCATAAATATTTTTGTGTAAGCCCACTTTTTTATATTTTAATCACTTTCCAAACTTTAAATTAGTTCATTCAGAATGAAGAGTGACTAGTTCATTCAGAATTAAGAGTGATAAGGTCGAATCTTTAAATATGAATGAAAATAAAGAAAAAAAATGAATGAAACAAGAGGGCCATGATGGCCCTGGAATCGCGCTCCTGAGACCCAGGTATTAGTGGGTGAAAAAATAATCTTATAATATTATGGAAAATGGTCTCTACCCCTTGCCAGCCATAAATCCATTGAGTATTTTTTTGACAAGAAGAATTTTAAAAATTTGTACTATATACATATAAGGAAAATTGGCTTTGCCTCCTTGTGGCCATGTTTTTTCGACCAATCCAAACCATTTTTACTACTTGATAGAGAGTGACCCAAGGCACATCTGTGCCAAAAACCTTGAAATCCAGCCAGTACTTTTAGACAAGAAGATTTTCATAAATATACTACATGCATATTTGGAAAATGTGTTCCTTCTCCTGGAAACCATGTTTATTTGACCGATCCAAATATTTTTTACAATCTTGGTAGAGAGTGACCTGAGGAACATCTGTGCCAAATATCTTTGAAATCCAGCCAGTACTTTTGAACAAGAGGATTTTCCAATTTGTACTATATACATATAAGTAAAATGTGCTCCATCCCCTGACTGCCATGTTTTTCAATGGATCCAAATAATT
>CM037778.1:58916034-58966034 GCA_021229015.1 Solen grandis
TGACAAATGAAAGACAATTCATGATATATCCGGGTCAGAGAATCCTGTCCTTAAAGATCGAAAGAAAATAAAAAGAGGAAAAGTTCGTAAAATCAGGAAAGGTCGTAAAATAACTGAAGTTCATTCAATTGTAAGTGTGTCTGTCTGTCTACCTATTTGTTGTTGTTGTTGTTGTTTTTGTTGTTTTTTTTCATTTGTTTGTTCGTCCGATTTACCTTCTATCCATCCTTCCATCCGATTTACCAGTATGTATTTCGGCCTGATGTAGTCGCTTATTCGATAATTTCAACATTTTGTCTTCTATAAATGACATCTAGTTCCAGCTGAAACATTTCTGTTCCGTAGTATCGGGATAACGGGCATTACGCAATGAACATACTGTACCAATGCACGTGTTCACGAATGTGATATCTCCTGATGGTAAAGGGAGCGGATATCCGCCTAATGCTCATTAGTTTCAAAATCTTGAAATAATTTCTTTGAATATGCACTTTTAAAACAACCGAGTTTCTGTTGGCAATATTTAAACGTTTGAAGTTTCGTATGTATGGTGGCATTTTCTGCCAGCCACTTATCCACTTAGCTATGTCGAAACTTTTCTGAAAAATTGTCACATATTCAGTTATTATCTGGCAAATAGAAAATTTTCAAGTTATCCATTTAGGTATCTTAACAGGACTAAACTGTCTGTTAGTGCCCACTACTGCCAATCACAATCATTAGTTACGGATAGAGCTTTCAAGAAATATGTAAAAATGCTGTTATCCACATATTTATGACTACTTAAAAAGTGATATCAGTTCTTAATGATATATGTGTAGTGACACTAACAGCATTTGGTCTTGTGAAGTACTAAAGGATAACCGAAGTTTCTACTTGCCAATATAATATATACAATTTTGAAGTTTCGATAGAAGTATGGTGGCATATTTCTGCCAGCCACTTATCCACTTAGCTATGTCGAAACTTTTCTGAAAAAAAAAATTTCACATAGTTAGTTAGTATCTGGCAAGTAGAAAACTTTCGTGTTATCCTCTTAGGTATCTTAACAGAACAACTGCTTGTTAGTGCCCACTACTGCCAGCCATATATTCACTTAAGATAACTGGTTATCTCGCCTTTTTTCAAGTTAGTCAGTTAAATTATGTGGATAACAATATGGTCTTGGTGAAGTTGCTACACTGAAGACTCGAACCCATTATTTAAATTTGTTGGGTTTTTTTTTCTTTCCCCCGATGCGGGGTTCACTGACTGATTGTTGGCAATATGAGGTTCACTTATTGTCGCCGATGTAAAGTTCATTGATAAACGCCGATGAGAGGCTCACTGACTGATTGTCGGCGATGTGAGGCTCACTGACTGATTGTCGGCGATGTGAGGTTCACTGACTGATTGTGGCATTGAGGATTTTGGCGATGGAGGTCACTGCTGATTTCGCGATGTGAGGCTCACTGACTGATTATCGACGATGTGAAGCTCACTGACTGAATGTCGGCGATGTGAGGCTCACTGACTGATTGTTGGCGATGTGAGGCTCACTGACTGATTGTTGGCGATGTGAGGCTCACTGACTGATTATCGACGATGTGAAGCTCACTGACTGAATGTCGGCGATGTGAGGCTCACTGACTTATTGTTGGCGATGTGAGGCTAACCGACTGATTGTCGGCGATGAGAGGCTCACTGACTGATTGTTGGCGATGTGAAGCTCACTGGCTGATTGTTGGATATGTGAGGCTCACTGACTGATTGTTGGCGATGTGAGGCTCACTGACTGATTATCGACGATGTGAGGCTCACTGACTGATTGTCGGCGAGGTGAGGCTCAATGGCTGATTGTTGGCGATGTGAGGCTCACTGACTGATTGCTGGCGATGTGAGGCTCACTGACTGATTGCTGGCGATGTGAGGCTCACTGACTGATTGTTGGCGATGTGAGGCTCACTGACTGATTGTCGGCGATGTGAAGCTCACTTACTGATTGTCGGCGATGTGAGGCTCACTGACTGATTGTCGGCGATGTGAAGCTCACTGACTGATTGTTGGCGATGTGAGGCTCACTGACTGATTGTTGGCGATGTGAGGCTCACTGACTGATTGTCGGCGATGTGAGGCTCACTGACTGATTGTCGGCGATGTGAGGCTCACTGACTGATTGTTGGCGATGTGAGGCTCACTGACTGATTGTCGGCGATGTGAGGCTCACTGACTGATTGTCGGCGATGTGAGGCTCACTGACTGATTGTTGGCGATGTGAGGCTCACTGACTGATTATTGGCGATGTGAGGCTCACTGACTGATTGTCGGCGATGTGAGGCTCACTGACTGATTGTCGGCGATGTGAAGTTCACTGACTGATTGTTGTAGATGTGAGGCTCACTGACTGATTGCTGGCGATGTGAGGCTCACTGACTGATTATCGACGATGTTAAGCTCACTGACTGATTGTTGGCGATGTGAGGCTCACTTACTAATTGTTGGCGATGTGAGGCTCACTGACTGATTGTGGGCGATGTGAGGCTCACTTACTGATTGTTGGCGATGTGAAGCTCACTGACTGATTGTTGGCGATGTGAGGCTCACTGACTGATTGTTGGCGATGTGAAGCTCACTGACTGATTGTTGGCGATGTGAGGCTCACTGACTGATTATCGACGATGTTAAGCTCACTGACTGATTGTTGGCGATGTGAGGCTCACTGACTGATTATCGACGATGTGAAGCTCACTGACTGATTGTCGGCGATGTGAAGCTCACTGACTGATTGTTGGCGATGTGAGGCTCACTTACTAATTGTTGGCGATGTAAGGCTCACTGACTGATTATCGACGATGTTAAGCTCACTGACTGATTGTCGGCGATGTGAAGCTCACTGACTGATTGTCGGCGATATGAGGCTCACTGACTGATTATCGACGATGTTAAGCTCACTGACTGATTGTCGGCGATGTGAAGCTCACTGACTGATTGTTGGCGATGTGAGGCTCACTGACTGATTGTTGGCGATGTGAGGCTCACTGACTGATTATCGACGATGTTAAGCTCACTGACTGATTGTCGGCGATGTGAAGCTCACTGACTGATTGTCGGCGATATGAGGCTCACTGACTGATTATCGACGATGTTAAACTCACTGACTGATTGTCGGCGATGTGAAGCTCACTGACTGATTGTCGGCGATATGAGGCTCACTGACTGATTATCGACGATGTGAAGCTCACTGACTGATTGTCGGCGATGTGAAGCTCACTGACTCAAGATTATACCATTGCTACTGATGATACTGATGATGATTTTTTTCTTCCTGTACAGGCCAATCCGCGATTACTCCAGCTATAGCAGAACCTAATGCTTGGAAGAAGGCTATTAATCAAGAGTTTAAAAATAACGGTCAGTAGAAACAGTTTCTACATAAATTTTAACGTCATGGTTTTTACATATTTATTCATCAATAAAAAACTTATTTTTAAAGCAAGCCGTTAATTGAACTTACCTATGTTACAGATAGTAAGCATATTATATTTCAGTATGTTTATGAACATTATTTGAAACAACAACAGCGTAATTAGAACTCTAAGTAAGTAAATAACAAATTAAAACCAAAATAAGAAAGATAAAGCAAATATGTCTTTCGTCAGTTTTGATTCTATGTAATATGTAAATTGTTTGGTCAAGTTTTGGAAAACATGACATTTCATGATAAAAATATGACAAAGTTGTACCTTTAGTCCTTTTGGTTGTTTTAAAGCCAAGCTGGACATGGCGGTTCAAAATAAAAAAAATCATAACTGAAGTTACAGATTGTTAAAATCATTATAATTTTAGTATCGTTTGTCTAACTTATTATGACTGAAATACTGTCGGTGGGACGTTAAATCCAACAAACAAATAAACATAAATTATTATACTTCCGGTGTACGATATTGTTTTTGTGATTCTGAGCATCGTGCATTAGAGCACAAGAGCCGTAAAGTTCAAACAGGTATGAGCGGTGCTTATTTCAAGGCCTTTATTATCTAGAAATTTACAGCGCCTGTAAAAGAATGTACATTTATGATGATGACATAGTTTGAAAATATATAAATCAGATTAAGTCTACGTTGCGTTACTTGATGAAACCCGATTGCGCCATTGAGCACCGAGTGGGTACAATTGAACAACTATGAACCATGTAAGCACAGAATCATTTTTGGTTCTAGCGTTAGTCTGTGTTGTATAAGTAAATTCAAAAGGAAACATTTCAGTTACCTTTTAGTGCAATGATGTTTTACTTTTTTCAAGGTTAAAAAGTGTCTATAGCGGGATGATCATTTAATCCGCTAGTGACACTACCAAGATAAGAGGTGGTGCTGATAAAGGTCAATGAAGTCGCTATAGTTTCAGGCGGTCAAAAATCCATTTACAAGCAATGGCTGTAGGGGAATGAGACAGAGACTGGTCGTAATGACGGGATAGATCACAGTCCGTGGTTACTGCCGTATAGCGACATGGAGTTCATTATACATTTCACACATTTTACTTACTTGTCGCTATAATTGACGAGGCCAAATGGTCATGGACACAGGTGTTTAACATCTGTAACTATATCATCGGAAACTCAAATTCTGAGATAATCTGTTTCTATGTAAATTTCCAACTGTATTTAGATACATGCATTCACAGCACTGATTACATTTAAAGCAGTTCGTTCGCAGATGATCGGAAGAAAACAATGTTAATGTTAGTGAAGTTTTTGTTTCCTGACAAATAAACTCGGCAACTGTAGGTCAGATTACACGGGAAAACGGAAAACGTTTTTTTTTTTGTTTGTTTTTTTAAACGCAACTTGGAAAACGATTAAATATAGAATATGGTATCCGAAGCATGCAAGTTCTAGCGGTACCACGTGACACGTTCCACAACATGGCGTCTTAAACAGGTCAAGGTAGGATTTCTTAAATTCCGTCTAGATAAAGTAAGCGCATGCGCGAAGAGTAAATGTGATCAGCCAAGTGAACGCAAATGAAAAAAATCTAAATATAGGTTTTAAAATTCTAAATATAGTTTCAAGACTGTCTATGTCGGTATTGATGGGGGGATCTCGCATTTTTCATACAATCACGGATGGTTGCTTTGGGTAACCATGCATCTGTAGATGGGTATTGATAAACGTAATGCACACATATACATGCAGTTAAAAATCAAATCCATAGTAAATGACCATCTGTGAACGAGATGCTTTTATTACTACTATTTATTAGTATGATCATTATAGATAGAGCGATCGATAGATAGATTCTATCTGGCTTGTCTGAAGACATATTTTGAAGCGAAATTATATGTTCATATTCGTATTTCTGTGTGTGTGGGGGCGTACCTTTTAGTGTAAGCGAGCTCTCGTTCTCTCTATGTGAAATATTATCGCAATCTCAGAATATGATTTCCTTTTTTATTATGTCATGCAGGATATAACGGCCGTATCTCCAGGGGTGGAGTCGCCTACACGGTGGAGTTCATTCAAGAACGGAGACTAAAAACGCCACCCAAAAGGTTCCAGCAGATTTCTATTTCAGGACGAACATTTGTGAGAATATTTACATTTTTATACACTTTTATTCATGTTGTATGAAGTATCTTGACAATTTCAGAATTTGCAGCTCCTTTCTTTGCCGAAATTTATTTAGTGAATGAACCTTTGGTCCCTTAGAAGAGGGAGGTGAATCCAGTGCGGATTCTATCAAATACTTGGTATATGTTTTATTTGCAAATATACATAGTAAACTTGTCGAGCAATCCTTGCTTTTTGAATTGAGCTCCTGAATCTTCTCTCATCACGCGATACCAAGGAACGATCCAGAAGATAAATGTTAGTGTCTGGTTACATGGATACATGATAGCACAGGGACGCATCCTGGGGGGGGGGAGGGGGGGGGGTTATATTAAAAAAAAAAGATGTAGGCAGTAACAATGCAAGCGGCTTGTCGCTTTGCCCGAACCGTAAGAAAGCGTGAGAAGAGTGTAGTTCTGGTTGGACTGGGGATCCGGGGGGACTCATCCGCGAAATCTTTTTAATTTAGAATTTTGAAATAGTGCAGTCTTGTGATTTTTTGGACGGTTGAATGTCTACATTTATGTATGGTCGGGGAATTTTAGAGGGAGCGCGCTCACCCCTGAATCCGCCAGTGTTGCAGATAAAGTACACACGAATATAGTTCCAAAATAGAAAACATACAAAACATCTGGAAAAAAATAAATAAAAAAAATATATTTGATTTGCTCATTGATGGCGATTACATGCATCTCCTAGCTGATTTTGATGTTTTATTCATGTTAATGATTGTATTACGAGTTTATATCATTGATTGTGACGCTTTTTCTTGTTTTCACCTTTTGGTGTGTTAGGTGCTAATCTGAGTTCAATGATTTTAAAGCATGCCGAAGACCAACATTTAAATTGTAAGCGCCACAATAACCCATTACATAATTACTGCTGTCTTAACCCTTTCCCTCATATAGACTCATTTTGACGCACTCAGTAGGTACCACGGTAAACCTGATCTGCAGAAAACCACAGTTTAACCTTACCAAATTTAATTATAAAATCCTCATTTCCAGACCACTGAGGAGCAGCGAACAGCATAAAACCTGATCAGCCTGCGAGTCACTCGCAGGCTGATCTGGTTTTATGCTGTTCGCATAGGTCTTTTCATGGTGTCCTCTATGAGGGAAAGGGTTAAGAAATGGATTCATTCAAACAACTAGACCGAAACGCCAACCTACTGATCTGTAAGTATGTTCTACGTATAGGTTATCTATAAATTTTCTACAGACATAGAAGACTGAAGCAAGCGTAGGAGAAACGTTTAATAAATTATATCCGACTTATTTTGTGAAACACTTGATTTTGTTAGATAAATTTATTTTATACATGGTAAAGTATTTGATAGAAAGGTTGAAATAAATTGCAGATTTTGAATTTTCAGAGCTTCTGTAAAGCTACAAATTTTGTGTGACTTCTAAACCTGTTGCGCTAATTGAGAAGCAACTTTGCAAGATATTATCGAGGAAAGGACACATGTTTTACTATTTAAAACTGTATTAATCGTTTGTTTTCTCTTTCGTTAAGTATTGGACGTTTGCTATATGAAACAAAGTGTTTCTTAATTACGATATCAGGCATGATATATGCGACGTATGATGCTATTGCTTGTCAAAATTACTCTATACTAAGTGTAAATCAGGAGAACGTAATATACCTACGAAACACGTGTTTCATACAGAATCTATACTGTTTAAGCAAAACTTAAAAGCCGAGTACACACGCACGAAGACCGATGTTCATGGTAAAACTGCAGCAACACCGGAAACAGATCTGAAAACCAGTCAGGAGAAAGACGCAGCAGAGGAAGTAGCCAAGAGGAGTAGGAGGCTGAAGGAACTGTCAGACAAAGCAAGGGTGATGAAGATTGGAGTTAGCAAACAGAACCTTGTACGTTTGTAATCTTGCATAATTAAAATTCCGTGAACGGTTGTTTGACATGAAAAATGCCTTAGCTCTAAAGAAATTTAACGAATACCTATTTTCTTTGTTGTATGGGGTGTATACACTTGTAATTACTTTGTGACTAAGGTCTAAACATCCAAATTTGTAAAAGGCATTGTGTGTATATATATTGCTTTTTCCGCATCGACATGTATTACAGTCTACATTGCTCCTTACTCATGAATATGTATATATGCTATATTTACTTCATCTGCTTAACCCACAGTTAACTTTTGTCTCTCCACTATTCTATACTCTCTCTCTCTCTTTCTTCACTTCTTCTATTATGTCATAATTGTTTTTTGTAATCACATGTTGTTTATTTGTGTTCATTTCTTCATCATATTATTTATAAATGCATAATCTCAGAAATGAGGAAATAAAGAGTATATATATATATATATATATATATATATATATACAAAATGACAAAATAATACCCAGTAACATGGAATTTAGCACGCTACCAGTCGATGCGCACAATTCAAAATACATGCTCTGAGAATAACCAGAAAAACAATTCTAGAAGGATACGGATCGGCATCTGCCATTAAAATCAGTTTCCTTTTTAACGATCTAGAGCCTAATTAGCAACCATTTTTATTAAGAAAACATGAGAGACTATCTTCGTTTACAGGATAATAAGCTAGATAAAATATCTCAAATGTTAGCTTTGGATTGGCAAAAAGAAATAATCTGTATCTCATCTGAAAATGGCTTCATTTCAAAACCTGTCATTAGGTATGTGCAAGAAAACACAAATGTGGCAAATTACAACTTTGATGATTCGATCTGTGAGCATTTAAGGTATGGACCCCCCCCCCCCCCCCCCCCCCCCCCCCCCCCCCTATACCCATATTCCATATCTTGCCACTGGATGGAAATATTTCTATAAAACTTTGTCACTTTGAAGACAACCAAGAATAAAAAAGTTAACATTTAATTCTATGGGAAATATACAATTTCTTTGAATATAAAAAAGCTGATTTTGATTTTCGAGGAAAACTCACGGTAGAAAGATGCATTATATGATTCTGATTCAAATTTCATGAACACATCTAAACTTTACCATAGGAAAATGTAGAAAATCACTTTTTTGTAGTTTTTAGGGGAGATAATTCATGACAACAAAATTATAAAGGGGAGGTAATAAAAGAATTTCAGTTATATGCCATGACATGTCAATTTGCCTTTAAGATTTCCATGGTTTGACATTTTAAAAGCTTAAATTGTATAGTTATATGCATGGCTTTTGATGGTTATTATGGGGCATATACCTTACCCAGAAGTGAATAACAGGGCATAAACCTTAATTAAGAAAAATGTTTTTCACTAGTTTATTGATAAACAAGAGCTCCGCGTGTCGGAGCATTATATGCCTGAAGTATGTGCTGTCATAAGATGCACAAAAAGAAAAAGTACTATAAACTTTTTCTCCTTTCATATTATTAGTGGACACCAATGTTGTAATTTAAGTTTTTTCTGTTATGTTCATACTATTAGGTAAGATGAATATTTTTATATTATTAAATAATGGACGAACAGATGTGCCAAGGAATGGAAACAAGTGTCAATCCTTTTGTTATTTTCTTTTGTTATATAGAGGGCCATGGCCGCTTATTCTATTGTTACGGAATGAAGCCTGTTCTCTTTTGCTCTGTTTACAGCCCTCTGTTACTTTTGTAATGCCCGGACAGACGGACAGACAAACGCCATACCATAGTACGACCAAGATACCTTCAGGTTTATAAAACATCATATAAAAGAAAACAACTCGATCAAGTTAATGATCGGACAAGGATTTTACACTAAGTGATACTGTGACCTTTGACCTAATGGCCTCAAAATCAATGAGTCATCTACAGGCCATGGACAATGTCACTACCAAGTTTCACAAACCTAGTCTTATTCCTTCTTAAGTTATTGAGCGGACAAGTATTTTACTCTAAGTGTCACTGTGACCTTGACCTTTGAGCTAAAAATCAAAAGGGTTCATTAACTAGCCAAGAAAAATATCCCTCAGAAGTTTCACAAATCTAGATTATTCCTTCTCAAGTTTAATGATCGGACAAGGACTTTCCACTTGATATCACTTATTATATACTTCTGAAGTTATTGAGTGGACAAGGTTTTTTCAAGTGTTACTGTGACCTTGACCTCAAAATCTATAGGGGTCATCTACTGGCCATTACAAACCTCCCTACTAAATATGAAGACAGCACACTCAATAATTATCAAGTTATTGAGCTGACATTGATGTGGCTAACGGATGGACAAGCGCCATACCATAATATGACTGAAGTTACCTTCGGGCATGAAAAGACCAATATTTGACTATATCTAAGATTCAGTTATATGCATTTTAGTATTCAAGTAAAAATTGAATAGGGGGAGTCGTCTAAATGAAGAGCTGGTTAGTGTTATTGCCCACCTTAAATGTGTGGCCAATCAGAAGCTCTGAAAATTGAAATTTTAACTGCGATATTTCAATAAAACACTGTTCTATTTTACAATGTGCACAAAAGATTTATCGATTTGACAAAATCAAGTGTTTCAGATTTAGGGTGACTTCAAGTCGGATAGAATCTATTAAGAAATTTCTACAAGCATTAGAAGCCTTTCACTGACTGCAATATTCTGTTGTCTGCAGAAATGTTGCAATCATATTATTAACAGATTAGAATTTAGATTTAAGTACCTAAATATTTTTTTTAGAACTGGGGACATGCTGTCTATACTTATGGTTGCATGTATTGAGAAATGAATGTCTTTGTGAAACAAAGTTTACCAATGTTATACTGACCTAAGTCACGCCAGGCCAGAATATTGTGCCATTGCTCTCACAGTATCCGCTCATAGTCTGGGTGACATTTGCTTAATTGTTGATGAAATCGCATTCTCTGGTTCTAGCAGCAATACCAAGGTCCAATTAATAACATGTTAGTAGCGTTTCCTCAAGATTTACACATTCAAGTCGGAGATGTAGATAGAAGTATTAATCAGGTCAGAAGTTGTTTTGTAAAGCGTATGTGATGTTTTGATGACATTTAAAGCTTGTAAGGTAGATAAAGATAAACACTTGCTTTTGGTTCTGTTAGCTTTCCACTAACAAGAAACACAGTGATCGAAGACCGAGAAAATTTAACCCTTAACCTGCTGAATTTCTCAAATGGACTTAGCCGGCATCATTTTTGGAACTGACCAATATCAATTTTAGGGATAAGATGAAAACTTGTTGTTGGTCAACTACAAGTTTTCATCTTGTTATCCCTAAAATTGCACATACGTGCAGGCTGGCCTGGCTCTTTACTGGTGGCAAAGGTTAGCAATTACGGTTCCAGCAAGGTAAGGGTTAACATTTTCTGTGGAAGTAGGATTCTAAGGATGATATAAATAATATGCACACACACATACTGCAAAAATATAGTTTTATTTACACAGTAAAATATGGTTGTTATAGCAAAAAAGGATAACTAAGAATATGCGTATCAAAAGGAAAGCATTACAAAAACACAAAACAACAACTTTAACATGAAGAACAATAGGAAGGTACGTGATCAAGATTTAAATGCAGTAAAAAAAATATGAACTTAAAACATGATGTGTTGATCAAATTTCTTTCATGACTCAAAATCACTATTACATGTACACCTTCACTAATTATTTTGAACTACTCTTTCTTTAATAACTTGAAATAAAAAAAAAACGTATTAAAAATATCAAATAAAAAAATGATTTTGTATTACAAATTAAACTCTTATTTAAAAAATGATTTCAACATCAATATTTATTTTCTCAGATATGTATACAAAATCAGTTTCTCAATTTATAGAATCTGATATTTTCACCCTAAAACTGTTAATGTATGATTTAAAAAATATATATCATTCTATACCATTCATATATCACAGTTAATTACACAAGTTTCGTTGATACAGGTTTCAATTAATTCCACAAAACGACAAACAACCCACAGATACAGTATACTAGATGACTATTAAGCTTTTGCATACCCTGTTACATTATAAGAGCATTATATCTAAATGAATTGTATTTCCCTCAATATAATGTGAATTATGTCTCTGAGAAGCAGGACATATTTCCACTAAACTAATACATTTTATTTTTCTCCTTTTATTTACTGTACAAATTCCATAGACTAAAGGTATTTACATGACGTCAAAATGCCCAGAAATGAATATGCATATCAGTTTAACCAGTGCAAGACTGTACAAACCTCCTATAAACAAATGCACATGAACCTTGCTTCCAATAGTTACCTTTGTTCAACACCCTCTGACAAACATTCGGGGCAGGGATATATCCGTTTAGGCGTCATATTAATTACACATATCTTAATTTTTGCCACAGACAATCTGTGTACTAAGATACAACAATTTTCTTTTTCAATCTTGTAAATAAGAAAATGGCAAAACTTTTCTCATGCCTAGGATCAAATTTGAAGTTTTGTAAGAGGATCCACGGAGCATTTCTAACCACAGATAAATATTGACTTTAACCATTACCATGCTATTGTGCCTGCTGAACATTTATTGACTGAATAGTGAACTTTTCAAACCATGATCAGACTGTAGGATGTGCAGGCTGATCATGGTCAGTACTGGTTGCAAAGGCAGACACGAGTTTCCACAGGATTGTAAGGGTTATAGATCAGTGCACATTTTTTATGTTAAGTAAATATTGGTATATTCTTATTATCCTACCAAAACATATACACATGTTTAGCAATTTGCCAGTTACCACAAGAAGTGTATGTAATAAAATAGCATAAATATTTAATAAAGAATTTTGATATATGTTTGAAATTACATTCCTATTGAATTTCAATATTTATTTCTGAGAACTGCATCTCCTACATAGGAATGCATTTTGCTATAATCAGAGTGGGAAAAATGATATATTGCAAGACCGAAGGTCGAGCGAGATGTCAATATTTCCTATGCTGCAAGTAGCAAAATACAAAGCCACGAAAAGCTCCTGCAACATAATTTTCCTTTTATTATATACCTATAAATATTCAAGACACAAGAAGTCAATTTACACATATCTTAATGAGTGTAGTTTTCTAAAGAAAGTGACATCACGAAAGTCGAAAGTGGTGTCATGCTACCACTCTTTGTCACTGACAAAATACAGAATTTTAATCTGTTGAGTTGTATTTGAACCTCATGTGTTTGAGCCAGAAAATTTATAGGTATATAATAAAAAGTATTAAACTGATATTAAACTATGTTGAAAACACACTTCATGAAATGCTGTTGAATGGCGATTCTTTGTTTTGTGTGTGGAGAAATGTACAAATATCTGTTTATTAGAACCCGTATATACATGCCAGTTTGAACCAACTGACAACCCACAATAAAATTACAACCCTCTGTGTTAGTATATATATCAAGTTCACACTGACATTACCAATAAATGAACATGATGAAAAGCGTATTGATATCAAAAGTGAAAAAAGAGAGTAAAATTATTTGCTTTAACTGCGATTTGTTTTAACTTGGAATCTGGGTTCAAGAGACTGACTTTGCTCTTTGTAAGAAATATTTGTTCTTTAGACTCATTTTCTTGGTTTTCTTCCTCAAATACTGCAGAAACTATAAGCCAATCTTTAGTTTATTTATATATCTTTAAAGTCTAGGATAACAATATAACAAAACATTGACAAATCCAAATACATCAAAAACTATCTTCTTAATATCTTTATAAAAACACTTTCCTGCTTTAGTCCATACACGCTTTTAGAAGTAATTATAACATAGCATTATGTTCAAAAGACCACAATTTAATGGATTTCTTAATCAATACTGGACCTGGTTCAAATTCCACCAACAATACTTAGCGCTAAGTAATACTTAAATTCTTAAATTAGGTAGATACACATTACACCATTACTGTTTTATGAAATATTCAAGTACACGACTAAGTTGAAAAGAATTATTACCTTAAAAACTAACAATAATTGATAAGAAATGTAAAATTTTTGTATTTTTTATTATAGAAACGAAAGTAATGAAATTCTCCCTTAAGTATTTAAGTTTTACTTAGCGCTAAGAATTGTTGGTGGAATTCGACCCTGGATGGATAGATCCATGACCTTTAGAATTTGCATGATAAAAAGGTCACAACACTGATCTATCCATTATATTGTATCTTATCATTTTTTGTGTTGACAAACACAAAAACATACGACAAAAATTGGGATATCTCAAATTATACAGAATCCTCTAAAAATGGCTCAATGGTCTGTCTCCATTTTACCGTACCGTACCTTAAACTGAAATATACTTTTTACATTCAAAAACAAGATATAGTAACGCACATTCTAAAGTATATTTGCTGTAAAGTTCACAAATCTTGGATATAGGAAAACTTACATAAAACAAGTAATAATTGTAACGGTGAACTGTTACTAAGTCTCCCAAACAAAGTTTAAGAAATAACCAAGTCATAAGTAAAAGTGAGGGGGTGGGGCCTGACCCCATGGTGACCCATGTGAACATCAAAAAGTACCATTCAATCCTTCTGATCATGAGGAACAAGAATATATATGGTTTTTGGGTGGGGATCTCAAATGTTTTTGAAATAAAGGTCAGAAGTAAAACTGACAGGGTGGGGCCAGACCCCCTGGGGACACTAAAGAAGTACCATGCAATCTGTCTCATCATGAGGAACAAGAATATATATGGTTTAAGGGTGGGGATCTGAACAGTTTTTAAGATATAAGGTGATAAGTAAATTTGAGGGGGGGGGTTCCCCTCTTCAACCCTTTTTTAGGAACAAAATAAAAAAATGATTAAGGTTGGAAGTTTGAAATATTTAAACAAAATACATTTTTTATGCAAAAATCCATCTTTGAATGGGCTAGGCCTGACCCCCAGGGACCCCCCATTTACAAAAATCAGGAAGGCCCCACTACTCATTGAGGACTATAAGTGTGTGAATTTTTGTAAAGATAGGTCTAGCAGCCTCTGAGATATTGCCCATACAGTGTTGCCAGCGCGAGAAAGGAGAATAAAAACAATAAGAAGAAGAAACAGAGTAAAAAGAATAAGTCTCCAAACTTCGTTTGGGAGACTTAATAAGTTAAACAATAAAATCTGAACAATCAATAAAATACTGGTAGAGTCATCAAAAACCTATGCTGATTTCAATTTTTACTTCTTAATTATCTTGTAAATTGCTAACAATATAATGCTGCAGAATATCATGTGATCTGCCTGTGATGAGAACTACGGGTACATAATCAAACTAGAGTAAAAAAACATACATAAGATGGATGAAATGAGATTCATTATTTAAAATTTTGGAAATGGTTTTCCCAACTAAAAATTATTGTGTGTGCTGACCAAACTGGTTAAAAAGAATCATGTGTGATTGCCATTTCTTCAAGTGACAGATTCAATACTCACAAAGGGAAAATTATAACCTGTGGCAGTAACAGATCAGATACAAGCGATGAAAAATTCTTTGTGAGAATGTTTCCTAAAAATCATTCATTTATATCTGTTTTATGGCAACTTAAGAACATAAGATATCATCAAAATTTGAATTATTCATATTGACACTGTCCATTGAAAGCCAAAAGGTCATCAGTATATACAAAATAAAGGCTCATGAGCCCTTCAGACCTTCAATGGACAAGATATATCTGATTTTTTATTATTTCTGTTTTCCTTTTATTTCATGACTGTGTGAAAAACAGTTTGATTCAAATGCTTAACCCTTTCCCTCATAGAGGAAACCATGAAAAGATCTATGCGAACAACATAAAACCAGATCAGCCTGCGAGTAACTCGCAGGCTGATCAGGTTTTATGCTTTTCGCTGCTCCTCAGTGGTCTGGAAATGAGGACTTTATAATTAAATTTGGTAAGGTTTAACTGTTGTTTTCTGTAGTTCAGGCTTTATTTGGTACCTATTGAGTGCATAAAAATGAGTCTATATGAGGGAATGGGTTAAATTCTTGGAGATTAAACTCAGGATCATCTCTTCATTTCTCATCCTCTTTTAAATCTTATTCATCTTAATCTTGTACATTATTCAAATGCTTGTAGCTCTAACACAAAGACTTTTAACATGCATTCAATGTCAATTTTTTTTTGTTGAAAATATAAATAATACCTGAAAAGCATAACTGAGTAGTTTCAAAGTTGAGATAATTACACAGAAATTGTATACTACTTGAAGATAAAAGTGTATCACTATACCTTTAACATTTACAGTATTACTGGCATATTTTATTTTTTCAATTTCTTGATAGTCTTTTTTCAATTTCTTGATAGTGTAATAAATTGTTTAACTGATCTGAATATAACATGATGATTGCAATCCAAACTTAATTTGTTTTTTGACATTTGCTTTACGCAATGTTGCTGGAATTGTTCTTATAATATATGGAAAATATTCACTTCTTTAAAGTCTCAACATTGCAGGTCATATTTCTTACGGGGATTTAAATTTAATTTCATTGCATAGCTTTCAGTAAGCTTTTTGTTTTGGCTAAAACATCGACAAAAATCTCAGAGAACAATAAACAGGATAATTATTGTTTCTTAAAATATACTTAAGGGTGTTCTCTAAAACACGTGTGTCACCTCCTGAGGCATGATAGACAGATGACAGAAAAGTGATTCCTGTGTCACCTCTGCTTACAGACGCACACAAAAAAAATGTACTGGTAAAATGCATGGGCAAAAGTTTACAAGCACACTCAATCAACCTCATAAAAAAGTTCTCCCACATTTTTACCCCTAATTGAATACAAAAAAAAACAACTAGGAAAATCATCACTTGCGGTGATTAATATTCCTTTTATTCCACCTTTTCTTCGTGTAATATTAGTATAGGATGGGACATGGATAAAATCAAAATTAAATATTTCTGTTTCCGAGGATCTTATTTTTTTCACACACAATAAGGCACCATTTTTAACAATAGTTCTGATTTTCGAATTTTGCAAGGGCCATTGTTACAGGTATATTTAAAAAATGCTGGTAAACAGCTATTCAGGTATCACCCATACCCAGTTTTAATAAGTTATGCAGAGGATTTCACAGGAGATGTATTTTGAGGTAAAAACTACTGATAATGTGTAAGGCAATGTAAACAATGATTGAAGGCAGACACAGAGCGACCACAATAGCTTCCTGTGCTCAGGTGATTTTAACAGCTAACAATACTTATCTTTTTAATATCATTTATATTGAATGACGGAGCAGAAACCATAGAAACAGAAACATAATGTACAATATGAAATAATAGTCAGTTTTGTTATTGCAAGAAATCTGAATAAACAGGCTTGGAAGTAAAACAATTTTTTGTCATTAATATATACATTACAGTTATTATTTTCTTTGTTTAGAAGCAATATCAATTTCAGTCCATGATTCAATAGCAACATGGATTTTCATGAGTATTTCTGGTCTCTAATTTTTACAACTTGCTGACAAATGTGACCTTTTATTATCAACATTACAACATACAAAATCTCAGTCTTTAACATTATCTCCCATATGTACACACCAGTTTGCAATAATGAAAAACCAATTCAAACTGTAATTCTAATTTTGTCTCTAAAATATTTCTTAATAGAGAATAATATGAAACATCAAATTTCTGTGATTTTATTCAAGGCTGACTTATTTTATTTCAGTCACAGAGGTTATTACCAAGATCCTCCATTAACAATAAATGGTCAAGAATATTTTACCAAATTAAAATTCACAAGCAAATTTCAAACTTCTTTTACCAAAATATTCAAACTAAATCCATCAACCATTTTTGGGATGTGTCAATTTACCTATTGCAAGTACAAAATAAAAAATAAGCTAAAAAATGCAACATAGACAGATTATGATTAAAATTGCATGCAAAAAGAACCAAAATTGAATCAGCTTTGTTCAAGATGATTTATGGCCTACAGTAGAGATGTCCCTATGAGTATTCATTGTCCATCAAATTCTTCTCCTCATCCTTCACTCTTCGGTACTGTCTACGGGGAGACTTCAGACTTACTATGTACTTCTCCACCTATAGGACAGAGCATGACAAACACAGGTAAGTTACTCACACTGGAGTCTACTGCATAAATCTTCAAATGGTATTCCAATACAGTGTGGGTCCGTTATTAACCCTTTCCCTCATATAAACTCATTTTGACGCCCTCAATAGGTATCACATAAAGCCTGATCTGCAGAAAACCACAGTTAAACCTTAACAAATTTAATTATAAAATCCTCATTTCCAGACCACTGAGGAGCAGTGAACAGCATAAAACCTGATCAGCCTGCGAGTTACTCGCAGGCTGATCTGGTTTTATGCTGTTCGCATAGGTCTTTTTATGGTGTCCTCTATGAGGGAAAGGGTTAACTTGAGCTGATTAATACCCCAGCATACCACTTTGTCTTCATGTAAAGTGAGTGTTGGATGGGATGGGACATTGAGAGCATGACTTCTATATAGCAACCACTTCTATAAAGTTGGGGTATAATAATACTGAACTTGGGTCTAAATTTAAAGTCTTCCAATCCTAATAGCCTTATTCCATATTTTGCCATTGGATGGTAATATTTCTATGAAACTTCGTCACTTTGAAGGCATTCAAAAATAAATAACAATATCTCACCAACATTTTTTTTCAAGTTTCATCTAATTTGGGGGAGATAATCTGGATATAAGTTAAAAATGAAGCCCATGGAAAATATACATTTTCTGTGAATGAAACTGATTTGATTTACGAGAAAAACTCATGGTAGAAAGATGCATATTATGATTATGTATCAACTTTTGTGAAAAAAATTGAATTATCTTAGGAAAATTGAAAAAAATCAATTTAACATTTTAGGGGAGATAAATCATGGCAACAAAATGATCAAGGGGAAGTAATAAAATAACTTCTGACATTTGTCATAACATGTCAATTTTCCTCTAAGATTACCATTGTTTGACATTTTAAAAGCTTATACATATGTACTGTCCAGATATTATTCATGGCTTTGATGGAATTCATCGCTGTTAGGGTTGAAAGACCTTAAGATACAACAATGCTTTGAGAGCAAGCAAATTTCAATTAAAACATGCATCACCTCTTTTGCCAATTTTCAGATTCCAAAAGTGGTATTTCATTGTGTATCTGATTTTGGCAAGGCTTCCTCTCCACTAAGCTAATTAGCTTAAACACCTGAGACTAGTGCATTTGATATAATATATGGAAACTAGTCTGATCAGGCAATTTCCAAATGTTTTTTTCTTTTGTTTACTTGGGTTTGATGTCCCATCAACAAAGTATTTCAATCATCTTCAGACAGATAAAGAACTGCCTCAACCTGACAAACGGGTCAACAATTCCTGAAATTACCTATGTGTGCTATGCACAAACAACAGGAAGACACATCGTGCACTTTCTTAAGAAATAAAAGATTTGACCTCGTAACCTACTTTTTGACCCCACATGACCCAATTTCGAACTTGTCCAAGATTTTATGAGGACAAACATTCTGACTAAGTTTCATGAAGATTGGCCAAAAAATATGGCTTCTAGAGTGTTAACAAGCCAAATTGTTGACGACGAACGACGGACGAAGGGCGATCACAAAAGCTCACCTTGAGCACGCTGTGCTCTGGTGAGCTAAAAACCACATAACCTCAGCATTTCTTGTGACAGAAAAAGACATACAGATACATACACTAGAGCGTTTCCAGACGAAGACGAGTAAAATGGCGACGAAGGCTAGAGTAAGCATGAGGATCCAACCGTACACGGACATGATGGACTTGTCCGGTGACATCTCCATCTGACCTGAGGACCAGTCAGACCCTATGTCCTTGTGCTTCCAACTGGACACTGAAACAGATAAACTGATGGTCATATGGTGTGAAGAATCAAATATTGCAGTCAGTCCAGGCTTGAATTCCACCAAACTGAGTAATACTTACATACTTAGGGTTGAAATTCACCATTTTTGTTTCCCTAATAAAATATCCAAATACATGTACCAGTATTAATTTCTTAACAACATTGTTAATTATTAAGGTAATAAGTCATAAAATTTCTACCTAATTAATTTAAACTTAGTGCTTAACCCTTTCCCTCATAGAGGACACCATGAAAACCAAAACCTCTGTTCATCTTCTATTCATAAACATGATAAATGCAATATTAAAACCAGATCAGCCTGCGAGTAACTCGCAGGCTGATCAGGTTTTATGCTGTTCACTGCTCCTCAGTGGTCTGGAAATGAGGATTTTATAATTAAATTTGTTAAGGTTTAACTGTGGTTTTCTGCAGATCAGGCTTTATGTGATACCTATTGAGGGCGTCAAAATGAGTTTATATGAGGGAAAGGGTTAAGCCACAGTATATATTCCATTATCAATACAATATATACCAGTGGGATTTTCAATCCGCAAAACATTGTTTTCATGAATCTTAATCAGTTACTTGCAGACCAAGGAAATCATGTGTACCACTGGTCTAATGATCCACTGTGGATTAAATGAAATGCTTATTAAAAATTCTTGAGTATGAAATTACCTTATCAAATAATCTACGGTCGATTTTTCTATAAATATTCTAACCCAATTCTTAACCCACCAGATAATAATTGTGTACATGTGTGCCCTTAGTAAATTTAATGTCTAACAGTTACAAGTTATGGTCCACAAACATACTGTGACCTTCACCTTAGCTACTGATCTCATCAAAGTTAATATCCTTGTTAAGCATGAGCTTCTAAAGTTTACAGTTTATGAAATTTTATCAAGATGCAAATGTTTGACTCAGTGACCAACATACATGCATCTAAAACGTTGAAGTTACATGTATGAAAATGTAAGGACATTTTTTTTAAATTCCTGTAAACATGTCTCAGCCCTGCACAATTTCTGCTTACCTTTCACTCCTGCAAGAGGTCCCAAATTAGAGTCAAAGTGATGGGAACTCTGTATCATATCTTTACCGGCATCCACATCTATAAACAAATCAGACATTTCTCTCAGTTTTGTAACATAATGACACTTAGATAATGATTCGGAATTTCCAGAACTTGGGACTCAGATACACGTCTCAGACATTGTCTTGTCAGATAATGAAGTCCCAACATCTATCAGTAGCAACATGTCATTAGAAGACTACTAAATTACAATTAAGAGGAAATACAAACATTGTATATCACTGAGTTTCACCAGAAACTTCCCTGCACTGAAACATTTACATAGGAATCCACATGTTAAGAAACTGTTTGATATTTAATGTATATAGGTCACACAATGAGCCAGAGGGCAATGTAGAGCCCTATATTGCTCATCTGAGTATCATTTTTTTCTTCAAAAATATGGGATGATTCTAATGCCATTAACACTGCTACTAAGTCTGATCAAATATGGAAAATATTGGTAATCTTAGTAATGAGAAATTTTTGATGTGGAAATATATGAAAGCATTTAAAAGAAAATCAAGCATTAAAAAAATTTAAGAAATTAATGATATTTCTATCTGAATCATCCCATAGATGAAATTATAATTTTATTGTTCCAGAAAAAAAGAAGCGTTTCCCTTATATCTCCATCAGTTCACAGTGTCAAAATATAATATCATTAACATTATTATTACTACATACAGATTGTGAAGCTACAACCATAACCCTTTCCCTCATAGAGGATACCATGAAAAGACCTATGCGAACAGCATAAAACCAGATCAGCCTGCGAGTAACTCGCAGGCTGATCAGGTTTTAAGCTGTTTCGCTGCTCCTCAGTGATCTGGAAATGAGGACTTTATAATTAAATTTGGTAAGGTTTAACTGTGGTTTTCTGCAGATCAGGCTTTATGTGATACCTATTTAGTGCGTCAAAATGAGTCTATATAAGGGAAAGGGTTAAGGTTGTATAATGTAACTATATGTAGATTGTCATATAATTTCTATTCACATGTACATATATCATTATATATTTGATATTTTCTGCCAAACCTTATGTATAATGACTTCCAGCATTATAGGTATTCATACTGACAATTGACTCTAGCAAGGTTTTCTGTTGTCAAAGAAATTGTCCAAAATGACAATCATTTCCTTTTAGTACTTAAGCTTGAAAACATGACTCCAGCCAAGTGGATATGTAGAGATAAATAACTGTAAACTTAATTAAAAATACATATGATTCAGAGTTAAGACACGCAATCCTTCCTTTGTATCAAATAATTGTCTGTACTCACAATACAGAATATGCACAAGGGAAATATTGCGTTCCTTGTCAAATTATAATCATTCAGTCAGTTGCATGGAAATGTTTTAGTAGTATGCACCGGTTGTACTTTTTATATTTTGACAGACATGCTCATTCATATTGCTTTATTAATAGATGGTAAATTAATTAAATTGTGATTTATGTATAGTTTGTAACTGAAGGGTTAACAAAACAAGAGGGCCATGATGGCCTTGTGACGCTCACCTGAGAAACAGGTGTTTATAGTGGGAGGAAAAGAAACTGTAAATATCTTATTATATAATGGAAAATCCCGTAAATCCAATGCATACTTTTGGACAAAAGTTTTTTAAATTTTACTATATGCATATAAGGAAAACGGGCTCCGCCCACTGGTGGCCTTGTTTTTCAATGCATCAAATTAATTTGTACAATCTTGGTAGAGTGTGACCTAAGGAACATCTGTGCCTAATAACTTTGAAATCCAGCCTGTACTTTTGGACAAGAAGATTATTGAAGTTTTTATATTTTTTCCCCTTTTAGATTCCATAGCAACCAGATTTTGGCATGGAATTCAATTCTTTGAAAAACTTTCAAAGAGGCCCACCCAAGGAACATTCCTGTTAAGTTTTATGAAAATTGGCCCAGTTTAGGACGTAAGCACGTTGTGCTCAGGTGGACTAAAAATGTGAAATAGGCATATCATTAGATTGTAAATTAATGAATTTGTAAATAATTTGCAACTAAATTAACTAATTGTTGAATTCATATAGGATGTGCATACATGTAATTATATTTGTATTGCTTCAAAGTTTAATGTAAAAAAAAAAAAGGTAATTGCAAAATGGCAAATAACAATTAATTTTTTTAACCCTTTACTTCATGTAGACCCATTTTGACGCATTGGCAAACAATGGCAAGGATCAGACTGCTCCTTTAAATTAATTACATAGTATATATAAATTTTAAGCTATATAATTTACCATCTATTATTAGTAAATTAATTAGAATACTTGAATACTTTTAAATTGAAGGGTTAACAGCATAGTGAAATAGGAATAATGGTATCTAAAGGAATTATGCTCCTTGGGTTTCAAATTAATTGTGCTGTATCAAGCAACTTGATCTCATCATTAACCCTTTCCCTCATAGAGGATACCATGAAAAGACCTATGCGAACAGCATAAAACCAGATCAGCCTGCGAGTAACTCGCAGGCTGATCAGGTTTTATGCTGTTCGCTGCTCCTCAGTGGTCTGGAAATGAGGACTTTATAATTAAATTTGGTAAGGTTTAACTGTGGTTTTCTGCAGATCAGGTTTATGTGGTACCTACTGAGTGCGTCATAATGAGTCTATATGAGGGAAAGGGTTAACAGGATGTTTTTCAGCAATACCATTATTTCCATCCTGATCATGGTATTATGAAAGATACCCATTAATCTACCTTTGTTTGAGTCTAACTGTGTATCAGGTATCTAAATACTAAGGCTAGGTCATAATCTTAAGATAATGTCTACCATCATGTCAAAAAGACCATCAGGTTTGGAAGCTTGTTAAGACAAAACTTATAAAAACAAAAGAAAAAACAGCTGTTTCCATGGTGAAAAATATACAAGGAAAATCCTAGAAAATACAAATCAATAACAAAACTTGAAGAGACAAATGTAAGGGTGTTTTAAGGCCTCAAATACATATTTCAGGTCAGTTAATACTGGATATAACCACTAACTACAAGGACCACCACCTATATTATCCCCTTTCTTCATATAGACTCATTCTGATGCACTGGCAAACAGAACAGACCCAGATCAGACAGCTCCAATAGGAGCTATACATTATTGTAGCCCAGACTCTACAGTCTGTGTAGCAAATAAATATCCATCATCTAATAAATCATGCGAGTTCAGTGAATTAATATTCATCAAATCAAAACCTTGTTATTGAATTGCGTGTGTAGAACTACTGGATGGATGAATAGTTAACTATGCCACAGTCCTCTGGCGTGGTCATTTTTCGCTTAAACCCATAAAAATATTGGCAATCTTTGGAGAAGAAAGAGATTCATGCTCTATACTTTAAATATATGCATGTTCACCTGTTTTTCTGAAATAGATTGTTTTGTTGTATAATTAACAAATAGCATTTGACATTCCTGCTCCAGTATTTATACTTCATGTAATGTAATTTTATATTAAGAATAAACAACCCCATTGTATTTGGTGTAGATAATCTCCTGCCTGACTGACAGACAGAATCATGCATTTAACTGTGATGTATGAGCACTTATTACCTTATAAAAGTATTCACATGGTCTGATTCATAATGTTGATAAGCATCTAAATGACAACTGGAAAATGAACAATTTTTTTTTCAGAAATACAAGATACATGTATGTGGTAATAATTGATAATTATTGCCCACCAAAAGTTTCCTTTGAGCATCGCATGAGGATGCCAACACTTGTCTGTTTAAGATTTTGTAAAAAAAAGGGAGATAAATTAGATGAAAATGGACCTAAGAGTTATGGCCCTTGAAGAGAATGTAGCCCTTGTGATAGTGAAAAAGTATTAGAAGTTTGATGACAGTCATTTTTTATACTCCAAGGGCCATAATTGGAGATAGTGGTCCAATACCAAGTCAGCCTTGGCAAGATAATAGTCATTAATACTACTATCTTGGTGGAGGGTTTCCCACAGAACATCTGTGCCAAAACATTATAAAACCTGGTCAGTAGTTCAAAGTTTCACTATATACATTTAAGGCAAATTAGCCCTGTCCCTGGCTGCTATGTTTTTTTTTTACAGATCTGAATAATTTTGGCAATTGTGGTATAGGGTTACCCAAGGAACATCTGTACTAAAACATTTTGAAATCTGGCCAGCAGCTTTGAAGGAGATGATTTTTAAAGTTTTCTTCTTTTTTTTTTTCTTTTTTTTTTGATATCCGTTTCCATGACAACCAGTGTTCTACATGGGTCAAGTTTATTTTAGCAACTTTTGCAAAGATTCACCCAAGGATCAGCCCAGCCAAGTTTAATCAAATTCTGTCCAGCGGTTTCAGAGGAAATTCATTTAATGTTTTCACTATTTACATATATGGCAAATTTGCCCTGCCCCTGGCTGCTATGTTTTTTATGGATTGTTATAATTTTAGCAGTCTTGGTAGAGGGTTACCCAAGGAACATCTGTACTAAAATATTTTGAAATCTGGCCAGTAATTTTGAAGGAGATGATTTTTAAAGTTTTCATTTTTTTCTTTCTGTTGCCATGGCAACCAGAATTCTGCATGGATCAAGTTTATTTTAGCAATTTTTGTGATGGTTAACCCAAGGATCATCCCTGCTAAGTTTAATCCAATTCTGTCCAGCAAGGATTTTAAAGCAAATTGTTGACGAGGCACACCATATATCTAAACTCCAGGCCTTGTGGTTTCTGACAAGAAGATTTTTCTAGTTTTTTCTATATACATGTATATAAGTCTAAGTAAATCAAGTCACCCTTGGGACAGAGTCAATTTTGGCCCCAGGGCTATGATCTGAACAGACTTAGTAGAGGTTTACTAGGCCATGATACACACCAAATATCTAAATTCCAGGCCTTGTGGTTTCCTACAAGAAGATTTTTCTAGTTTTTCCTGTATAACTCTATGTAAAATCATGTGACACCTGGGGGAGGGCTGAGTTTGACCCCAGGGTCATTCATTGATCAAATTTGGTAGAGGTCCACTAGACAATTCCTCACACCAAACATCTATGCTCTAGACCATGTGGTTTTTGGAGAAGATTTTTTAAGATTTCACTTTTAAAGTCTATTTTTTGCTCCTCAGCTGTGACACCCGATATGCAATGGACCGGAACTATTTGAACAACTTTGGTAGAGCTTCATGTAAGGAACATCTAAGGTAAGTTTTATCAAATTTGGCCCAGTGGTTTCAGAGAAAATGTTGTTTGAAACAATTGTGGACAACAGAGGGACAACGGACAGCCACCAATCCTAAAAGCTACGTGCTCAGCTGAGCTAAAAATTAGTTAAACTTGTACCTGAGCTGAATTAACTTGACCTTAAACCACCTCAAAATTAATAAGCATCTTGGTTTAACCAGCGTTAAGCCATACAAACCTCGGACAAACACATGCAAAACAACCTTTGATGAATTCTCAAGGAAAGGATATGTCTATTTGGCATCCTGTTAATACATGTAATATACAGATAACGGTGTACTGACTTGTGGAGTCACTCATACCTTCATCTGAGTCCAGGTCCATATCAGACAGATCATGTCATCATCATCATCATCATCATCATCATACTTGTAGTCCTCTTCATTGTAGTCTTCATCTTCCTCATCATACTCATCTAACAAAAAGACAACAACATTTTTTAACCTTTACTTCATATAGATTCCTTAGACACATAAGCTAACAGAGCAGACCCGGATCAGACTGCTGTCTCATGAAGGTCTCCTATGTTTGTTCATGTACTAGTGTAGCCAATATTCTACACAGTCTGTATGGCAAAGAAAATCCATCATTTCATGTTCAAATTAAAGTTCAGTATATCAATATTCATTAAAACATAAAAAAAAAAAAATTGCATCATGAATATACATGTAGCAAAGGGTTAATAGCCATCAAAAGATAGGTAAAAGTCTGTAGCTGAAACATGTAGTATACACACCTAAGGAAATTACAGAAATGAGAATTTGAAGTTCCCATAAACATCAGTCGAGCAAATCTTATCAATTTCACAAGTCATTTTTCATATGCACATGCAAAGATATTTTTTGACTTAATTAACCCTTTCCCTCATAAAGACTCATTTTGACGCACTCAATAGGTACCACATAACCCTTTCCCTCATATAGACTCATTTTGACGCACTCAATAGGTACCACATAAAGCCTGATCTGCAGAAAACCACAGTTAAACCATATCAAATTTAATTATAAAGTCCTCATTTCCAGAACACTGAGGAGCAGCGAACAGCATAAAACCTGATCAGCCTGCCAGTAACTCGCAGGCTGATCTGGTTTTATGCTGTTCGCATAGGTCTTTTCATGGTGTCCTTTATGAGGAAAAGGGTTAAGAATGGTATACAAACTTTGTATAGCATGTATTCCTTTAATGAAAACTTTGAGGGAGTTCATCTATTAACAGTATTGGCATTGTTATAGGTAATAATAAGGCAGGTTATGAAAGTTAAGTATACATTAAAGTATTTTCTTTTCTAACAGTTTGACCTTTTTTAAACAAGAAAGTCAGTAGAACTGACAGATGCTCCCCGAAGAACGTCATTGTTACAAATAAGACCTTGGTCAATGGGTGGAAGGATGTAGGAACTGGGTCAAGCCGAAGATATGCGGATCTTCTCTTTGTAATAAAGCTTCACGTAAAGTTTTGTTGAAATCAAGTTATAAGTTCCTGAGAAATAGCCCGGACAAGAATCATACTAGATATACCGTTTGCATAAAAGTCAAAGGGCCATAACTCTGTGAAAAATTGAGGGACAAAGTTACCCCCATGATATGCAAATCTTCTCTTGGTAATAAAGCTTTCCATAAAGTTTCGTTGAATTCAAGCCATTATTTTCTGAGAAACAGCCTAGACAGGATTCATGCAATATGTACTATAGGCTGAAAAATCAAGGGGCCATAACTCTGTGAAAAACTGAGGAACCAGGTCACGCCGACGATATGCGTATCTACTCTTGGTAATTAAGCTTCCCATAAAGTTTCGTTGAATTAAGCTTTTATTTCCTGAGAAATAGCCCCGTCAATAATCATGCAACATGAACTATAGGCCGAAAAGTCAAGGGGCCATAACTCTGTGAAAAATTGAGGAACCAGGTCACGCCGACGATATGCGTATCTACTCTTGGTAATAAAGCTTCACATAAAGTTTCGTTGAATTCAAGCCATTAGTTCCTGAGAAATAGCCCGGACAGAATCATGCAATATGTACTATAGGCCGAAAAGTCAATGGGCCATAACTCTTTGAAAAATTTAGGAACCAGGTCATGCTGAGGATATGCGCATCTCCTCTTGGTAATAAAGCTTCCCATAAAGTTTCGTTGAATTCAACCTGTTAGAAATAGTCCGGACAAGGAAAGTGTGACGGACGGACGGATGGACGAAGCGGCGACTATATGCGTCACCTTCGGTGAGCATAAAAATATTCAGGTAAAGATCAAAAGCCTATATTAAGGAATGACATTTCAGAATACAAAAAGGAGTATTTTAAGAACAAAAGACCTCCACTTGCACACAGAGTTTGTTTCTTTGATGAAAAGACAAAGAGTTACTGTTAGACTTTGGCCATATTAATGAATGACTTACGTGAACAGTAGAAAGCTGGTTATTATATTGGGTATCCTTAAGATTTATTTCTTAGTTTTGTTGTAATATTTTGACTATTTGTCTCAAACTCTAACATTTCTTTTAAAAATTATCAATTTGAAGGGTTTGGGTCATCTCCCCAAAGCAGTGAAAAAAATTCTTGGCATCTCGGTAACTTAGAATAAACACTGGGCTGTTAGTCAGGTACTTAATTTACTAATTGTTCTTCCTTTTAAAACAGATAAATATATGATGAAACTGTGTAACAACCATTGTCTTTCTTCATATTTTACATTTATATCCCACAATTGCTACAATTGAAAAGCTATCTCTGTTTCCCTCACTCTCTACTTTCCCTGTTACCCTCACTTTCTACTCTCTCTGTTTTCAACTCTCTACTCTCTCTGTTTCCCTCATTCTCTACTCTCTCTGTTTTCCTCACTCTCTGCTTTCCCTGTTACCCTTACTCTCTACTCCTTTACACTACTACTCTGTTTCCCACCTACTCTTCTGTTTCCACATCTCACTCTTGTTTTCCTTACTCTCTTTTTCTTACCTACTCTCTCCCATTTCCTCACCTCTCTCTTCTCTTTACCTACTCTCTCTGTTTACATCACTCTACTCTCATTGTTTCCATCACTCTGCTCTCTGATTCACTCACTCTGTTTCCATCACTCTTTCTACTACCTTTCTCCTTATTCCTCTGCTCTCTCTCTCACTCTTTCTATTCTCTCTGTTTCCACTCTCCTCTTTCTCTTCTCATCTACTTCTCTCTCTCTTTCCCCTTTACTCTCTGATTTCCTCACTCTACTTCTGTTTCTCTAACTCTACTCTCTCTCTGTTTCCCTTAGTACTCTTCTTTTCCAATCTTTCTTTCAAATCCTCTTACTTGTAATCCCTACCCAGTGTTGTCCCTGAAAAAGAAAACAATCCTGATGATTTACCTTGGAATTATAATGTTTAAACAATAAGATTTTATGTTTCAGGCTATTTTTTATTTTTCCTTCTTGAAGGCTGGGGTTGTTTAAATTCATGTAAATGTATTTTTCCCCTAAATGGCTTTTCAGCCAATAATTTCCCAAAATATGAGAAAAGCAAGCTGTTTTCTCAAACAGATGGGGCTTGAGCCCTTTTCCACCTTTTCTTGATAAAATAAAATGAAAGAAATAAAAGGACCAAGATGGCCCTGAAGTCCCTCACTTGAGATATGTATCTTTGACTGAATGCACTGCTTAAGAAATGAAGATGTTACCTGATACTTCAAGGACCTAAAATGTAGATCTATCAGTCAAATATCAGCCATAATCAAACTCCACTGAGATAGTGTTTCCCAATATTTTGTTGAATGACTGCTTAATAATTGCTAATGCTAGAATGTAAACAAAGAGAAAATCTGGCATTGTTTTTTAATAATATAATTAAAGGGCTACAAATTCTTGCTGATTTGGTCAATAACAGCTATAATCAAATTTGACTGAGAAATAATGGCCATAAACATTGTCATGAAGTCTGAAGATAATGCTTAAAAAAGGAAGATGCCAATGTCAACAAAGTGAAATCTGGCAAGTTTTTAGGTTATAACTCTATAATTAAACTTAGTCGAGACTTTATGAGTATAAACATTGTCATGAAGTTTGAAGGTGATTGCTTACCAAAAGAAGATGCTAGAATGTAAATTATGTAAAATTTGGCCTATTTAACATTAAAGGAGAATAACAATGATATCAGCTATAATCAAACTTTACTTAGATTTTATGGCTTTGAACTATGTCATTAAGTTGAAGATGACTGTTTAAGAAAGGAAATCCTTGAGTATAAACAAAGAGAATTCTGGCATTTTTTTATATTAAATTGAGGGGTGAGAATGAAACTAGGCTAAGTTCTTACATGAATATATACATTTAGCCTAGTTTCACTCCCACCCCTTAACCCTTTCCCTCATATAGACTCATTTTGACGCACTCAATAGGTACCACATAAAGCCTGATCTGCAGAAAACCACAGTTAAACTTACCAAATTTAATTACAAAGTCCTCATTTCGAGACCACTGAGGAGCAGTGAACAGCAAAAAACCTGATCAGCCTGTGAGTTACTCGCAGGCTGATCTGGTTTTTATGTTGTTCACATAGGTCTTTTCATGGTTTCCTCTATGAGGGAAAGGGATAATTAATATTGTCATGAAGTTTGAAAATGACTGCTTAAAAAATGAAGATGCTAGAGTGTAAACAAACTTTTTTTGGATGGACGACAAACATTCAAAGATCCTTATATGAAAAAGGTCTGCATTTAGACTTATTTTTCTCTCTCTTCTATATACCTAATATAGACCCATGACATATCAAAGCACTGAAGACACTGGTGTGATGATTGTCAAGAAAAGCTTACATCAGGTAACTAACTTAATGTTATTGAAAATTTGCCTTAGTCCTACATCAGCCAAGTCTTATTTTAACAGGGCAGTGATCCAAAGTATCATGATGGCTCTTGATATCTCACTTGAGTACAATGACTGTCATGTGTTAATAAAGGGTACACATACATATGGTAACACATTTGAGAATATGAGTGGTGGATTGTGACTGTTCACATGATATATCTGAAAAGAATGATCTTGATAAAATAATCTTACTTTTTTCAGTGGTAATATTCAGGGTTCCCACGAAATTGAAAAATCAAACTTTTCCCTGACCAAACTCAAAATTCCCTGTCCAAATTAAGCACAAAGCCAGCGGCAAATACGGATTTTTCCAAAACTAAGTTACTTCTAGATAATTTTTTATTTTCAAACATGAAATGATGGTGTGTGCCAGTTGGATGCTATGGGGAACTTATTTAATATTGTGCCAATCTGACAATTCAAACTGACTGGAAAAAGCCAAATGGAAGAAACTGCTTTAGCCTTTCCTTATTAAAATCCTACTGCTGTTTGGTTGACAATCCTTGATTGTAAAATTCCCTGACTTTCTGAATATCCAAATTTCCCTCACCAATTTCAAATTTCCCTGACCGTGACCGTCATTTTTTCCTGCCTTTTCCCTGACCGTGGGAACCCTGTTATTGTGTGAAAAGTTGAAGCTGCTATAAAACAAGTTTTAAATATGTACACATATTCTGGTGAATATTTCAAATGCAACGAGGAATTTTTATTTCTTTATCTATACTGTCATTTACGTACCTAAGTAAGTTCATATTTGCTAGTGTTACATCTGTTACAAGCAGAACAGCACAATTTAAGCCACACTAACCCTAACAACCAAATACTTAAACATTTAGATTAGCAACTTCTCTTCATGCTTTCTTGTGTTCACTTCAGCTTTTCTACTTAAAAATATCTCCTGGCAAAATCGTGCCTTACACATTAACTCACAATACCATAAAATAACCAAAATGCATACAAAACTGTAGTACAAGTTTATGCTGCAGTTCCCAGAGGGCAGCTAACATTTAATTTTATGTGTGGGAAATTGGATAAAATGCTAAAAGTAAAAACAATAATGAAAATGACATAGGTTTACAAAATTAACACATAAAACAAGTGAGACAATTTTCTACGAACAAAATTTGCCAAGTGTTTGGTTACGTCTAAATCAGGGACGTTATCCTTGACATCAGTGAGCCACAAAATAATTGTGTGCTACAGCTTCTGTCAAACTTAAAAGCTAGATAAAACATTATATCAAAGTGTCCAAATATTACAATTTGATTTAGAGAAGTAAGAAAATAAGTTTAGGATGCATATTGATTAACCCTTTCCCTCATATAGACTCATTTTGACGCACTCAATAGGTACCACATAAAGCCTGATCTGCAGAAAGCCAAACTCAAACCTTACCAAATTTAATTACAAAATCCTCATTACCAGACCACTGAGGAGCAGCGAACAGCATAAAACCTGATCAGCCTGCGAGTTACGCAGGCTGATCTGGTTTTATGCTGTTCGCATAGGTCTTTTCATGGTTTCCTCTATGAGGGAAAGGGTTAAAGTATATGGTTTTGTTGAGTAGTGTAGTAAATCATGCATCTTCTAAAGACACATGTAAATTCTGCATAGATAGTGTGGGTTGGTCACATGATTATCAGAAGAGGCTGGGAAGTAAATTGACTCAGAGATAAAATTAACATTCAGTTGTTACATGTAAAATTGTTTTGAATAGTGTTTAAGGGACACATTGCATGGCAGAATGAGCACACATTACATTACTTTAACTAATCTAAAAAAAAAAAAAAAAAAAAAAGCATTAGTATTTACTATTTTTTCATTGAATATATTTTCAATTTTGGTCAAATCTAGGTACAGTATTTATATCTGCTATCATTAAAAGCACTGAGAGGTTATTGAACAAACTTGTCTCAGTGAAATGAGGGAACTTGGTTTGTATTTATATAAAGAATTTGACAATCTCCACAAAAAGTCAATGACTCATGCCCAACAAACTAAAAAATCTCCTACGTCAATCATAAATCCTTGTATATTTCTTTAACTTGTAGTCTTTTAAGCCTAGTGTTGCATGCTTGACCTTTATGAGTTTTATTAACCCTTTCCCTCATAGAGGAAACCATGAAAAGACCTATGCGAACAACATAAAACCAGATCAGCCTGCGAGTAACTTGCAGGCTGATCAGGTTTTATGCTGTTCGCTGCTCCTCAGTGGTCTGGAAATGAGGACTTTATAATTAAATTTGGTAAGGTTTAACTGCGGTTTTCTGCAGATCAGGCTTTATGTGGTACCTATTGAGTGCGTCAAAATGAGTCTATATGAGGGAAAGGGTTAAATGAGTCTATATGAGGGAAAGCGTTAAAATGAGTCTATATGAGGGAAAGGGTTAAATAGCTGAATCTACCGTACACACTCTTACTTACAAATCTTTATTGCCTATTAACAGTTTAAATTAAACTTTTATTTTCTTCCTCAGTACTACAAACATGAGCTTTCCAAACATTAATTAACTTTTATTAAAAAGTCTAGGTTTTCATTAATAGGGTTTATGACAACTAATTAACTTTGAAATCAAGAGCATAATTCATCTATGTGCTACAGATCTGATTACATTGTGCCTGGATATGAGGGGATTGTATGGGGCATGTCCAAATTTCCCAAGATATGTTTGATTTTTAGAAATATAAGTTAACACTCTTGTGTTCAAACTTTCAATAAACCTTAATTAATCTCTGACGGATTATGCAGATCTAACAAAATACAGACAGTAAAACTTTTATTGTATAAATGTTAAGATATTGTTAAGTTTAACCTTACATTAATAATGTTAAAAAAATTTTATAAAACAGACATAAACTTAAAAGGAGTTGATGTAAACTCAAGTGCAACATCGATATGAATTTTGAAGCTTTTGTTGAATGGGGAAAAGTCAAAAACTGGAAGAAAGACACAAATGAAAATGGCAGTTCTCAGTCTCTAGCATATTTGTTGCACAGGCGTTTTACTCTTCCATAAAGCTTTAAAAGAAAGCAGATGAGTAGTTATAACAAATAAATTAGGGCTATGCTGTTTTTCTTATTAAATTTTAGTGGGTGAATATTCAACAACTTTAGCAAGCTTAACCCTTTCCCTCATAGAGGATACCATGAAAAGACCTATGCGAACAGCATAAAACCAGATCAGCCTGCGAGTAACTCGCAGGCTGATCAGGTTTTATGCTGTTCGCTGCTCCTCAGTGGTCTGGTAATGAGGATTTTACAATTAAATTTGGTAAGGATTGAGTTTGGCTTTCTGCAGATCAGGCTTTATGTGGTACCTATTGAGTGCGTCAAAATGAGTCTATATGAGGGAAAGGGTTAAGTGAAACCTTTATTGCAATGAGTTTTGTGTACATGTATTACTGAATAGTAAGCATCATCCAATACTTATGCCCAATCGATAACGCCAATAGGCCATGGTATTTTACGACAGTATTTTGTCCTTTTTAAGTTTTAGGGTGTGTCAAAAAATGCCATTTCATTGGTTTAATCACATTTTTTTTTGCCAATCAATAGAGGTTGTTTTGTATAGCTGTTGACGGCAATATTTTTTTTAGTTTACATGAATTTCAAGTCTCTACGTCGAGGAGTTTCTCATTTATAAGTTGCATTTGCATTGGTTGATATTTTAGTTAATGACAAAGTAAAACAATGTTTGGCTTGCCTATTTCCCCACGGCATGATGTCATGTAGTGAAATGGAATAAGTCAGCCAGGGGGTTACTGACAATGAATAGTAAGTGGGTACAGAAGCAAATGAAGTATTTCTGGTTTTACTATGTTTTTTTTTAAAAAGAATGACTTCAATCCAAGCTTAAAGCATGCTGATATCAATGTTACATGTCCATGATGTCGCTGAGTTCCAGATAATGCCAAATCATGCATTCAAACAGGTGCTGAAAATATATGTGTATCATTAAGAAATAGATTCATACAGATAGTAATTCTGTAGGGCTTAAGTTCCTTAATTACTTAAGCGGTCTCATTTATTTCTGAACAAGCCTCGTAGCTTTACTCAGCAAATAAGAGGGTCACAGAGGCTCTGGATTGCTCATCTGAGTACCATAAGCCTTACCGGTCACAAAAGTCTCTTAAGATTTAACCATGTGACCCCAAACAAATTCAGAGTTATAAACACACAAAAAAAATCCCTCACATTAGAAATACTGAATAATAAGGCAACAGACTACATGTGTATTATGAACATTTTACTGTCTAGAATGTTTTCCTACATATTTCTGTGGCACCAACCTCGGTATTAAGACTAACTCAATAACTACAAGTCCCAAGTGGTAACTGATATGAACATGTATTCATAAAGATATATTTGGCTCAAATTTCCAATTAATATTGTATATTATGAAAAACCTTGAATTTTTGAAACATTAAAGCTATAAAATAATATCAGCATAAATTAACTAGTGCTTGAAGGCTGATGACACCAGTATAATCAAGAAACAAAACCTTTTCATGGGAGTTTACACAAATATGTCCACCATTATTGGAAAGGTTTACTTAAGTAACTAATTATGCATGAAGTACTGTGAGTTCACGAGGCAAAAGGGTATATATACAAAATGGCTTTACAACATTCTGACAGTGAAGAAAATGAAAGTTCTATGTAATGAAGAATGGCCAAAACATAGACACATCGAGGCCGGTGGGCCAGAGAAATTATTTTTGATAGTTTGAAAATAAGCATGCTGAATTGGAGGCATTCACACTTCTTTTGTTGAAGTAATAGACTTTTACCCAAGAAACACAAGGAACTAAAACTCTGCATGGTTGAATTATGCAAACAAGCATGCTTTAAATAATGTCGGTGTAATGCTGTCAGTCAATTACAGCTAAATGAAATTGGGCAAGAAAGGCACGCAGCTGGTTTGTTTCCACATTAATATTCATGACATTCCAAGCGTTTCTGAATGTGACCAGATTGTTACAGACTATGTAAGATAATCTTTGTGAGTACTCATCATTTAAAAAGTCTGTGACTTATTTTAATTCTTTTGTTATGTTAAAATTTTCTTCTATTCATTTAAAAGATTTCTCAATCATGTTAAGATTTCTTCATATTCATGTTTAAAGATTTTCTTCATGTTCATGTTAAAGATTTTCTTCATGTCATTCCATGTTTTAAAGATTTTCTTCATATTCATGTTAAGATTTTCTCAGTCACGTTTAAAGATTTTCTTCATATTCATGTAAAGATTTCTCATTCAGTTTAAAGATTTTCTTCATGTTCATGTTTAAAGATTTCTTCATGTTCATGTTTAAAGATTTTCTTCATATTCATGTTTAAAGATTTTCTTCATATTCATGTTTAAAGATTTTCTTCATGTTCATGTTTAAAGATTTTCTTCATGTTCATGTTTAAAGATTTTCTTCATATTCATGTTTAAAGATTTTCTTCATGTTCACGTTTAAAGATTTTCTTCATGTTCATGTTTAAAGATTTTCTTCATGTTCATGTTTAAAGATTTTCTTCATGTTCATGTTTAAAAGATTTTCTTCATGTTCATGTTTAAAGATTTTCTTCATGTTCATGTTTAAAGATTTTCTTCATGTTCATGGTTAAAATTTTCTTCATGTTCATGTATTAAAGATTTCTCATATTCATGTTTAAAGATTTTCTTCATGTTCACTGTTACAGATTTCTTCATGTTCACTTTAAAGATTTTCTTCATATTCACGTTAAAAGATTTTCTTCATGTTCATGTTTAAAGATTTTCTTCATGTTCATGTTTAAAGATTTTCTTCATGTTCATGTTTAAAGATTTTCTTCATATTCATGTTTAAAGATTTTCTTCATGTTCATGTTTAAAGATTTTCTTCATGTTCATGTTTAAAGATTTTCTTCATGTTCACGTTTAAAGATTTTCTTCATATTCATGTTTAAAGATTTTCTTCATGTTCACGTTTAAAGATTTTCTTCATATTCATGTTAAAAGATTTTCTTCATGTTCATGTTTAAAGATTTTCTTCATGTTCATGTTTAAAGATTTTCTTCATGTTCATGTTTAAAGATTTTCTTCATATTCATGTTTAAAGATTTTCTTCATGTTCATGTTTAAAGATTTTCTTCATGTTCATGTTTAAAGATTTTCTTCATGTTCATGTTTAAAGATTTTCTTCATGTTCATGTTTAAAGATTTTCTTCATGTTCACGTTTAAAGATTTTCTTCATATTCATGTTTAAAGATTTTCTTCATGTTCATATAACTTATCTGGGAATATAAATATTTTCATCAGTGTTCAACATACAACTTATCCATCAAGAATTGATAGGGATGAATGTCAACCGAAAACATCTTTAACCTTCAATGCTAATCAAACCATGATTCCCCACTCACTGTATCCTAGGTAACATGCTGTAAACAACAATATCAATAGCAGCTATTTGCTTATCATGTTTTGATTACACTTTAAATTTGAGGCTTTGAATCGACTGTTTGGCACTGGGGAAGCAGGCAGTGGAAATAGCAATGGCACGATGGCAGGGGTTTACTTGAGAATATGACTTTCTCTTGCCCAGGGGGGCAAGTTACTTTGAACATTTAGTTGCCCCAATGAAAACAGGTTGCCCAACCTTTAAGTTGGTATTTGTTAATGTTTGAAATTAAATATGTGTAATATTTAGTTGCCCGCAGTGATTTTAACCCTGGCATGGGCAAGCCGGCTACAACTTAAGAAAACCCCTGGATGGGTATCATCAGGTGAGTGGTAGGAGCCAACTAGACTACTGTCTGGTAAGGTATTGCAGTATTCTCTTTGATATTATATCCACTTACATGTATAAATGAGAGAGAACTAAGTGAAATGCACGGTGAATTTGTTGTATTCCTAATTAAGCCCAGGAAAGATATTATCTCTTAAAAGGAAAACATCTGATAAAAAGAAATCAAGGAAAAACACAGTCCCAGTTGGCTGATAAAAAGGCATTCAGAAATACAAATACAGGTAGTGTATTAATTGGGGTGGGGGGTGGGGGAGTGGAAGCATTATAATACATCACCATTTTCATTCACTTTTGGTGGAGGGTTATTAGATGATTCTTTGAGCTGAGTTAATTTAATCCTTTAACTACTATGTGTTTGTGTTTTCAAGTAGCATGGTTGCCATGGTAACCAGAGTTTGACATTGATCAAGCATATTTTAGCAACTTTTGTTCATGAATTTCTTCCCAATAGTTTCAGAGGAGATTTCACAGAAAGCAAGTACTTGAAGAAGAATTGTCCTCTGGCACAATGGAGACTTTATGCTTGTTTTGTATTTTCCATGCATGTTTGACAGTATTTACACATGTAATTTATAGAATAAATTATAGAATACTTTGTAATTTACAATTTGTGATAAAATATTTTGAAAATATCATTTTAGTATATTATGCTCTGAAAGTAATTAGAAATGAAATCTTTCTAACTCTTCAACGCCTTTTTTTGTCAACAAATTTTAGCAAACAGTAACTGTTATGTTCTACAGTGACCCTCTATTTTTTAGTTCATACATGTATATCCCTTTCCCTCATAGAGGATACCATGAAAAGACCTATGCGAACAGCATAAAACCAGATCAGCCTGTGAGTAACTCGCAGGCTATTCAGGTTTTATGCTATTCGCTGCTCCTCAGTGTCCTCTGAAAGTAATTTGTGGTTTTCTGCAGATCAGGCTTTATGTGGTACCTATTGAGTGCGTCAAAATGAGTCTATATGAGGGAAAGGGATATCTTAGTTTTATTCTCAAGTACTTATGTGCAAAATTTCATATCAATATCTGTCCACTAGAAAAAAAACAACACTGAAACACCTTCAATGTGGACTTAATTTTGCTTCAGGACAACATAACTAGATGTAAAAGCTTGAATAAAAAGCAATATACCTACAATTTTTTTAACAGGCGTGCAGCATGACATGGACAGTTTTGTTGCCTTTAAGTTGTTTTTATTTGTATGCTTGGGATAAATGTCCCACTGACAGTATAATCAGTCTGTCTGCAAGAGACAGACATAGTGCTCCCTCATTGCAATAGTATACTGTAGACAAGTGGCATGATACACATCCTGTCACATTATACTGACACTGGGCCAACTAGCTCTGGAACTAACTATAAGTGCAGAGCGTCAAATACAAAGGAGATATACCAGTACTGTACCATACGATATCATGATATGTTCAGCCAAGAACCAGACACTATAACTTCCTGGTCACATGACTGGTGTTCAGCCACAGGGACCTGTTACCGTAACCCTTTTGCCTCATGAATATATTCATGTACAAATTTATGATCTGATAAATTTTGACTGAATTTTAAATGGTATATTAAACAATGGATTTGTAGAATTGTATGAGCAATCTGGGGAGACCCCTTTTAGACAGCTCCATAAATGGTCAGAACAGGGTTTGCTCTGTTTGTTAATACATCATAATTAGTCTTTATGTGGTAAAAAGGTTCTTTTTCATCTAAATATACTGAGGTACTCATGTCAACTCTTTTTCTAGCTTCAATGCAACAAGGGTGTGTAATTACATGATTTAATAAATTTTGAAGAGCATTTCAAATTTTGACAGTTATCATACTGTGTTTGACATTAGAAATTTAGGTTTTGACTCATCACTGAAGAACATGAATAAGCATTTATTTAGAGAAGTTTGTAAGCTACACTATAAAGAAATTCAAAGTATGTATACCTGACATAGGGAACAGTCTTTCAGAAAATTAACTCAAGCGTAAATCAACTACAGTAGGTATAGATCTATGTACATGTAATTGCAAAAACAACAGTACAAAAACAACTTTTTGTTTGATGTTATATACTAAAAAGTATGATTTATTCACTCATTTGTTTTAATTCTTTTTAGCACTTTGATTTATTGGTTAATCATCAGGTTATTTTTCACTTTCCTTTTCATTTGATTGTATGATTGTACTCCCAATCTGGTTGTCCTCATTTTTTGTTGATAACAAAAGCCTTATACAAACTAGACCTGTCACTACAGGTAATTTAAGACCACCTGTAGCTCTTCAGAAGTGAACATAGGGCTTCTCAATGTAGGGAGAGAACAGGTTGATCCAGCTGGATAGACACAGCCACACCTTCATGCCAATCTACAAATCTCATCAAGACTAGACTAGACTATTTGAGTTTACCATCGCTTTGACAGTATTTCAGTCATATAGCGACATCCAGCTAATTACAGGTGGAGGAAGACCCCGAATGCAGGAAGGCATCCAGGTAGAACCACCGCATCAAGGCAAGAAAGCAAGATTGAAACTTATTTCATAGAATGCCAAAGGAAGAGAAAATAGTAAATACTGATCATCAGATAGACAAACAATCTTCACGTACCACTATAGCTCATCATATTAAGCTTCAAAACAACAGAAAAAAAAAGAAAAGAGTAGAACACATTATTCTGTGTACAGACAATGTTAGATAGACATAACAAGAGGGCCAAGATGGCCCTAGATCGCTCACCTGAGAAAAGTATCATTCATTGCCTGTACAAAACAGATTGCTTTAGAATTAAGATGATGAGGTGAAACAATGTTCAGGAATTTTCTGACCCCATCCACAAAAGATATCATGACAAACATTCTGCCAAAGTTTGAGGATGATTGGACCAAAAATGTTGCCCTCAGAGTATAAACAAGATTTTTCTAAGATTTGACCTACTGACCTACATTTCTATCCAGCCCCACCCATTTTCAAACTGGTTCGAGATATCATCATGACAAACAATCTGACCAAGTTTGAGGAAGATTGCATCAAAACTGTGGCCTTTAGTGTGTAAACAAGATTTTTCTAAGATTTGACCTATTGACCTACTTTTCGGTCCGGCCCAGCCCATTTTCGAAAGGGTTCAAGATATCATCAAGACTAACATTCTGACCAAGTTTGAGGAAGATTGGATCAAAATTGTGGCCTCTAGTGTGTAAACAAGATTTTTCTAATTTCCCCTTTTTCCCCCCCATTTTCGAAAGGGTTCAAGATATCATCAAGACAACATTCTGACCAAGTTGAGGAAGATTGGATCAAAATTGTGGCCTCTAGTGTGTAAACAAGATTTTTCTAAGATTTGACCTACTGACCTACTTTTTGATCCAACCTGACCCATTTTCGAAAGGGTTCAAGATATCATCAAGACAAACATTCTGACCAAGTCTGAGGAAGATTGGATCAAAATTGTGGCCTCTAGTGTGTAAACAAGATTTTTCTCAGATTTGACCTACTGACCTACTTTTTGATCCAACCTGACCCATTTTCAAAAGGGTTCAAGATATCATCAAGACAAACATTCTGACCAAGTTTGAGGAAGATTGGATCAAAATTGTGGCCTCTAGTGTGTAAACAAGATTTTTCTAAGATTTGACCTACTGACCTACTTTTTGATCCGACCTGACCCATTTTCGAAAGGGTTCAAGATATCATCAAGACAAACATTCTGACCAAGTTTGAGGAAGATTGGATCAAAATTGTGGCCTCTAGTGTGTAAACATCAAATTGTTGACGGACGACGGCCGACGGACAATCAAGTTTCCCAAAAGCTCACCCTGAGCTATGCTCAGGTGAGCTAAAAATGGATACAAACAAATGTAACTATGGTTTTTTACATCATGTTGAGTCAATATGCCAAGCTAGAGAGACATCAGGAAAGATAGGCAGACAAGATTTAGATGTCAGATGAATATAAAATGAGAAAAACTTAGACTAATTAAAGACTTCTGGGGAAATATAATCTCATCAGATCTAATTGGACTATGGCTATGACTATTTGAGTTTACTGTCGCTTTGACAGTATTTCTGTCATATGGCGATGTCCAGCTAATTACAGGTGGAGGAAGACCCCGAATGCACGGAGGCATCCCGTTAGAAGGTCTAGTTGTTATGACAGATGGCTGGATAATTAGACATCTTCATGTTAATCCATACAACAAATGCCAGTTTACAAAATATCTAAGGAGTCAAAGCACTCAAGATATTTTTTTTCAGATGGAAATAAAACTGTCACTGAAAGTGATGGAATACCGCCCCTCCCCTATTGCTTTGTCACAGAAAAGAAAGCATAGGCTATATCTTACTGCCAAAGAGTCCCAGCATGCAATCATAAGGTAATTATGAAATAACTGTAAAGGGAGATAATAAACAAGAGGGCCAAGATGGCCCTTGGTCGCTCACCTGAGAAAGATGATTGCTTAAGAAATAAAGATGCTTGAGTGTAAAAGTGAAATCTGGCTTTTTTTATGGTGAAATGGGCAAAACTCCTGAATTTACAAGTCAGTATCAGTTATAATTAAACCCGATTGTGAGATTATGGGCATAAACATTGTCTTAAAGTTTAAAAAAGATTGTTAAAAAATGAAGTTGGTAGAGAATAAACAAAATGAAATATGGCATTTTATGTATTAAAAGGGGCGGAACTCCTAACCTAAATGGCCCATCTCAGCCGCAATTGAACTCAATCGAGACATTATGGTCATTAACAATGTCATAAAGTTCGAAGATGATTGCTGAAAAGATGAAGATGCTAGAGTGTAAACAACGTGAAATATGGCATTTTTTTTTATTAAAAGGGGCATAACTCCTGACCTAATTGATGGATCTCAGCCATAATCGAACTCAATCGAGACCTTATGGTCATAAGCATTGTCATAAAGTTTGAAGATGATTGCTCAAAAGATGAAGATGCTAGAGTGTAAACAACGTGAAATCTGGCATTTTCTTATATTAAAAGGGGCTTAACTCCTGACCTAATCAACTGATCTCAGCCATAATCAAACTCAATCGAGACATTATGGTCATAAGCATTGCCATAAAGTTTGAAGAGGATTGCTCAAAAGATGAAGATGCTAGAGTGTAAACAACGTGAAATCTGGCAATTTCTTATATTAAAAGGGGCTTTACTCCTGACCTAATCAACTGATCTCAGCCATAATCAAACTCAATCGAGACATTATGGTCATAAGCATTGTAATAAAGTTTGAAGATGATTGCTCAAAAGATGAAGATGCTAGAGTGTAAACAAGTGAAATCTGGCATTTTTATATTAAAAGGGGCTACTCCTGACCTATATGAATCTCAGCCATAATCAACTCAATCGAGACCTTATGGTCATAAGCATTGCCATAAAGTTTGAAGATGATTGCTCAAAAGATGAAGATGCTAGAGTGTAAACAAAGTAAAATATGGCATTTTTTAAAATTAAAAGGGGCATAACTCCTGACCTTATTGATGAATCTCAGCCATAATCAAACTCAATCGAGACCTTATGGTCATAAGCATTGCCATAAAGTTTGAAGATGATTGCTCAAAAGATGAAGATGCTAGAGTGTAAACAAAGTAAAATATGGCATTTTTTAAAATTAAAAGGGGCATAACTTCTGACCTAATTGACCGATCTCAGCCATAATCAAACTCAATTGAGACCTTATGGTCATAAGCATTGCCATAAAGTTTGAAGATGATTGCTCAAAAGATGAAGATGCTAGAGTGTAAACAACGTGAAATATGGCATTTTTGAATATTAAAAGGGGCATAACTCCTGACCTAATTGACGGATCTCAGCCATAATCGAACTCAATCGAGACATTATGGTCATAAACATTGTCTTAAAGTTTGAAGATGATTGCTCAAGAAATAAAGGTGATAGAGTGTAAACACTAAAAATTGTTGACGCCGCACGACGGACGCTCACGGGATCACAATAGCTCACCCTGAGCTTTGCTCAGGTGAGCTAAAAATCATGTGGTGTTAAGGTTCTTGCACAAGGAACTTCCAACTACTCACTATATATCCATATTTAAAGTTTCACGTATATTCCTTTGGTAATTTTCAAGCTATGTTCCAGAAAAAAATTCATTATCACTAAAAACTGTTATCACTGACCAATCCTGCAAAAGTTTTATCATATTCAAGTCAGGGGATTTGGAGATGAAGATTGGAAAAGATTGTGTCTACAGACAAATGGATGGAAAATCTTATTCCAGTATAACTTTGTTGCGAGTGGTTATTCTATATATAAAAACACACCATCTGAAATCTTGATTATCTACATGAATAACATATACCGGTAGGTATATATTTACAGTAAACAAGAGGGCCATGATGGCCCTGAAACGCTCACCTGAGAACCATTGCTACAACTGATTACAAGGTTTTTAAACAGACAAGAATTCTGATATAACTCAATCTTAAACATTTTAGCCCTGACAATATTATACACCAAATATATAAGCACTGGGCCTTATGGTTTCAGAGGAGAAGACTTAGTACGGGGTCATTTATCTCCAAAGGGCCACCATTTTGAAAATCTTGATAATGAACCATTAGATGATACTACATACCAAAAATCTAAGCTCTAGGCCTTATGGATTCATAGTAGAAGATTTTTTTAAAGATTTTCCTATATAACTCTATGTAAAACAAGTGACCCCTGGTGCGGGGGCATTTATCACCATAAGGTCATGATTTGTACAATCTTGGTAATGAACCATAAGATGATGCTACATACCAAATATCTAATATCTAGGCCTTATGGATTCATAAAAGAAGATTTTTAAAGATTTTCCTATATAACTCTATGTAAAACAAGTGACCCCTGGTGCGGGGGCATTTATCACCATAGGGTCATGATTTGAACAATCTTGGTAATGAACCATTAGATGATGCTACATACCAAATATCTAATCTCTAGGCCTTATGGATTCATAGAAGAAATTTTTTAAAGATTTTCCTATATAACTCTATGTAAAACAAGTGACCCCTATTGTAGGGGCATTTATCACCGTTTGGCTATGATTTGAACAATCTTGGTAATGAACCATTAGATGATGCTACATACCAAATATCTAATCTCTAGGCCTTATGGATTCATAGAAGAAATTTTTTAAAGATTTTCCTATATAACTCTATGTAAAACAAGTGACCCCTATTGTAGGGGCATTTATCACCGTTTGGCTATGATTTGAACAATCTTGGTAATGAACCATAAGATGATGCTACATACCAAATATCTAAGCTCTAGGCCTTATGGATTCATAGAAGAAGATTTTTAAAGATTTTCCTATATAACTCTATGTAAAACAAGTGACCCCTGATGTGGGGGCATTTATCACCGTAGGGCTATGATTTGAACAAACTTGGTAATGAACCATAGATGATGCTACATACCAAATATCTAAGCTCTAGGCCTAATGGATTCATAGAAGAAGATTTTTAAAGATTTTCCTATATAACTCTATGTAAAACAAGTGACCCCTGGTGCGGGGGCATTTATCACCGTAGGGCTATGATTTGTACAATCTTGGTAATGGCCCATAAGATGATGCTACATACCAAATATCTAAGCTCTAGGCCTTGCAGTTTTGCAGAAGAAGATTTTCAAAGTTTGCATTTTTAAAATCTATTTTTAGCTCCTGTGACCTACTTTTTCAACCAATCTGAATAATTTGTACAACTTTGATAGAGGGCATCATAAGGATGATTCCTGTGAAGTTTGGTCAAAATCCCTTCAGCGGTTCATGAGGAGATGTTGTTTAAAGCAAATTGTTGACGACGGACGCACGCACGCACGGACGACGGACAAAAGGCGATCACAATAGCTCACCATGAGCATGTTGTGCTCAGGTGAGCTAAAAAAAAAAGAGTAAAATTTAATTTAATTAATCATCTCAAAGTAAACATGATTGCATGAATACAAAATAAACATACACTTATTCAGTATTTACCAGAAAGTTAGCACCCCTTCCCCCACAACATCTTTAAACTTAAACTATCAGTAAAAGTGATTTAAAATACCCCTCATCCCACTTGGATGGGAAGTGAGGTGACATGATGGGACATGACCAGCACAATGCTTATGCAGCCCCCTCTTCTGTGATGCGGGAGAATAAAGAGCATATGATTTTTTTCTTACAGATTATAATTATATACATAATTATATATTTCTTAAAAAGAACATGTACCAAATATAAATACAAAAACCTAATAGAAAATATGTCTATGAATGCTTACTTGATGTCTGTGGCTTTGTTAGACTCTGTAGCATCTGTCTTCAACCAAAAGAAGGGAGTGGTAGACTGAATGCCTTCATCATCATCATCATCATAAGCATCATCATCATTGTCATCATCTTCATCAAATGGATTTTCTATGAAAATGTTTGTTTCATCTTCATCATTATCACCTGTATCAGTTTTGTCTTCATCACTTTCATCATACTCTTCTTCACTATCTTCATGTTCATCTTCATCCACATCAAAGAAACCATCACTGTCTTCCTCATCATCACCTGCATTATCAGTAACAACTTTTTCATCTACAGGTAAGTTAGCTGTATCTTCTACTTTTTTGTTTTCATCGACTTCAACTGCATTATTTTCTTTCTCATCACTTTTATCTTCAGCAGTCCCCTCTAGCTTGGTATGTTCCACTGGTAGTTCATCATTAAGCTCACCAACATTGTTTTCTTTCTCATCATTTTTATCTTCAGTAGTCTCCTCTGGAATGACATTGTCTTTATTTTGCTGCTTCTGATCATCAACCTTACTAATCTCCTAGGTTATTTTTCGGAACTGTAACATCTATAGTATTTTTCGTACCAGTTGCCTTTGCAGAGGGATCAGGCATCAATTCAAGATTGTTGGTACCAGCTGCATTTGTATTAATTGGAGTATTTGGTGAGTTTTCTGGTGTTTTAGCTAATTCTGAATCTTCACCAACAATCTGTGGTCCAGGCATGAGATTATTCTTGAAAGTCTCTGCTAATGTTTTGGTATCTACAGCTTCTCCAGGCATAAGTCCACATTATCTATTATAACTGGTGTTTTTATCACAGCCTCTCCACCATCTTGGACCTTATCTGCCAAACCATCTAAAATGGAAGAAAAAATAATTTCTTATTACTTCCAATTTTTTATTGATCATTTTTGTAAATATCCTTAAGTTAATCATTATAAACACTTATGAATATAACTGATTCAATATATGATTAATCACCAAATTAAAATTATGACAACAGCACACATGTTCATGTACATTTTTTGCTAGGCAATTAATATATAATACATTGTAGTATATATTTAATGCCTAGTGAAAAATGTAGTGGAAATACTATGATGTACCACTGTACATTTCTAGTTCTATCAATGCTTACACACTGAGAGGCACACACATGTCAATATATTATGTATATTTTTTGTTGATTGCTTTAAAATTTGGCTGTCTAGTGATAAGTGTTTTATTCTTGATGTAAGACTTAAAACATCTATATACATAATGACATTAGTGTCCTCATAAAGACAAGACTATCATAATTGAAACCTGTAATAAGGGTTATAAACATCTAAATGATACTCTATTATTGAGAGAATAACTTCACATTTAAATAATTTACAGATAGTACATTTCGCCATAAATTTATAATAGTTGAACATTTCACTAAGGTATGTTGCCTTTGTTTTTATCATTTGGGATACTGCTTCCTTACTGTTCATTCAAATCTATTGAGAGTGGCAGGATTACCTGACATTCAATATCACTGACAATATCCTTTGTCAAATAGTGGCAGATACAAACGATTGTGCTAATGGAAAGAATGAAAGTCAGAAATGACAGATACTCCCCGAAGAACGCATTGTTAATATAACGTCAATGGGGAAGAATAATGTAATCCATTCCTAAATATATTTTACTCTCAGTAGATGTAGTATTATTATCCACTCTATTGGAGACTTAGTAACATTTACATTAATATGATAATACATTTAACTCAAATAAACTTCATTGATTTTTAAAGATTTTAACTACTAAAATTAAGTCAACATTTCAATGTTAGCCATATCAAAGAGTTAACCAACAGCCTGACATATGGATATTGAAATAGTGTATAAGGCCTAAAAATGTGACATCATTTTAAGATTGACAATACTTGCATATTGAAATTTGTGGGTTTTGTTTAAATTTATTCCTTAAATGAGCAAATGACATGAATATATCGAACCATGTAGTAGGGGCCATAACTTCTAAAAAATTGAGGAACAGGTCACTCGAAATTTTACAATCTACGTTTTAAAAAGCTTCATAAAGTCTCATTGAATGCACAATCCTTTATTCCTGAGAAAGTAGCCCGACAATATCATTCACATGTCATAAGCCACAATATCAAGGCCATAACTCTGTAAACTAATTGAGGTACCAGTTCGCGATATGCTCACCTTGGTGATATCAACCTTCCCATAAAGTTTATTTGATTAATTCCAAGCCTGTACAATAGCCTCGACAAGATCATGCATATTTAGAAGCGAAAGCAAGGCCTTACTTTTGAAACTTTTGAATCAGTGAGATCGATATGGGTTCTCCTTTGGTAATATAAACTTCCCATAAAGTTTCATTGAATTCAGCCATTATTCCCGAAATAGCCCGACAAGAATTATTGGAATGTACATAGGCTAAAAAGTCAGGGCCATAACTCTGTAAAAATTGGAACCAGTCACGCCAATGAGTTTGCATCTACTCTGTGATAAAGCTTCCATAAGTTTGTTGAATCACCATTAGTTACCTGAGAAATAGTCCGTACACAAAATTCATCAATATGTACTATAAGCAAAAAGTCAAGGCTTAACTCTTTGAAAACATTGGAATCGTGCTTTGTCGGAGTATGCACTCTCCTATGTAATAAAGCTCCCATCGTAAAGTTTCATTAAATAAGCCATAATTTCTGAGTAATAGCCCGACAAACTTGTCAAAATATGTACATAAGGGAAATCAATGGGCCATAAATCTGTGAAACAAGAGACTGTCCCCGACGATATGGTCTCTCACTTAGAAAAACTTCCCATAAATTTCGTATCAATATGGCCATAATTCGAGAAATAGCCCAGACAAGACATTCAATATGAAATAAGGCAAAAAGTCAAAGGCCAAACTCTCTTAAAAATTTAGGAATCGGGTCATGCTGACGATATGCGCATCTCCTCTTGGTAATTAAGCTTCCCATAAAGTTTCGTTGAATTCAAGCCATTAGTTCCTGAGAAATAGCCCGGACAAGAATCATGCAATATGTACTATAGGCCGAAAAGTCAATGGGCCATAACTCTGTGAAAAATTTAGGAATCGGGTCATGCTGACGATATGCGCATCTCCTCTTGGTAATAAAGCTTCCCATAAAGTTTCATTGAATTCAAGCCGTTAGTTCCTGAGAAATAGTCCGGACAAGGAAAGTGTGACGGACGAACGGACGGACGAACGGACGGACGGACGGACGAAGCGGCGACTATATGCGTCACCTTCAGTGAGCATAATAAAAACTGACAAAATACAAAAGTCTACCAGATCTTGTCTTGTCACGGATGTACAGTGGTGTAATTTGTGATGTATGAGTGATCAGAATCCATTAGATTCTCAACCCCAGCCACAGGTACTTTATTATGAATCGCCAAAGAAAAGAAACCTCCAAAAGTGTATTACGCTCAACAGTATATGTTACTTGCATGTTTCCTTAGTGTTGCATACCCTTATTGATAATTGTAGCATAGCGTGACAAAACAACAAAAATTAAAATAAAAACTTCTGGTTACAGATGAAATTTTAACCAGCAGCCTTCAAATTTCAAAAGATTAAGCAGTCCTGTGCTTAACACAATAGGCCAGCATTGCCATTGCCATATTACATAGTATGTGACATCATTTTAAGATGTCGCAAACAACATATTTTGACACAATTCAAAAGAGAAAACTGTTGTATGTTATTTCTTTAACAATCTTAATGGGATACAGCATATGCGAAGCGGAAAAGTGTGCCCCATACATTTCTGATTTACAACATTTCCTAATATTAGGGTAAACAAAAATTTTACAAATTCTGAAGGTTTTCCAGAAAGTTAACACTGTACTTCAGGGCCTATGTGTAGGGCACAATTTTCTGCTTCTTATGTGCAGGTATGTTAGCTGTATCTTTTATTCTTTCATTTCCACTAAGCTTATCATCTATTTCACTTTTTCATCATTTTTACCTTCATTAGTCCCATCTAGTTTGATGTTGTCTGTACCTTTCTGCTCATGATCGTCAACCTCACTTTCATCACTAATCTCTGGGTTATTTTTCGGAACTGTACCATCAGTATTGTTCTCACCAGCTGCCTTTGCAGAGAGATCAGGCATCAATTCAAGATTGTTGGTACCAGCTGCATTTGTATTAATTGGAGTATTAATTGTTTTAGCTAATTCTGAATCTTCACCAACAATCTGTGGTCCAGGCATGAGATTATTCTTGAAAGTCTCTGCTAATGTTTTGGTATCTACAGCTTCTCCAGGCATAAGTCCACCATTATCTATTATAACTGGTGTTTTCATCACAGCCCCTCCAACATCTTGGACTTTATCTGCCAAACCATCTGAAATGGAATGAAAAATGATTTCATGTTACTTCAAAATTTATCAATCCTATTTC
>CM037778.1:58966134-59016134 GCA_021229015.1 Solen grandis
AAAAAAACATGATCATCATGAAGCAGAGCCCATTTTGATATGTTGTAAACTTAAAAACATTGTTTCTTAGATGAGTCTCAGCCAAGATTGTTTAAATGATTCAGCTCCTTACTAAAAATAACGTGGACACCTCAGGTGAGTGATTCAAACCCTTCATTGGTCCTCTTGCTTGCAAATGCAAATGTTAGCTCTTTAATAAGTGTCATTTCTTACAAAAACTTGGACACCTCAGGTGAGTGATAAATTCAAACCCTTCATTGGTCCTCTTTTTTGCAAGTGCACATTAGTTAGCTCTTTAATAAGTGTCGTTTCTTAAATAGGATACATTGAATTCAGTACTCTAATATGATTAATATTGATTTTGCTCTTAGAATTACATAAGAAGTTACCATCTCATGAATTCCATGACCATTATGAAAATTAAGTCAGGTTGAATACACTAAGTATCAAAACTAGTGTGCTAATTAATGTGATAATAATTTCTTCCCAAACCATGATCAAAATGATTGACTTAAACATATTCCTGGTCTTCCCCTTTAAGATTCGGGTGTAGAAGTAAGGGGGAAAGTCTTTCTGGGGAAATGTTATTATTCACTGCCAAATTCTTTTAAGTTTTTGGAACAAGAATGATTGATTTGAAATAACTTGGAAGATTTTGTGATGAGAAAAAAAGACTTCCAAGCCTTGATGTGATTAGTGAATACAGATTTAGAAAGTTAAAAATTGGACCCAAAGCTTTCACTAAAACCGGTTTATACACTTTTGCAACCGAGTTTGATTTAGAAAAATTCTGTCAAATTTTAGGCATAGGTGTTAAAACTAACTTAAACTATTCAAATGTGTTAAACAGAAAAGATTATCAGTCTTAAATGAATAGATATTGCCATTTGATTGGATATATTGTGAAACTGTACACACACAAAATTTAACCACTTTGAAGTTTTGTACAAACTACAAGTACCATTTATTTTCCTATATTTTTTGTTTGTATTGTCATTAACAAGCATATTAGTCTATGTCTGTCAAAGATGAAAAAATAGAAATCAATATAAAACTGTCAAAACCTAAAATAAAGTAATTAAAAATGGAATGAGCATAAGTCCCTCTCCTGTTATAGTGAGACAGAACATTTTATGTCTTGTTAAGTCTCTAAATTACAGTTAATAGAACATTAAAACCATGCAGACATACAGAACATCTTTAATTGAAGATGTTTTGCAGACCAGGAGCTCTCGGTCTAGTAGATTGAACATATTGATACTTTTATGATATAAATTCAAACTCTCATAGCGAACAGGTTGATTGTGAATAAAATCTTGATTTGCAATGTCAGTCAATTTTATCATTACCATGTAAATGCATTCAATGAAATAAAAACATATGATTAAATTTGGTATGTGTGAAATAATGGCTAAGATTGGTTGATAACCAGTCTGTAATGGCATGTTCTGATTGGTTGGTATGATATGAATCCTGAGTTGTGATTGGCCAGTACATGTTTGATGTGTTGTAGGTTTCAGAGAGTTGGCATCTGCTCAGTTTGCCACAGAGTGAGAGTAGGCTGTCCCAGACTTCTATGATAGGAGAAGATGAGGAGGTGAGTGGAGATATGCAGGCTCTGACAGACATGATATATGCCCCCACTGGAGAGCCTAAATTAACCCCCATTGGCCCTATCACAAGTCTGGTATCAACTCTTGAGACACTTCATGATCCAGAAATAAATGCGAGACTGTCTTTGTCTCAACATTTTTGATCTTACAAATATAAGTGTTTCATAATCTGATATGATTATTTGTGGTATTTGACAGAAATATGAGGCATATGTTCAGAGCTTTGTCTTACTTGTATAATCAATGTTGGCTCCATTACACACACTTGTCAAACTGTGGAGCGACTGACAGCCACAGAAATATGATCATGACTGAATTATTTATCCAAAGTCTGCCTTTACCCTGTACCACATGAATCAGCCATTTTACACATTAGATGACTGAATATCGAAGCAATTCTCGGTCTGGAAAGTTTTACAGTGTTAACATCATCCAGGGTTTTCATAAATTATTGTTTGCCAGTTAACCCTTCCCTCATAGAGGATACCATGAAAAGACCTATGCGAACAGCATAAAACCAGATCAGCCTGCGAGTAACTTGCAGGCTGATCAGGTTTTATGCTGTTCGCTGCTCCTCAGTGGTCAGGTAATGAGGATTTTGTAATTAAATTTGGTAAGGATTGAGTTTGGCTTTCTGCAGATCAGGCTTTATGTGGTACCTATTGAGTGCATCAAAATGAGTCTATATGAGGGAAAGGGTTAAAATCATCACTTAAAATTGCATAAAAAATTATTGTTCTCCAGGAACTTTCAAAATTTTGAACATCTAAAATCCCCTTCACACCTGGCAAAAATCTGTTGTTATATTTGTTTTTGAAAACCCTGGTTGTTCCTCTGTTTATATTTGTTTTTAGAGAGGAATAACCTGATTATCTTGGTAGTAAACTTCAGTGATAGCATTAGTTTTATACTAAATATCTCTTATGGTTAAAGACTTACAGTACCTACCTGTTTTATTTGACATAACCCTCATCTTGTATTGACATGTATATAGACAGAGTCTGTTTATAGCCAGGAGAACTAACTGGAAGAGCCAGTTGTAAATAGAGATATAGAGACATGCCAGAGTATTAAGTTGAATACCAGACAGGGAAATGAATAAATTTAATTATAAGCAGTACAAGTGTGTTAGACTGAACCTAGGAGCTGTAGCCAAGTGGTCTGTACTGCTTACTAGCCAATATGAATTGCTTTAATATTATAAATCTTTAAGAGAAATTACACATGATTAAATAAATACTCAGTATATATGCACCCTCTCCTTTCATTATACTATTGAACATCAATGAAATCATCAGTATATCCTCTAAGAAATTAGAGACCTTTATAAAGCATGGGGGATCATAAGATAGGGGTAATACAATATATGAATTATTTATCATGCATGACCTTTTTTTTCAGGAAGTCCTAGTATTTGTTGAGAGCCCAAACAAAAAGTTGTTCTGTCGCCTCTGTGGTAAAGTTTTCAAAGATCCGGTCATCGTCACATGCGGGGTAAGTAACAGTATTTCTCACCGCAATCATTTCACGGTGCAACTGGGACTGTTTATTTTATAATAATTGAATCCTTGATGTTCTGATGTCAACTTCCTAACAAAGGAAGGTAATTCTTTATCTTACCAGCGAGTTGTCATACATGCTTTGAATTTAAATAGGATAGACTTAAATGTTTTTTTGTTAAAAAAAGAAATTCCCAGGCATTTTTTTTTGTATGTTATAGGAAAAATGTTTCGTTATTATAAACTTTGGTGTTGTCTGCCTTTAAATGTTAGATGGCCATATGTATGGATTTCTGTAATATCTCTCTCTGCATTCCTTGTTACAATTTCTTCAAATTAATACATAGATCCTCACCATTCAATATATCTTTCTTAAGAAATAATACTTGTAATGATAGCTATCAATATTTGATTTACATTATGCACCAACCTTATCATAAACAGAAAAGCATGTTACCAACTTGCTGTGAAAAGGCAAAGCATTAGCATAAATATATTGTGAAGAGGTCAGATTAATACCAACTTTCTGTGAACAGACAAAACATTGTCACTTACTTGCTGTGAACAAATCATTGTCACAAACTTCCTGTGAACAGTCCAGATTGGCACCAACTTACTGTGAACAGACAATGCATTGGTATCAGCTTACTGTGAACAGATAAAACATGATCATTAACTTGCTGTAAACAAAACATTGGCATCATTTTACTGTGAAGAGATCATATTGGCACCAGCTTGCTGTATATAGACAATTCATTGCCACTGACTTTCTGTGAACAGCCAGCGACTTGCTGTGAACAGATCAGATTAGCACTAACCTATTGTGAACAGAACAGCATTTACACCAACTTGCTGTGAACAGTCAAAGCTGCTTGGCACAAACTTGCTGTGAACAAATCAGATTAGCACTTATTGTGAACAGAACAGCATTCAAATGAACTTGCTGTGAACAGTCAAAGCATTTGCACTAACTTGCTGTGAACAGACCAGATTAGCACCAACTTATTGTGAACAGAACAGCATTTACACCAACTTTCTATGAACAGTCAAAACATTGGCACCAAATTCATGTGAACAGCCCAGATAGGCACCAACTTGCTGTTAACAGACAAAGCATTGGCAGAAACTTGCTGTGAACAGATCAGATTAGCACCAACTTATTGTGAACTGAACAGGATTTACACCATCTTGCTGTGAACAGACTAGATTGGCACCAAGTTATTGTGAGCAGAACAGCATTTACACCAACTCATTGTGAACAGTCAGAGCCTTGGTAGCAATTACTGCAAACAGGCCAAGCATATGCACCAATTACTGAAAACAGACAAACATTGGAACAAACTTTCTGTGATCAGACCAGCATGGGTATCAACCTACTGTTAAGAGATCAGATAGGTACCAACATGAACAGACAAAGCATTGTCACAAATTTACTGTGAACAGACAAAGCATAGGTATCAATTTACTGTGAAGAGACCAGATTGGCACCAACTTGATTTGAACAGACCAGCATTGTCACCAACTTTAGTGAACACATCAGATTGGAACCAATTTATTGTGAACAGGCAAAACATTTGCTCCAGTTTGCAGTGAACAGACAAAGCATTGGCACCAACTTACTGTGAACAAACAAGCATTGGCACAAAACTTGCTGTGAACAGACCAGCATTGACATAAACTTGCTGTGAACAAACAATAATGGCAGCCATTTGTTGTGCTCTTAGTGAGATTTAAGCTTTGGTTCATGGACAAGATGTAGAAGGAAGTTGCACCTTATGATACTAGCTTTTACTAAATTATGATGCTGTATTAGTTTTTTTTAGTTATATAATTTTCATGTGGAAAGATTTTGTTCATATTCACAGACAGTTTTTTTTTTTAAATTGTGCTTGCACCTAGCAAAACTGTAACCCAAACTTCACTTTTCCAGGATCTCTCGTTTCCAATATATTCTGTCGGGAATTTTATTCCGTAGGTGTGGGGATGCAATACAGGCAAAATATGATGCCCCATCTCATTTACTAAGACAAATCAAGATTCTCAAGCTCTGAAACTATGTGGGCAGATTCATTAAATTATTGACATTTTGTTCCAAAATAACTTGCTCTGAAATGTGTATTTGGAGACAGTGGAGGACAAAAATGACAGTCAATTGGAAAATGGCCTGATCTGCAACTACAAATTCCCGTAGTGTTTTAAAGTTAGCAGTTTCATAATGTCATTATAAATTGTCAAAGTTTTTCCTGTAATGACTTAAAAAAGGAAATTAATATTTTGCTGAGTGCAAATGCACTAATCCTTTTAACTATTTTCCTCAATATGTTAATATATTAAAGCTTGAAATAGTTCAAGCTTGAGGCTCAGTCCCTTGAATAAGCCCATGGTAATAAATGTTGGGGTTATATTTCAAATATTATAACATCCACCTAAGGATTACTCAAGCTTCTTGAAGTGTTTCCGACATAATTCTCATCTGATTATGGTAGGGATCAAACCCACCAATATATATCCTTGACAGCCACAGATTGGATTCACATCTTTGCATAGACTGTATTGTCTTTGTTTATATAGTTGGAACTTGAAAAAATAGAAGTTTCTCAAAATATCTTAATCATTGATTAGGAGAATTTAACTATGAGAATATAATGATCACACTGATCACTGCTTTTAATGAAGCCATCTTATACACATAATCATGGTGATGGAAGAAAAAACAGTGGTCAATAAAAGCAATAAATCAATATTCATTTGATTTTTTCAGTGGCAAAAATGTATTTAAAAAGATACACTATTGCTCTAACATTTTCATGAAAACATAAAAAGATGGGAATCCAAGTATCCATATATGTCATAAAATTTTCAAAATCTGAACTATGGTGATCCTTTGAGATGTTTTGCAGGCCCTTGCACTCATAATAAAATGTACCTAAAGTGTGAAATTTGAGTTTAAGCCTGAGATTGTATTGAAGTATTTTTTGAGAGATGTTGGCCAGGGGTTCTCATGTACACTGACTCTAATGTCATATTGCTCTAATTTCAGCACACCTACTGTCGTCGCTGTGTCAATCAAAGATCTGAAGGTAGGTCCAACCATTCTTGTAAAAGAGAGATTAAAAAGAAGTTATTATACTCCTTACAGAGTTGGGGAAGTATAGGAAGCACTTCTGTGTCCAAATTCAAACTCTTTAGAGTTCTTTGACTCTAAAAGCACGTATATTGCTACAATGTTGCTTTTCACCACAAAATCAATAAAAATAAGATTTCAATAAATATAATTCTATAGTATGGTTTAATCTTTTAATGGCTGAATCTAATATGGCTTGTCATATTCCCATGACTGGCTGCTTTACCCTTTATCTCATGAATATTCATGTATAAATTTATGACTCGATAAATATAAATATACTGAACATAAAATGGTATTAAATATAAGAATATATTACAAATAATATAGAGGAGACAGCTCCTTTTTTGGGATCTGCTCTGTTTGCCAGTGCATCTAATTGAGTCTATGAAGTAAATGCTTAAAACAGGTTTGCACTGTAGTTTGTACTGTAGTTATCCTAAACACACACAAGCCTTCCCTTGAGATTCCTCATTTCTCACTTGCGAGAAATATTTTGATCAGTTTTATCATTTCTGTAAACAGGAAGATGAAATGACAATTTTGTTTAAGCAAATAGAGATCAGAGTAAATACTAGTGGTAATGTCAAGAGAATTATTTTTTTTTCCCTTTCCATTGTAAGTGCTATTAAATGCTCAACTTTTATGATTCACAATGCCAAAAAATGCTTTAAGGTCGAATATACAGTGCAACCATGAAGACTTATATAATTATACAATAGAACTTTGATATGTCAAAATTGAAGGGATTAAACTAAAAAGTTTGAGACATCGGGACTTCGATTTATGTATGGGCTATATCAACGATTAAACTGTCAAGTCTTTGAACACTAAATTAAGGCTTCGCTGCATCAATTTGATTTTATACAAATATACATTTACATTTATTATTGTATATGAAGCAGATATCCCATTGTTTTCAGTTGTGTTTGAAACAAAACATTAGGATGTTTTTCTGTGAAAATACACTTATTTCTAAGCAAGATATGTAAACAAAACATTGCTGGCGTAATTCAAATATAACATGGGTAGATAAAAAACAATATGTTTGATATCCAGATGCTCGGTTTGGGTACCGGGTCCTTCACTAACCAGCACCACTTGATCAGCAGAAGTTTTCATGATAGAAACAAATTCAAATGATAAAATCAAATGATATGGCACCTTAAGAGTGATTATAATTAAAGTATTGTTTTCATACACAGGAAAAGCCTAATCAGACTATTAAAAGACGTAACTTTCGTGTAATTAGCACTTATAATATGGGTAAAATAGTCAGTTATCGTCGCAGCCGAGGCAGATGTAAAGGTGTGAAAAATATTATCCCGCTGTTGAAGTTGTGAAAACAGCCAAGGTAAAATTATTTATTGTAAAATGTACTCAAATTATTATGTACAGACCTCAGAAAAAATCGACACATTGAAAAAATTCAACACATTAAAGTTTGTCTCATAATTGGGTTTTTCTTATGAATATATAGGGGGAAATGTTAGAACTTTGACTTTGACTCATCGAGAAGTTTGACATATCAAAGTTCAAAGTAATTCATATCAATATTTTGAGAGAACAACGCACATCTTTTAAAAATATGATAATCTGTGTATTGATCCTCTCTCCCCACCCCCTTATTTTAAATTGTATCATTGAGACTCGTTATGTAGACATCGCGAGTCTCAACATCTCGACATACTTTGAAAGTCCCGACTTTTTTCTCTATCAAAATATATATAATATCCATTCTTATCTCAACATTTTGTATCTTGACATTTTTTATATGTCAACGTATTTCTTTGGTCACGATGGGTAAATTCTCACATGAAACTATCTGTTTATCTCGACATGTGCTGACACGCTCATGGATGTGCAAAGTTTTCACACTTTCGTAGATTATGTCCCCAACCATCGCAATTAGTGTCAATAATTAAAATGTTGCAAATAGTTAGTTTGGAAATGAACAGATTAATGCTAGATTCAATCATACACGCTTAACTGTGTGAACTGGTGATCTAACATTGACGCTTTTTAGCAATGTTAGCAGCGAATACACCATAAGAAACATGCATCATCAACTTCAACAAAACTCAATTAAGGCTATAACATATAAGACAAGATTTTTATTAGGCATATAGGGCCTTTATAAGACAAATTGTGTCAAAAACGTGCATTTTGTGAACATGTAAATTCATATGTTGACTTACTCATATCTTGACATAAAAATGATTTCCTAAATGTTGAGATAACGAGTTTCGACTGTACTAACAAATTAATACTTTGTGTAAGCCCAGCTTAAGTCAGGTCATTGAGAAAAAAAGATGAATATAATACTGTAAGTCTGTGTTTTTCTTGCATCTTCTTAACCCTTACCCTCATAGAGGATACCATGAAAAGACCTATGCGAACAGCATAAAACCAGATCAGCCTGCGAGTAACTCGCAGGCTGATCAGGTTTTATGCTGTTCGCTGCTCCTCAGTGGTCTGGTAATGAGGATTTTGTAATTAAATTTGGTAAGGTTTAACTGTGGTTTTCTGCAGATCAGGCTTTATGTGGTACCTATTGAGTGCATCAAAATGAGTCTATATGAGGGAAAGGGATAAAGAGTATTTCAGATTTATAAGGTTCAGATGTGTCATAGATTGAAATCAGCTGTGAAATGGTATTGTATCAGCACCAGCTAGTTATTGTCATACTAAGATACTAAAAACACAAACATGCAGGTTCATTGGGATAAGACATTTAGCATAAAGCGTGATTGCCGGTTGTGATACATGCCCAAGGTTGAATTATCAATAGCTTGTATATCATCCGAAGAGCTATTATAAGAAACCAAGGAATGGTATTAATCAAACACAGAACATTATTTTGGGAAATAATCTTACTGTCCATATTCACAAGGTTTTGGAGGTGATTGATGGAAGTGATAGGCATTGGTGGTACATCTTGAATTCTGAATCAAATTTAAAATGTCAAAAGGTGTGAGTATTACTAACCGACAGTATCTTCATAAAGGATGGTAAGGCCTCCTTAATGTCTGTATGGCAGGTTTGCTCAATTAGATTGGAATAAATGTACTCTTTGACTATGGCAAAAATAAAGTGTAAATGCAGATTCACAGTTGAAAATTATGTATATTAAGGGGCGGCCTGTTTGGGTTTTAATCTCTCTCTGTGCAATCAGGTCTACATGATAGCATTTACTGACACTGAAATTCACAATCTTCCAAAGTGAAGTGGAGGTTACAAAGGAAAATTGCAATTTGACCCCAATTTATAAAACCAAGCGAAAACCTTGGTTGATATGTAAGTTCCAATAGCTGTTTAATATGCTTTAGCGTGTCAGTGGTCTGGCTTACAGACCAGGGGAGAGAAGTATGGAAAGTACATTGGACAAGACAGGACATTTTTATAGCTAGGGGATGTAATGTCTCTGTCAAACTGTCCTTGTTTCTGTCTTTCTCTCTCCCAGTCTGTCTTATCTCCTTCAACTCATCCCCACTCTAGGACATAACTACACTAGCAGGATTACCAGGGAAACTGCTTGGACCCTAAGATGAATTAACACATGTTAATGATGCATTTGTTATCTTTGATGCAATGGATTTCTTTAAAGAAGTGCCATGTTGACATTTGTTATATATCTTTATTCATGTTGCAAGTATAACTAATCCACAGTCAGATAATGCAAATTAAAAAATCATGGATCTGTCAAATTTGTGACATTTAGTAGGCGATCCTTCGTGATCATGAAAGCAGAAATGCGTCTTGGATTCAGCTCATTAAATTATTATTGCTTAGATCCCACTGTACATAGGAATTCAGCCAGGTCTGTAGCATTTTATGAATTAGAAATTTAATAAGACAATTGCATAGCATTAGAATTAAAAAAAATACAAATGTTATTAGACAAAAGCATAGTATAAGAATAGAAATAAAAATGTAATGAGCAATTGCAAAGCGTTAGAATAGAAAAATAAAAATGTAATGATGTAATGAGAATTTGCATAGCATTAAATTAGAAATGTATTCATGAATAACAAAGCTAGTCCCCAAACTTACCTTGTTTGGCACTTTATATATAAGGGTTGTTCCCTGGTTGCGGTGTCAGGATAATGTGACCTGGTGTGGTATTACCCGGTATGTCACATGTCTATTGTGTGATACTGCAGTGTGGCAGCACTATATCTGTCTCAAGTAGACATAGTCTACAAATAACTGATATAGTATAGGTGGGACTTTAAAACAAACAGTCTCCAGACTTGTGATGGATGACCCAGCCACATATATATATATATTAGTTACCCAGTACATATTAAGCATTTTGACCTTTACATTTGAGACATAGAAAAATTAATGAATGACCTTCCTCAGAATGGACCATGTGCTACATAGTGAGACTTATCACCCCTTTTCTTCATTTGGACATCAGTTTGAAACATAGCAGACCCAGATCAGACAGCTCCTTAATCAGGCTCCCCTCTGTTTGCTCATACAGTTCTACACATTCTGCATGATAAAATTCATTGTTTCATATACCATTTAAAGTTCTGTGACTCAGTAAGTTCCACTTGCCTGGGCAAGTGAACAGTAGTGCAGGGTGAATAAGAATAAATAAGAATAATTGCTTGTAATTTGCTCAAATTATGTAAGGGCTAGGCAGAGTGAGTGATAATTTAAGGAATTAAACATCCCCTGATGGATTTAATATACATGAACATCAAGTCATAAATTTGTGCATGAATATTCATGAGGTGATAGATTAATATTCCCTTTGATTATATGTACCTGCAATTGCTTGAGCATAATATCTAGTCTTATATAGAATGAAATGCTCATCTAAATTCAAAAAAATTTTTTAATAAAATGTGAATATAAATAATTAATTCCAATATATCTGAAGGCAGACTGTTTGTATTTGTGTATAGAAACTGATTAAGTCTAAATAGTTTACTTATCAAGTGTCAGTGTTGGAAATGGTTAAAGTTGTCTTACAAGCTACATCTCCGTAACAAACTTTTGCAGTTTGAGGCCCAATCTTGATGAAAGTTATGAGTATAATATAGCAAATAAAGAATCATTCTATGGGTGTAGAACACCATACCTCCCACGTCAGTGTGTTCTTGAAAATACTTAAGAATGTTGACTCAAATTTTGAGTATCATACTTAACCCTTTCCCTCATAGAGGAAACCATGAAAAGACCTATGCGAACAGCATAAAACCAGCCTGCGAGTAACTTGCAGGCTGATCAGGTTTTATGCTGTTCACTGCTCCTCAGTGGTCTGGAAATGAGGATTTTGTAATTAAATTTGGTAAGGTTTAACTGTGGTTTTCTGCAGATCAGGCTTTATGTGGTACCTATTGAGTGCGTCAAAATGAGTCTATATGAGGGACAGGGTTAAACCCCTATTGAAACTAATGGGCATAGGTGGAGTCTAGTATGAAAATCATACTTCAGTAACATTTTTATTTTCGAGAAAATAGGACCATGAGTCATATAATTTTTCTCTGAAGTACACCATAAAAGAAGCTGAACTCATCCAAAATTCAAAAATAATAAAAAGTGATATAATTATTCAGACTGTTATGTGGTTAAGCTTTTCAGCAAACTTTGGTACCAAAACCTTGGAACTTATAATATCACAACAACTTTTTCATTTTTACACAGTATATGTACGATTAATCTATTGGTTTATTGTTATATATTAAAAGGACAAAAATTAGATAATGGTCACTTAGATTGTATTAACGTTGTATTGACGTCAGAATGATATTAAAATATTAATCTCTGAAATTTCTGTTCTACAAATTTTGAAGACGTACTTGTTTTACATCATATATGAGATTTATATGTATTTATTTTACATTATACATCATTTTTACATTTTATTATTATATAATTATATAAATAAATCATATCTTTTCTTACGTTTTTAAACTGCTCTGCCTACATATTAGTCATGATATTTTTTTGTTTATCATACGTAAGTATATTAAGATTAAAAAGAGTTTGTGCATTAATAAAACAAGAAGGCCATATTGGCCCTGAATTGCTCAACTGATATTGTAAGGCTTAGTAAAATCAAGTGATTTCTGGGGTTGGGCCAATGATTTGAACAAACTTGGTAGAGGTGCACTAGGCCATGCTACACACCAAATATCTAAACTCCAGGCCTTGTGTTTAAAAGATTTTTTTTTTTAGCTATGTTAAATCAGGTGACCCCTGGGGCGGAGCCAGTTTTGACCCCAGGGCCATGATTTGAACAAACTTGATAGATGTCCTTGAAGCAATGTTACATACCAAATATCTGTACTCCAGACCTTTTGATTTCTTACAAGAATATTTTTCTAGTTTTTCCTATATTAGCCTATGTTAAATCAAGTGACCCCTGGGGCGTGACAAATTTTGATCCCAGGGTCATGATTTGAACAAACTTGGTAGAGGTCTACTAGACAATGCTACACACCAATTTGTATGAAACCTCACAGTACTCAGGTGTGCAGTATGAATAAAGCCAATACCAACAAGGTCAAGGTCACTTTGAATGATTCTTTGGCTGCAGTGTGGGTAAAATAATATAATAGATATATTTTTGGTGGTATTAATGTAAAATTCATTTTGTTTTTGGATTAACAGTCAAGTAAGATTCTTGTTAGAATACTTGGGAAAAAAATGATTGAAGTTTTGCTTTAAATTTAGATAAGCTTATAAATTATGTCTAAGCATTAGAAAATGAAACTTAATCAAAGTGTTAAGGGAATCAATCCTTCATGTTTGATATTAATTTTTGTCTGAATTGATTACAATTATGGTTCTTTTGGACTTTGGTATTCTGGTTAAAAATTTGCATTTTGTTAGATTTAGAGCAACTTCTTGTCCTTTTATCCTAATCTTGAAGTTGGGTTATAAGCTTGACTTTAGGATGAATAATTGTGCATACTGTTTTTGGACATCTCTTTAAGGGTTATTGTCAGATTTCAGATAATTTTTTTGCACAAATGATCACCATATGGTTTGAATGTATGTCTTGTGCAAGAATTGTGTCATGTGCCCAAAGGTCAAGGTCAAACTAGTCATTTGAACTTTGTCAAAATCAGTGTAATACTGTGGTCCATTACTTTGTGAGTCAAAGATTTCAGAATAATTTGTTGAAAATGATCACCTTGACAGTTTCATCATGTGAAAAAACTGAGTGGTCAGATTTCTACAAATGGTCACCATGACCAGACATCAATGACCAGACAACATTTCATGTGCAAGAACTGTGTCAATAGCTTAAATATCAAGGTCCTAGTGAGTATCTTAACTTAGTCAAAATTCACTTTCATGGTGATGAAGAATTGCTTTGGCCATAACGTCCTGGGTCATGGACAAATTCCAGAATAATTGATCAACATGACCAGACAATTTATTGCATGCAAGAAGCTGAAAGGTCATTGTCACAGTGTTCTTCTACACTTAACATTATAATTTTTAGTCCCCACTGGTGAAACCAATTGGGGACTGTTTAGGTTTGCGCGCATCCTTCCATCTGTCCACATATCTGTCCGTTTGTCATTCCATTCATTCTGTTCATCTGTCCTGCTTTCCTATCCGCTCCATTATAACTTGGACATTTATGGATGGATTTCAATAAAACTTTACAGAAGTATTCCTTATAACACAAGGGTGTGTGGCGCATGTCAGCCATATGCACCCTTGAAAGGTCAAGGTTGTTAGAAATTGTCTTTGGTGTTCATAAGCTACATCTTCATGTCTGCTCTATAACTTCCATATAATTTCTATAACTATGTTTGGATTTTCATAAAACTTAACAGAAGTGTTTGTCATAATACAAAGGTGTGTCACATGCATCAACCATATGCACGTTTTAAAGGTCAGTGCAGTTCAGGGATCATAACCTGTTTTCATTATTTTCTTGTTTCTATCTGGCACAATTTTTTCAAAGGGGGGATTTTCACCGGTGGGGACTCCTGACAATATTGCTTGCTATACTGACAAAGCCTCATTCATGATACAGTTATACTGGTAAAGGGTGTTATCATCTGACATAACATGTGGGTCACAATTGAGTTGTAGGTCATCAGTCTGTCCTATAGGTATATTTATAGCCTCTTTTAGAATATAAAACATATTTTATCCCCTCCACTCTGTCCTATTATATGTACATACAACTATATATTGTAGATTGATTACTGATTTCTGTCTGTCTGAAAAAAAAACTTATATGGTGGCTAAACCTGCTCATACACGCTGCAAATGATTTTTTTTTCTTTGTGTGTGTGTGTGTGTTGGGGTATGGGGAGGGTATATAGGAATCATAGCAGTCCTGGTCATGATCAGTTTGACCCATGTCATTTGATCAAGATTGGGTGAAGGTTTTAAATTTGTGTCCACTCCATTACTTCGTATGTATGAGGGGTTATCCAAAAATACATGGACTTTTAATGTGGTGTAAAAACATTTGGAATATCAGCCTGAAAGTTTGATATGTCGTTTTGGAACATATAGTCAAATACATGTAACTCAGAAATTCTCATGAATATATTTTTATACAAATAGAGAGTATATGGTTTTAAAAAACACATCATTGCATTCATGATGCAGTCTATAATAACACGTCATCATCAATTTTTTTTGTCAAGATAAGGAACTTCAAATATAAAAATGAAATGCTTTCATGTTATTTCCTCTTTCTCAAAATAATCACTACTAGCTTTCATACATTGCTTGTGACATTTATAACAATTATGTTCATACATGTTATTGAACCAATGGCCTGAAATAATCTTTTGTGAACTGTTCATAATTGATAATTATGATTTAAACTCGTATGGTTGAGATAAAATAGCCAGGTATATTGCGAAGTCCATAGGAGCAAGGTTCGGGGTATACGGAGGATGAGATACTGTCCCTAACTCTATCAGCGACAGCTCGAGATGCATGTCAGGGGCTGAGTGCGCAGGGGAGTTGTCCTCATGAAGCAAAAATTGACTGATTGGAAGTGTTGGTCTCCTCTTGTCCAACATGCAGACAAGATCTTTTCTATCTATGTTGAAGCACGTCGACATTGAAGTCGTCAATTAACTTTGCATTGATTATCATATTGCGCCTTCGCCCTGTGACTTCTTGCAAATCTTCTTGTCCCTGGTGAATATACTGTGCCATTTTAATATGAAGTATCGTGAAACTGCTTTCCTTGGGTTGTCTTGCCTCATTTTTAGCTCACCTGAGCACAACATGCTTATGGTGAGCTATTGTGATCGCCTTTTGTCCGACATTCGTCGTCCATGTGTGCATGCGTTCGTCAGTCCATGCGTGCGTCCGGATTTAACAGTTTTCCTTGTGATGTTCCTTGCATGAAGGACCTCTACCAAGGTTGTTCAAATCATGACCCTGGGGTCGAAATTGGCCCCTCTTCAGGGGTTACTTGATTTTACTTAAACTTCCACTTGAAAAACTAGAAAAATCTTCTTGTCAGAAACCACAAGGCCTAGAGTTTAGATATTTGGTGTGTAACATGGCCTATTACACCTCTACCAAGGTTGTTCAAATCATGTCCCTTGGGTCAAAATTGGCCCGCCTCTGTGGTCATTTGATTTTACATAGACTTGTATAGGAAAAACTAGAAAAATCTTTCTGTCAGAAAGTTTAGATATTATCTGGAGTTTAGATATTTGGTGTGTAACATGGCCTAGTAGACTTCTACCAAGTTTGTTCAAATCATGGCCGTTGGGTCAAACTTAGCCCTGCCCCTAGTGGTCACTTGATTTTACATTGACTTATATTGGAAAAGCTAGAAAAATCTTCTTGTCAGAAACCACAAGGCCTGAAGTTTAGATATTTGGTTTGTAACATGGCCTAGTAGACTTCTACCTAGTGTGTTCAAATCATGGCCCTTGGGTCAAAATAAGCCCCACCTTAGGGGTCACTTGATTTTACATAGACTTAATTATATATGAAAAACTAGAAAAGAAACCACTAGGTCTAGAGTTTAGATATTTGGTGTATAACATTGCCTAGTGAACCTCTATGAAGTTTGTTCAAGTCTTGGCCCTTGGGTCAAATTGGCCCCACCCTAGTGGTTACTTGATTTTACATAGACTCGTATAGGAAATTCTTCTCAGAAACAACAAGGCCTGGAGTTAAAATTTGGATGGCAGGTACAGTTTTTGTGTTCATTATTTATTCAGTATGACTCATAATACTATAATATGCAATGAAGGCAATGTTTCTCAGGGAAGCGATTCAGGTCCATCTTGGCCGTCTTGTTTCTATCAATGTCCTTATCAAAGTGCTTATTAAGCAATATGTTCAAACAGAAATGTATATCTTTCTTTTCCTTTTTTATGCTCCCGCCGTGAAATGGCGACGGGCTTAAAATTATAGAGTTACACTTGTCCGTGTGTGTGTTTAATGTTAATGTGTGTGAGTGTGTGTGTTAGTGTGTGCAAGAATTTGTGTCCTGGCTGTAACTTTGTTATGTATGGTTGCTTTTTAAAATAACGTCTGCAGGACGATGTGTCATGAACAAGAACCAGGTCACTAGTTTGAAGGTCAAGATTACAGCACTCAGTTACCTTTGAATCTTGTCCCGCTGTAACTTTGTTATTTATGGTGATGTTTAGAAATAACACAAGTAATCCTAAGGACAAAACAATATGTCCCTAACAAGAACCAGGTTGCTAGCTTTAAGGTCAACAGTGTGCGTCGTCAATATTTTAGTGGTTACACTCTAGCACCTTCATTCCTTAAGCAATCATCTTCAAACTTTATGACAATGTTAATAACCATGATGTCTTGATTGAGTTTGATTTTAGCTGAGTTTGGTCGATTAGGTCAGGAGTTATGCCCCTTTTAATATAAAAAAAATGACAGATTTCACTTTGTTTACACTCTAGCATCTTCATTTTCTCAGCAATCGACATTGTTTATTACCATAATGTTTTGATTTAGTTCAATTGTGGCAGAGATGGACCAATTAGGTCAGGAGATATGCCCCTTTTGATTATAAAAAATGCAAGATTTTACTTTGTTTACACTCCAACATCTTCATTTTTTTAGCAATCATCTTCAAACTGTATGACAATGTTTATTTTACCCCAGTTTTAATATTAAAAAAATGCCAGATTTCACTTTGATTATTTCTTTCTTAAGATATTTGATATTTTTTCTTTTTAAATATTAAAGACCCACAGCCAATTGGCCAGTGGCATGCAGCTAGGCATTATGCGAGGTCTTAAGTTTAAAATTTTGAAGATCTAATGTGATTTTTTAGCTCACCTGAGCACGTGTGCTCAGGATGAGCTTTTAGGATCGATGAATGTCCGTCGTCCGTCCGTCCGTCCGTCCGTCGTCCGTCGTCCACAATTTGTTCGTTTGCACTCTAGCATCTTCATTTTATGAGCAATTATCTTCAAACTTAAAAACAATGTTTATAACCATAAAATCTCGGCCAAGTTCGATTATGGCTGATATCGGAACATTAGGTCAGGAGTTATGCCCCTTTTAAAATTCAAAAAAGCCAGATTTAACATTGTTTCCACTCTAGCATCTTCATTTCATAAGCAATTATCTTCAAACTTTATATCAATGTTTATAACCATAAAATCTGGCCAAGTTCGATTATGGCTGATATCGTACCATTAGGTCAGGAGTTATGCCCCTTTTAAAAATTCAAAAAAGCCAGATTTCACATTGTTTGCACTCTAGCATCTTCATTTCATGAGCAATTATCTTCAAACTTGATAACAATGTTTATAACCAAAAAATCTCAGCCAAGTTCGATTTTGGCTGATATCAGACCATTAGGTCAGGAGTTACACCCCTTATATTATTTAAAAAAGTCAGATTGCACTTTGTTTGCACTCTAGCATCTTTATTTTTTAGGTCATTGTCTTTAAATTTTATAACAATGTTTATAACCATCAAATTTTGGCTAAGTTGGATTATGGCTGAAATTGGACCCTTAGGTCAGGAGTTACGCCCCTTTCAAAATTGAAAAAAGCCAGATTTCACTTTGTTTGCCCTCTAGGTCACCAGGTCAAATCTTAGAAAAACCTTGTGAACACTCTAGAGGCCACAGGTTTGGCCCAATCTTCATGAAAGTTGGTCAGGGTATTTGTCTATATGATATCTCGGATGGGTTTGAAAATGGGTCATGTGGGGTCAAAATCTAGGTCACCAGGTCAAATCTTAGAAAAACCTTGTGAACACTCTAGAGGCCACAGTTTTGGCCCAATCTTCATGAAACTTGGTCAGGATGTTTGTCTACATGATATCTCGGATGTTGAAATGGGTCATGTGGGGTCAAAATCTAGGTCACCAGGTCAAATCTTTGAAAAACCTTGTGAACACTCTAGAGGCCACAGTTTTGGACCAATCTGCATGAAACTTGGTCAAGTTGTTTGTCTACATGATATCTCGGATGAGTTCGAAATTGGGTCATGTGGGGTCAAAAACTAGGTCACCAGGTCAAATCTTTGAAAAAACCTTGTGAACACTCTAGAGGCCACAGTTTTGGCCCAATCTTCATGAAACTTGTTCAGGATGTTTGTCTACATAATATCTCGGATGGGTTTGAAAATGGGTCATGTGGGGTCAAAAAATAGGTCACCAGGTAAATTCAGGTAGGATCAAAATGTAGGCCACTTAGTCAAATGTTAGAAAAACACTTTAGATGCCAGATTTTTTGTCATTTTGCCTAACACAGCCATCTTAATCAGGTGAGCGACACAGGGCCATCTTGGCCCTCTTGTTTTAATTTTGATAGCTTTGAAGCGGGAGGAAATCCTTTGAAGAGCCGAAAAAAAGTTTTGAAAAAGAGGTATCTGGGTGTACACATATTTTTCCCCGCTGGAATTTAATTTCCAACAGGGCTCATAGTGGGCAGGGTTCTGTGTCATACTTTATTTTGTAGACTAGTGGGATCTTCCAACAGCATGAGAGGTCTGTTCTTTGGGGGGAGGCTTATATTATAGATGGAAGATAGTCTTGAGTACAAAGAGAGGTGAAGTATGGGCTTAATCAAGTCTTGTGTAATTTTGCCTTTAATTATACTGATGGCATGTTTTGATTATCACTTGCCAAACGAGTCTGAATATTGTAAGACTCAAACCGTAACAAACAATGTTAGAAGTATGCCTTTTGTTTTGACAGTCAATTCAACAATCATCGTATCCTTAATCCTTCTGTACATTTGCTTTATTTGCTGATAAACTGTTAAATTCATCAACATGTACGTGTCAGCTGCCATAACTGTGAAATACACAGGTACACAAGGTGAAGGACGCGTGTGCTAGACTGGTTATCGATTTTCTTGGTCTAGGGTGCTCTGCGTGGGCGAAACTGATAACCAGACTGACTGTTTAGGTACATGTAATTGACGTAAAATAAAAATCATGCGACAGAGCAATGCACCAAATTCAAAATTTTAGGGCCACTTTTAATATATATGAGCCATTTGGCGCATTTGGTGCCTGACAGCATGAGCCTTGCACACATTTGATAATGTTTAAATATATTCACAATATGGTCAAAATATGTTTGATTATGTTCATAATCATGCTTTAAACATTTTTGAACAGGATTGCTTGCAAAAAATCACATATCATTCTGAGATATTTTGAACCATAACTGACTCGAATTTCCAGTTACAGGTAACAATATATGGATAAAATTGCATCTGTTACAACAGTAACAGTCCATTGGTGAGGTTGGTGAAAAAGACTGTTTGCCATTCAAACTGCGTCAAAAGGGGGTGGGGGTTCGACTCTTGGCTGCAGAAGATTTTTATGCCCCCACATTGATAGATTGGGGGCATATTGTTTTTGGCCTGTCTGTCTATCTGTTTGTCTCAAAACTTTAACCTTGACCATAACAAGGAAGCCGTTCCATCTAGAGCCTCCAAATTTCACATGTGCATACACCTTGATGAGGTCTACACTCCAGACCCACTTAGAGACCCAAAATAGCAAAAATAAACTTTGGCCATATTATGAAGATGTTTCCATCTATAACCAACAAACTTTACAGGTGCATTCACCTTGATGAATTCTACCTGCCAGACCTACTTAGAGGTCACGGGGTCAAAGATCAAGGTCACTGTGACCCAAAATTACAAGTATAAACTTTTGTTACATTATGAACATGCTTCCATCTATAACCTCCAATCTTCACAGGTGCATGCACCTTGATGAGGTCTACCGACCAGACCCACTAAGAGGTCACAGGGTCAAAGGTCAAGGTCACTATGACCCAAAGTAGCAAATATCAACCTTGGTCACATTGATAGATTGGGGGCATATTGTTTCTGGCCTGTCTGTTTGTCTCAAAACTTTAACCTTGACCATAACAAGGAAGTCCTTCAATCTAGAGCCTCCAAATTTCACATGTGCATGCACCATGATGAGCTCTACCCGCCAGACCCACTTAGAGGTCATGGGGTCAAAGGTCAAGGTCACCATGACCCAAAATAGCAAATATCAACCTTAGCCACATGAAAGTGCCTCCATCCATAACCTCCAAACTTCCATAACCTCCTCACAGGTGCATGCACCTTGGTGCACTCTTTCTGCCAGACCCACTTATAGGTCCAATGGGTCAAAAGTCAAGATCACCATGAAGCAAATATTAACCTTGCCCATAAAATGAATGTGCTTCCATCCATAACCTCCAAACTTCACAAGTGTATGCACCTTGATGAGCTTTACCCACTAGGTGACCTTGACCCTCAAATGACCTGACCCCCAAGGTCTAAGGCCCTTGCGAGGGCATGGTGTTCATGCAAACGTAGCGCTTGTATACCATCTATTTTTCTTAATATTTTTGCAATATTAGAAACATATACTTTTGTTATATTGAATTTCATTAATTTACCTATACAAAGTATATGTGTATATAAAAGGGGAAAAAAATAAATTAATTATATAATGTAAGTTTGTTGTTTTAGATTTGCTTCCACATATTCATGTAATCTTATAAAATGCATGCAAGAGAAATAGAGAGAGTAAGAGTGGCGATATGCTTATTGTTAGCAATCCATTGAGATAAAATTAATGACACGTTCATCTGTTCTTTTAAACGACCGTGTTCAAGCAAGGATCAAATAGGTTTATAACATTGGGTTTATTGGCAGCGCTTTGAAATTTGAGCTTCATTTATTAAATTTACTTTGATAAATAAAAGAAATGTGATATCATCACATTAAAAAACATTTTCTCTTTTACGTTGTGATCATGAAAGTTTTACCAAGAGTGAAGTTGTTGGTAACAATATTACAAAATTATAGATATATAGAAGGTCATCTCCAGTGAAGGCACATCTTTTTTCAGTACTTATATGACTTTTTATGTTGCCCTTTTTCCAATAATTTAAGAAGCAATATTAGGCACATATTAACTTACTTCCAACATACTCTGATAATTATTTACTTACTTCAACATACTCTGATAACTATTTGTGTATTTTTAGCTCACCTGAGCACATCTGCTCAGGATGAGCTATTAGGATAGATGAACGTCTGTTTGTCTTCAGTCCGTCTTTCGTCCACAATTAGTTTGTTTGCACTCTAACATCTTCATTTCCTAAGCAATCATCTTCAAACTGTATGACTATGTTTATTAGCCAAGTTTAATTATGGCTGATATCGGCTAGTAGGTCAAGAGTTATGCCCCTTTTAATATAAAAAAATGCCAGATTTCAGTTTGTTTGCCCACTAGCATCTTCATTTCTCAAGTAATCTTATTCAATCACTATGGCAATGTTTATTACCATATTCTTTTGGCCAAGTTCGATTATGGCTGATATTGGCCAATTAGGTCAGGAGTAATGCCCCTTTTGATATTAAAAAATCCCAGATTTAAATTTTGTTTGCACTCTAGCATCTTTATTTCTTAAGCAGTCATCTTCAAGATTTATGACAATGTTTTTTTAACGATAATCTCTCAGCCAATTTTGATTATTACTGATATCAGCCTATTAGGTTAGGATTTATCCCGCTTTTGATTTTAAAAAATGCCAATTTTCTGTTTGTTTGCACTCTAGCATCTTCATTTCTTAAGCAATCATCTTCAAACTTTATGACAATGTTTATTAGCATAATCTCACGGCCAATTTTGATTATGGTTGATATCGGCCTTTTAGGGCAGGAGTTATGCCCTTTTTTAATATAAAAATGCCAGATGTTAGTTTTTTTGCACTCTAGCATCTTTTTTTCTGAAGCAATCATCTTCAAGCTTTATGACAATATTTATTAACATAATCTCTTGGCCAAGTTAATTATGCTGATATTGGCTTATTAGGTCAAGAGTAATGCCCCTTTTAATATAAAAAAAATCCCAGATTTCACTTTGTTTGCATTCTAACATCTTCATTTCTTAAGCAATCATCTTTAAACTCTATGACAATGTTTATAGCATATTCTTTCGGCCAAGTTCGATTATGACTGGTATCTGTCAATTAGATCAGGAGTTATGCCCCTTTTGATATTAAAAAAAAAAATGCCATATTTCACTTTGTTAGCACTCCATTATCTTCATTCCTCAAGTAATCATCTTCAAACTTTAGAACAATGTTTATATCTATATTCTTTCTGCCAAGTTTTATTATGGCTGGTATTGGCCAATTAGGTCAGGAGTTATGCCCCTTTTAATGTTTAAATTTGCGTGTTTAAAGCCATAATTTTTCAGTCAAGTTTACTTAAAATTTCAACCACAGGCACTGTTTAGTTTGTGGAAATATAAATGATCTCATGGATTATATATTCTGTACAACAATGCTTTAAATTAGTAACTTGTACAGGCAATGAAGGCAGTTTTTCTCAGGTGAGCGTCTTTAGGGCCATCTTGGCACAAAACAAGTACCAGGTTGCTAGCTTGAAGGTAAAAGGTCACATCCCTTGGTTTAGGTCAGGGTCACAGCGCTCATTTGATTTTGAAATCATCTTTTATATTTCTAGTTTTTCATTATATTCAAATATTCAATCTAATAAACAAAGTGGCGGGGCATCCTTGTCCTAGCAGTATGGACACATTCCTAGTTATGAACTAAATCATATTTTGCTTTATATTTGAAGGTGCCTTCTTCATACTTGAACAACATTATTTCACAGGCAGTTTTCCTCAAGTATCATCTTATGTTTTTGCTTGTATTCATTTGAAAATGAATCTTGAAAAGCATTACTCATCCTGACAGGAACCCCAAGCTTTCCACAGTAAATGACACCCTAAGTAATTATAGAAAAACCTGATATCAGATGCAACAAATGCATCAAGCATTCCCCTAGAGTGTTTCAGATTGCATTCAATGTTTGTTTGCATTAAACAGTGTTGTCTAATCTCCCTGAGGTCAGAAGCTTATCACTGGTTACACAGGCTTCTGTATTTAGTGGGCTAGTGTTAAATCAGACAGCTCCCTGTTTTGATGCTGGTCCCAGGGTATACTCATGATTTCAGTTGGTCTGATTGACTACAGTTATGTCTTCTCATGATTACAGATGTCTGTTTGGCTGCAGTTATATGTATACCCATGATTACAGATGGCCTGGCAGCCTGAAATTATATGTATACTTACAATTACAGATGGTCTGTTTGGCTGCAGTTATATGTATATCCATTATTACAGTTGACTTGACTGACTGCATTTATATGTATACTCATGATTATAGTTGGTCTGTCTGACTTAAGAACTATTGTTTGACCATAAAAACCCAACAAAACAACCTGCAAACATTCAGTCTCAATGGCCAAACTTGTAATTCTAGTTGGTCTGTTTGGCTGTATTTGAATAAGTCAATCTTTGATAATATTCATATCAAGAAAATATGTACTGGTACATTATATGTTTAGAGAGGAAGACTGGTCTCTGGTGTTAAGGTGATTATCAGTGATATGAAAATTGGAAATGGCTGTTTCTGTTTTTTTTTCAGTTTTGAAAGAAATGTGACCAGACTTGTGTGTATTTTTTTTATAAAGGGGAACAGTAATTGCTTATTTCTTGATATGACCTTGCAAGGCTCACAGTGTGCCCATTTATAGACAATAAGAAGACGGGGATGAGTCCAAATTTGCATGTTAAATTACAAAATCTTGCTGCCAGAGGTAACAAAAATCAATAGCTTTTATTTCAGCAGATCACGCTGTAATTGTCATGGGGCTCTCTGTTCAAGTTTGTATGTAAAAGGATCCAAAGATTTGTATTCATTACACAAAGTTGAAATATTTTATCACTACAGTTTTAAAATCATAATTTATTTCCTTATAACAACATTTTATATCAATTGCAATTGAAACTTCCCACTGAACTATCAATATCAATTCTTTAATATCTACCATAATTTGCACAATATTGACTGATTCTTCCAGATTGTCATAAAAGAGCTTATTTTTAATTCATCCAAATCATACATAACAAGATTAATATTTTGGGAGTTTTTAAATATAAAAAATAAGCTTATCTGAATCAAATATTCAATCCTTTGGGTGTTAACAGGAAAGCCCTGACTTTGGTGAATAGCGGTTAAATCCCATAAAATTGAAAAGTAATTTCTCTTTGTTATATGTCTAGACTTGGTGTAATGTATTGGAAACTTAAGAAGAAGTGAATGAAGTATTATTACATGGAGATAGTGGTGAGGTAGGCAGGAATGCTGTGAAGACTTCCGAAGCAGACTTCGACTGTCTCTCTCCATGGCCTCTGTGTGCCTCTGTGATACTTAAAGGATGAGAGACACATGGTCTCGCTTAAACACTGTTTCACTTTGAGCATTTATCATCTTATCCTGTTTATCCCTTTACCTCCCAAATATTCAAATAAAAAATATGACTTCATCAGTCATTTAACATTCTGTTTTCATGTCTCTGGGTTACATGTTGCCCTATTGCTGTCATGTCCTTCTCTGGCAAATCCTTGGCCATGTGGACCTCTAACATCCCACTACTTCCAAATTTTCCTCACCCAGGTGGAGTCGAGCATTCTCTCTACATGGCCAAACCATCTCATGCAGTGCCTTCTTATGTAGGTTAGAGATCCTCCATTTCAGACAGATGTTTAAGATCAGCATCTGATCTTTTATGTGTGCATGACTCTCTTCCAATATAGCCTTTTGATCATCACTTGATGAACAATATTTACTGAACTTAAAATAGTGTATGAAATAATGAATTTTTTTTGCCATGCATACTGTAGAATCTGAGCTACAATATTGTATGAGCAAACACTGGAAACTCTGCTCGTTCAAGAAGCTGTCTAATCTGGGTTTGCTCTCTTTGCCAATGTGTTAGGATGAGTCTATATGAGGTAAAGGGTTAGAGTATAACCCATAAAGGATGTGGCTTACATGATCAGTACAAAACCAGATCAGCATGCATAAAATTGACAGGCTGATTAGGTTTGATACTGTTTGCTACTGATCATGGAACATGAAGGTTAACACTATAAAATCAATTTACTGATTTGTTATCAGATTGTCATGAATACTCCTGCTGGGGGGTGGGGGCAGGGTCTGTAAACTGTATCATCAAATATTGAAATGCTACATTATTTATCCATCAATGTTGATGCTGATGGCATTTCTTGAAATTACATACATACTTTCTGCATGGTATCTCTATCAATAAATCAACAATTTATAGAACATATCCATTTTCTGCTAAGGAAAGCAAGTTTTCACTAATTTGTCAACATGAACACATGAATGGCAATCCTAATTCATTTCACATGATCACTTATGACTTAAACCTAATTTGATATTTTTCTTGAAGCTATGACAATTTCAAATATAGGCTTATTTCTACCCCCTTGTGGCTCTGTATCTGTCCATAACTCATGCTTTATCCCATATAAAATATTTTCTCTATTTTCCCCTACATCCAACCAAAACTTATTAGATATAGACATTATTTTCTAAATGCCCACAGCATCACATGTATGGGATAATTTACTTGTGCATTACTAACTATTTATTCTTTAAGTCTGTACCATGTACTATGAAGGAAAAGCTAGACCAAAATAAAAGTATATCATTTTTAGGTGGAACATGGTTTATAGCTTAGGTTCTTGTCTCCATCTTCATAAAGCTTTCTCAGTATGTGAGATTCCATTTCAGTTCACTTTATGTTTAGTGGGTGTGTTCATCACCTTCAGTAATAGTTGCAGTTTATGCCAGTTGTAAATGCCATTCTCCTAATGGCTTTCTTTCTGTAGGAAACAATTGATGTGACCACACATACATATTTTGCTTACCTTTTTATCATGAACAAATTCAAACAACAGAAATATGTTAAATCATAATTGACAATATATCCTACATTTATTTTACCTGTACAGGACAGCTACTTAATATATGACTAAAGATGTATGAAACTGGTCCCGGTGGCTGAGTGGTTAGAGTGTCCGTCCTGGAATTGGGAGGTCATGGGCTTGATCTCAAGTCGTAAATGGTACTGGTATACCATAAACACTTGTGTATTGTGCACATTTCTATGACTTCAAATTCAATTTCTGAGAAGAGGTGTGTACAATACACGAGAATTAAGTTTTTTCATAGTGTTTCCAAACTAACCCAACCTACTAAGAAGCCATACCAGCGACTGGCAAAGTCTACATGAGTGTATTTATATTTTAAATCGGTATTAAAGCTAACTCATATATACTTGCCGGAAAATTGCAGTCTGTTTGTGATTTCTACAATAGTGTAATAAATGCTTACGAAATCATTGTTCTTGTGTCATATTCATTTTGTTTATATCGCTGTGAATCACCCAGAACTTGTTTAGTGCTTCACTGCACTTTACATAATAATGAATTGATGACATAAACTTAAATATGATGTTCGCATAGTCATTTCTGAGACAAACCATGACTGCCATATGTTATGATTATACAATCAGTTTATTGTTTTTAATACATTCAGATGATATTCTAGCTAGTTACTTCCATTTGGAATAGAACTGTTCTGTTAAAGATATACTGATGGAAAAAAGTTTAGCAAGTTGATTGCAAATTTAATATTTTCATACACAGCAAGGTAGTAAACACTTTTTTTAATGTTTAACCCAGTTAGACACTGGTCATCATAAACCAATGTGTTTGTGTACATAAACTTGTTTGTAAAGCAGAGTATGGCGTAATTAATGAAAATCATGTGCGATGCGTGCACAGCTATTTCAATATTATTTAGCTTGTTGAAAAACACGCTAGTGAACTGCTTCTTTACTGAAAAGCAAAAAGCCTTAAAGTTTTGAAATCAGTCATTGGACGTCGCCCTGGAATGACGTTAGAAAAACGTCTGAGAGCAGTCAGAATGCTATTGTCTGGTTTGTCAGCAAGAGAAGTCGCTTGGCATTTTAATTGACATGAATCAACAATAAGTCGCCTAAGGCACAGACTACAACAAACAGGTAACGTTGCTGACAGGCCTAGAACAGGAAGGCTCGTAAAACTTCGCCGCGAGAAGACTGTTTTATAACGACGTCTTACAACGTAACAGATTCATGTCTAGCAGAAAGTTAGCTCATCTTCTCAGAAACGCTACTGGAACTAGAGTTTGTGGCAGAACGGTCAGAAACAGGCTGCGTGCCACTTGACTCAAAGCATGCCGAACATACGTTGGTATTCCATTGACGCCAAGACATCGTCAGGCAAGGGTTCAGTAGGCTCGAGTCCATCACCACTGGGCGTGTAGACAATGGAATGACGTTTTGTTTACCGACGAATCCCGGTTCAACGTTTCATTTGCTGGCGGCAGGGTACGCGAATGGAGAAGACAAGGCCAAAGGTTGGACACTGATAATGTCATCCAAGGTGACCATTACGGTGGTGGCAGTGTCATGGTTTGGGCTGGCATATACCAAAACTGTAAACTGATCTTGTTACAGTGGTTGGCAATCTAATCGCACAAAGATACTGTGACGAAATAATCCAGCTCATTGTCGTACCTTTCATGCAACAATGTAATGTAAGAATTTTCCAACATAATAATGCCCGCCCTCACACCGCACTTTACACTTAGGACGTTTTGTGCCAAAACAATGTGAACGTTCTACAATGGCCTGCAAAATCACTGGATCTCTCGCCCATTGAACACTTAAAGGATCTTTAAGGCCGGCAGGTAAGAAAATATCATGATGTCAATAACGTACGTGACCTTGAATGCGCTCTTCAATATCAGTGGGCGAGAATCCCTATACAGGTTATTAGAAAGCTTGTTTGCAGCATGAGATGAAGATGTATTGCAGTTTGGCTGCTAATGGTGGGCACACAAGGTATTGAGACTTGTGTGAATTTTCTGTCTGACCCCTTTGCCCTTTCCGGTAAGACACACAATTTATCTAGCAATATCATGGAATGAGAAGAATGCGTATCGACTGCAATTAAACATCTTATTCATGTTATATATTTGATTTCATGCTTTCTTCCATGCTAGTACTCCAAAAATTATATACTTTCAAACTTGCTAAACTTTTTTCCAGCAGTATAATTGTGTAATTCAAAGTCCAATTGGAAAGAGACTTGCGACAAACATTCTACAAGGTGTCAACATTTGAGGACTATTACTCAAACTATTGGCCATAATGAACATCAATGTAACAATGCAAACTGAAATTGGATACTAGAGGTGTGAATGATAATCATCCCATGACTGACTTGTGGAAGCAGTAGAACTTTTGTTACCTATAGTTCATAAGAATATCTGCAAAACACCCGCGGCTAAACAAAATGGCGGCCTCCTCGATGTACGAAGAATGAGTGGGAATTATAGAAGGGAAATAGATTTTTACCAAGGTTTTGAACCTCAAAATCAGGATGCGCACTTTACATGAGTGCGCACAATACAGGAGTCTTTACGGTAGCTCCCTTGCTTGGCGCTCAGCATAATTATAAGGGTAGTTTCAGGACTGGTCGGCCCAGTGTCAGGATAATGTGACCAGGTGTGGTTTCATGCCACAATAATATATTAGTATGTGTCTCAGGTAGACATAGTCTCCAAATTACTGAAATACTACTGTCGGTGGGACATTAAACCAAATAAAAAACAAAATATATGAAATTTTACAAAAGTGCAACACACTGAAAATATCTTAACATTGATATGAGATTCTGCGATCTGTTCAAGAAATATTTTTTAGCTGTTTTATTACTCAGTTTACTTCCTAGCTTGTGTCTTAATATAATTAAAATGTTGGTAGTATTGTGTTGAAGATAACCCATCATTTTATAAACATCAAGTTTCCCAAAGAATATTGAACTTGTGGCAGGGGACCAAACACAGCCATTAAGCAAACTATTCAAATGAGGGTTGCATTAGTGCTGATGTATGAACAACCACACTATCTGTACTATATGCACTCAGTGCTAATGTCTGCAGCTTCCTTTTAACTTATTGTATGAATTTAATTTAATCTAGAATTACAAATCAAATTTTGGCAGGCAGCAAATGCTGTTAGCTTCTGAAAGTGATAAGATTTACAACCTAGAAGCTTTAAATTCCAGCTTATTACAGATATTGTTTGTGTGTCTGTACAGAAATATGTCCAGTGGATGGGCACGTGCTGGGCGTGGTGGTGGCCAACATCGCTGTGTCCGAACAGATTGGGGAGATGATGATACACTGTAAATACGGCTGTACTTACTCAGACGAAACACAGACCTATCAAGTGGACCCTGCCCGCTGCCCCGTCACCCTGAAAATTGCATCCAGAAGGTATGTGTTCAATGGATTTTTGTCTGTACCTGCCGTCTTGTTTGTCAAAAGTTATACTTTGCAGATCTCTTTTATTATATCCCTTACCTAATAAATGTCATGTTCGAATTTTTGACTTGATGAATATTAGTCACTTAACTTTAATTTGTATTTGAACAATTGATTTTTTACTGTGTAGAATCTTAATATTGTATGAGTAAATGGAGGAGACCCTGTTCAGACGGCTCCTTCTCCTCTGATCTGGTTCTCTTCTGCTTGCCAAATTGTTAAAGTGAGTCTAAATATGAGGTAAAGATGAAGTCCAAACCTTAATATTGGGTCATGTTCTGCAGGATCTACTTTGTTCCTTAGCATTTTCTCATCACATTGAGTTGACAGTTTAAGACCCTTATCAGAATAGATGTTTGTTCTACATATTAGTGTTATTAATTTAATTTTTAGCTTACCTGAGCACTTGTGCTAAGGGTGAGCTTTTGTGACCGCTCTTTGTCCGTCGTGCGACGTGCATCTTCCGTCGTCATTTATTGTGTGTGAACACTCTAGAGGCCAAAGTTTTGGCCCAATCTTAATGAAACTTTGGCAGGATGTTTCTCTACATGATATCTTGGATGAGTTTGAAAATGGGTCACGTGGGGTCAAAAACTAGGTCACCAGGTCAAATCTTAGAAAAACCTTGTGAACACTCTAGAGGCCACAGTTTAAGCCCAATCTTTATAAGATTTGGTCAGGATGTTTGTCTTCATGATATCTTGGATGAGTTTGAAAATGGGTCACATGAGGTCAAAAATTAGGTCACCAGGTCAAATCTTAGAAAAACATTTTGAACACACAAGAGGCCACAGTTATAGCCCAATCTTTATAAGATTGGGTCAGGATGTTTGTCTACTTGATATCTTGGATGAGATTGAAAATGGGTCATGTGAGGTCAAAAACTAGGTCACTTGGTCAAATTTTAGAAAACCTTTGTGAGCACACTAGAGGCCACAATTTTAGCCCAATCTTCATTAGATTTGGTCAGGATGTTTGTCTACATGATATCTCAGATGAGTTCGAAATTGGGTTATGTGGCGTCAAAAACTTGGTCACCAGGTCAAAAACTTAGAAAAACCTTGTGAACACTCGAGGTCGCAGTTTAGCCCAATCTTCATTAAATTTGGTCAGGATGTTTGTCTACATTATATTTCATACGAGTTTGAAAATGGGTCATGTTGCATAAAAAAACTAGGTCACCAGGTCAAATATAAATAAAAACCTTGTGAACACAATAGAGGCCACATTTTTGGTCCATTGTTATGAAACTTTGTGAGGATGTTTGTCTTAATGCTTTGACGAATGAGTTTGAAATTGACTTATGTTTGGTCAAAAACTAGGTCACTAGGTCAAATCTAAGAATATCTTAATAAATTCTTGTGAACACTAATAGCAACAGTTTTGACCCAATCTTCATGAAATTTGGTCAGGATGTTTGTCTACATGATATCTTGGATGAGTTTGAAATCTGGTAATGTGGGGTCAAAAAGTAGGTCACCAGGGCAAATTTTAGAAAAATCTTGTGAACACTCTAGGGGCCTACATTTTTGTACCAGTCTTCATTAATCTTGATAAGAATGATGACTGCATGAATTCCCAGTTGAGTGCAAATTCAGGTAGGATCAAAATCTAGTTCAATTAGTCAAATCTTAGAAAAACACTTTAGTTGCCACATTTTTTGTCATCATGCCTAACACAGCAATCTTACTCAAGTGAGCAATACAGGGCTATCTTGGCCCTCTTGTTTATATGTTGTCAAAATATTTTTTAGAAGGAAGGTTTATAATTGGTGGTCTTCATCTGTCAGACAGGTGCAGGGCCTTGTTTACATGCTAATATGATCTTGTGTTATTGTATACCAGCATGAGCAGTGTGTATCAAAGAGAGATAACTACATGTAATACACTGCCCATTGAAGCGGGATGAAGTCGTTGGCCTCTGGCTGGTGATGATTTATCACACAATCACTTTTCTAGGCTGTCAAAGTACAGACAATTTGTCAGACTTGTTTAATGTATGGCTGTATACTCCTAACTGCCAGCTATAGAACTCACACTCTCAATCAAGTCCTGCATCAGATTGCATCAGATTGTCATGAAACCATGTCTGCAAAAAGAAAGATCCATTGTGTGTCCAATCATTCGTTGATAGCATCAGAAGTCACTTAACCCTTTCCCTCATATATACTCATTTTTACGCCCTCAATAGGTATCACATAAAGCCTGATCTGCAGAAAACCACAGTTAAACCTTACCAAATTTAATTACAAAATACTCATTTCCAGACCACTGAGGAGCAGCGAACAGCATAAAACCTGATCAGCCTGCGAGTTACTCGCAGGCTGATCTGGTTTTATGCTGTTCGCATAGGTCTTTTCATGGTTTCCTCTATGAGGGAAAGGGTTAATAAGCAACCCAAAGATGATTTTGGTTATCATTTCTTTGCAGCAAAGTCACCACTCAAATAGATGTAGTTAATTTTTATAACTTAAAGACATGTAAAATGAAATTTATATATTGCCTAAAACTTAAAAAAAATTCAGCTAAATATAAAAATTTTTTATACATTCCCCCTGGCAAACAATCTATTTTCTTTATGATATGCCTTTGGTGTTGCTTGAAAATAAATAGTTTAAACCCATGACTCTTTTGTACATGCATATTAGCAATGTCAGCTGTCATAAGTGCTCAGTGTAACATGTAATTTTACTAGAGTTCTAATACAGAAAGAACATCTTAGAATGATATAAAGTGGATTGAAAATGTTGTATTTTATACCAAATACTGATATAAGACAGGCATTCTGATTGGATAATGGATATCCACAGTAAGTGGCATGGAACCAATAAAAAAGCTGTATTTGGAGCCCCATGGGTTAATTAGAGCAGCAGAATAATTAAGTGTGGAGGATACCAGACAATGCTTTAGAGGTGCTTGTTGTAGGAAGTACTGTGTTGTAATAGTGTCTCAGTTCATTGTATGAATTACAGTGTCATGGTCATTGCTTGTAGTATATTTGGTTAATTTTTGTCTGTCAGAAGTATATTTTATCAGGTATGTTAAATTGAAAACATGAACTCCCACATGTCTGATATGATTGTTACTCCAGTTATCTCTCCCAGATTAACCTAGCTAGGCCCTTCACTTGATGGCTCAAGAATTTGATATTCCAGCTATTCCTCAGATATTCTGAATCCTTTTCTGCATTACTCAAAATGATAAGTGATAAATTACAAAATTTTACGTCTTTTTATTTCAATTTTTTTCTTTCTTTCAATTCCTCTCTTGTCTTTTCACTGCAGTATGGTATGCTGGTATATAATGCTGATATGAAAATTAAAGACTGTAGAGTAAAGAGTCAAGCAAAGTAAGCCCTGGTTTTGATAAAAGGTTGGGATTTTTTCCCACACTTTCACAAAAACATGACACGTGTCATAATCAACTTTAATTATTTACAGCAGTCAATTGTAGCAGTCAGTTATTAACAAGATTAATCATGCAATGCCACGCCCACACAAATTATGGAAAATATGGAGATTGTGATAAACATGGAACCATCATGTTCAAGTGATCATGTTACAAATAAGGTAATTATGCTTCGATGGGACCATATTGAACTTCTACTGATCGCGTTTTCCAAGTTCTTTCATATTTTACCATATAAAATACTTAAGGAAGGCCAGGTCCACATTTTAATTATGAGTTTAACTAATCCAAGTAATATAAAAGTATGTTTTGGTTAAAAAAAAGAGTTTTTTATTCGATGTAGAAATAATATTAAAACTGCATAATTTCAACAAAAAATATATGTAGATACAATTATGTAATATTTGTTTACTTAAAATGAATCTGTCAACAAATTTATCTATTTATTACTGTTACATGTTCACAATAAAATTTTACTCCTAAGCTCTAATTCAAATACCTGGTGTTGTTTGAAATGAATGACCCTGATCCCTTGATCTCTTTCCTTCTTTATCTATATAAAATTACCCAGGTTACACAAGTTTGTGTTACATGAAAACATAGCCTCATCCTATGATTTTCCCACCTATTATTCAAGGTACTGACAAACATTGATTACCAGTAAATAGCAGTTGAAATGTTAGAGTGACTGTTAATTACTTAAGAATTTTTAACCCTTTCCCTCATAGAGAAAACCATGAAAAGACCTATGCGAACAGCATAAAACCAGATCAGCCTGCGAGTAACTCGCAGGCTGATCAGGTTTTATGCTGTTCGCTGCTCCTCAGTGGTCTGGAAATGAGTATTTTGTAATTAAATTTGGTAAGGTTTAACTGTGGTTTTCTGCAGATCAGGCTTTATGTGATACCTATTGAGGGCGTCAAAAGGAGTATATATGAGGGAAAGGGTTAAGCGACTGGAGACTGCTGCTCATGCACTTTGTTAGCTGTTAATTGATTGAATATTTATCCAGATTATTCTTAATGATATTTTGTTTATGATTAAAGGAAGGCCAATCATAATTGGTGTCATACCAGTAAATGATTTCAATAAGAATTTTTATTGCTGTTTAATGTATGCATTGTTTCCGTTGTCAATTTATAAATAAGTAGATAAAAGTTATAAAAATAAATATGATTTATCAGTTATTGTTTCATGCATATCCTTTATCATAATGACATCCTAATTAGTAACATATTACGACCACTGCAATGATAAAGTAGGTGGGATGGGCTCTTAATTTAAAGATTGTTGGTTTGGGTTATTTAAACATATGCTTAATTTGAAATAAAACACTCAGGTTCCAGACATTTTGAATAGCTGAGATTCTATTGTATATGGCAAGAACTGTCAAAATCATGAAATTTGAACAAAATGATGGACCATTTCAAACCCCCAAAATATTGTGACCCATCATCTTATTTATATTTTCAAATTGTATGTACTTTTTATTCTTTTAAATGTGAAAAAAAAATATTTAAAAATCTATTGAAAAAAAGAAAAGAATAAAAAATAAAACTTTCCTTAAGCAATTAGCCTGAAAATGTTTACTGGTGCATGTAATATTTCTGAGACTATATTGAAATGCCTACTATAGAAATGGGTTTGCTAGCATCATGACATTATATTGAACCTTTTCCTCATTGCTGAACATTTTTTAATTTTGTCTTTACATGTTGATGGTAGGAAAAGAGCTTTATTCAGCAAATATTGAACCCCTACCTTGAGATGCAGGTGACAAACTATACCAGTATAGTGAAAGATTGATTGTTGGAGTTCTTAAGAAAATACAAATCTACTGCCATTATTGATGGATGAATGTAAGGGTAGTGTGAAGTATATCTTTGTCTTTAATATATGTTCAAAAAATCTTTGAAGTCATCATTGATTTTTCTTGTCATATTTGTATATATATGATTCTTACTTCAGCTAGAAAATACTACAGTCATTACATTGTATACAGCTGTTCATTCATTCATTTATTGATTTATTGAAAGGTATTAAAAAAAAAACAAAAAAAACAAAAAAAACTAAAATTACTTGTATTGACATGAAAATATAAAACCAAAAGTTTTTTCCTTCTCCTTAAACATTACACATTATTTAGTTTTAACCCAAAGAATGTAGAAATCCATTTTCTCTGTAAGTATTGATTGGAATTCAATGATATTTGTCCAATGTTATCACCTCCTAGCTCATAACAAAAATTGTGGAAACAAGGGTTGGGGTGGCCCCTTTGAAAATGAGGTAGAGCTGGTCATTTGTGATTTTTCTTATTGTCATATTGTGAAATCTTTTAGGGGTTTTCAGGTCAAATCCTGTTTTATTTATACTGTTTCTTTTCATGTATGCTAGGATGACTGAGATTTTGTTGATGAGACATTAAAACTTAGTAGATACAATCAAACAACCAATAGTCTTGGGGTTTTTCTCAGCTCTAAGCCACCTTCTTTCTCATCTCTACCATCCAGGAGAGTTTTGTTCTAGAGACACAAAATCCAGATAATCCATTTTGGATGAGGCTGTGCAAGTGTGTAATAACTCTGAGATGTATGTCAGGTTTAGGAGGGAGCAGTGCTGGGTTAACAGCTGGTTGCCGAACACTAAGTAATGGATAACTTCTCCCTCACTGATGATGGCTCAGAGGAAATAAAATCTCCAAGATTTCATCTCTCTTGTGATGTGAAATAGCTAAAAGGTCTTTACAAGGTGGCATAGGTCAATTTGGTGTGGACAAGGGGAATTGAAATGAATTGTTGTACACTGTCACCCATGCCTTGGTTTCTATCATTAATTTGTCCACCATCAGGGATTCTCCTCTGTTAAAGAGGTGTTACAGTGTTTGAAAGGCCAGTGTGTGAAGCTTTATTGTTCCCATTCCAGATGATGATGTTGTGACAGCAGGGTGTCTCTGTGGGGCTGAGGTCAGGGTATCCACTTTGTCATTATATTTCCTTCACTTCTTTGATTGGATCAAGCTTGTCTGTCCATCTGCCTGACTGTTTATAGACATAGTCTTGTGTGTCTTGTTTCATGGGGTTTTTTTTTCTTTCTAGCAAGGAATTTCGGCTCAATCTGTAGATAGGCTTCAAGGTTGTTGCTTGTCTATTCATCCATTCATCTGGAATTCTGTCTCCATGGCATGCCTTTAGTGACAGGCCTTTGGGTTCACTTTCAGAATACTGGCAGGGATACTCAGCTTATCATTAGTGACATCATTGAAGACTAAGATTTCACTGCTGATGCTCGTCCTTGTTTGCAATTTCTGGAAGTACCAAAGTAAAGTGCAGATCTGTTATTATGTTGTAGTTATATAGAGTCCAAACCTTAAAACTGTGTAATAACTTACAATATTGTAACTATACAGCAACAAGGAACTACTGTAAGCCTTGGAGTCCATGGTTTGCATCATTGTTACATTGGAGCAAATCTTGATTGTCCCTGGGAGAGGTTATGAACACATTGTGTTGTCCCTTGGGAGTGGTTATGAACACATTGTGATTGTCCCTAGGAGTGGTTATGAACACGTGGTTTTCCCTGGGAGAGGTTATAAACACATTGTGTTGTATGAACTAATACTAATCATCCCTGGGGAGAGGTAATATGAACACATTGAGGACATGGGCTATATCAGCCAGCAAGTAATAAATTATGGCTGATCTAGGTTGTCCACATTTATTTCTCAATTATCACCTTTATTATTGGTGTTGACATTATTCACGACCCATTCTTGTTTGAATGATCTGGGTTGATACTGTTCATTACCAATCTCCATCTTAATGATCTTGGTTGACACTTTACTACCCTTCATATTTTAATGATCTGGGTTGATACTGTTCATTACCCATCTCCACCTTAATAATCTGGGTTGTATACCATGAAACACAGCAGTATGTCTGGGTGGTATGTAGTTTAGTCATCATGTCAATACTCAGGATTTCTCACTGCATTCTGGGATAGTATGTTGCAGAGGTTGAACTATTCATGCAGTTGAGATTTATTTATAAGTCTGTGAAATATTGTTCCATTAAGCTAAAAAAAAACAATTATAAATTGTGTGAAATTTTAAGAGAGAAATAAAAATGATGTTTTATGTGTCTCAAATATCGCAGGTTTCATAAGTTACATTGCATTTGATAGAAAAGATGTTATTAGTGTCACATGCCAGAAAAATTATGATGTGTGCATCGTTAAATGCAAAGATTTTTTTTTAATTAGAAAAGGTGCCATCATGTATTAAGATGCAATTAATAACAATGGTGTATTCATCTGTGTGCAGATCATTTTTAGCTCGACTATTCGAAGAATATGAGAGCTATTGTAGTTGCCCTTGCGTCAGCGTTGGCATTGCAGCTTTTGGTTAAAGTTTTGCATGCAAGTTACTATCAACCTTATATCTCAATAACCATTTATGGTAATGACTTGAAAGTTTATAAACATGTTCAGGGGCATCAGGCAACCAAGGTAGCTAACTCTTGACTGAATATAATATAAATAATGGCCCCTTTTTAACTTAGAAATTTTGGTTAAAGTTTTGCATGCAAGATACTCTTATGCTTATATCTCAATATCCAGGCATTTGATTGATTTGAAACATCTTTAATACGTTTAGGCGTATCATGCTTTCAAGGTAGATAACTCTTGATGGAATATATTACAAATTATGGCCCCTTTTTAACTTTAGTTAAAGTTTTGCATGCAAGGTACTTTCATGCTAATATCTCAGTATCCAGGCAGAATTATGATTGATTTGAAACATCTTTAATACATTTAGGGGTATCATACTATCAAGGTAGATAACTTTTGATGTAATATATTGGCAGTTATGGCCCCTTTTTTAACTAAGAAATTTCGGTTAAAGTTTTGCATCAAGGTACTTTCATGCTTATATCTCCGATTCCACGCATGGGATTGATTTGAAATATGAATTTAGGTGAATATTACTATCATGGAAGGTATCACTTGATGGAATAATTGACATATTATGTCCCCCTTTTAACTTTGAAATTTTGGTTAAAGTTTTGCATTCAAGCTTCCATGCAGCTTATATTTCAGAAATTGTTTAAGGTATTGACTAGAAAGTTAAGGAGTGTATTCATGTGCAACAGAAAACCAAGGAGGATAATTTTTGGACTGAATTTTATACAAATTATGGCCCTTTTCTAACTTGGATACTTGGTTAAAGTTTTGAATGCATTGTGTTATTATGCTTATGTCTCAGTAACTAGGCATGGGATTGATTTTAGACTTCATAAAAATATTAAGAGGTATCAGACTATCAAGGTATATCATTTTTATGCGCCGCTGGAGGTGGTCGTAAATTGGCGTCATCTCGTACGTCTGTACGTCCGTACATCAGTACGTCCATATCTTGTGAACACAACTCCTCCTACGTTTCTGAATGAATCTTTTCAAAACTTGGTCAATTTCATTACTATAATGGGTAGATGTGCATGAAGTGGTGATTTTCCGGTTCATTGATTTTTACAAGATTTGTGTCCCTTGAAACTTAGTCTCTGTTGCTGAATGATATTGCAGCCTTGTGAACGCAACTCCTCCTACATTTCTGGATGAATCTTTTCAAAACTTGGTCAATGTCATTACTATAATGGGTAGATGTGCATGAAGAGGCGATTTTCCGGTTCATTGATTTTTACAAGATTTGTGAATCTTGAAACTTAAACTTAGTCTCTTTAGCTGAATGATATTGCAGCCTTGTGAACGCAACTCCTCCTACATTTCTGAATGAATCTTTTCAAAACTTGGTCAATGTCATTACTATAATGGGTATATGTGCATGAAGTGGTGATTTTCCGGTTCATTGATTTTTACAAGATTTATATCCCTTGAAACTTAGTCTCTGTAGCTGAATGATATTGCAGCCTTGTGAACGCAACTCCTCCTACATTTCTGAATGAATCTTTTCAAAACTTGGTCAATGTCATTACTATAATGGGTAGATGTGCATAAAGCGGCAGTTTCCCGGTTCATTGATTTTAACAAGATTTATATCACTTGAAACTTAGTCTCTGTAGCTGATTGATATTGCAGCCTTGTGAACGCAACTCCTCCTACATTTCTGAATAAATCTTTTCAAAACTTGGTCAGTGTCATTACTATAATGGGTAAATGTGCATAAAGTGGCGATTTTATTGTTCATTGATTTTTACAAGATTTGTGTCCCTTGAAACTTAGTCTCTGTAGCTGAATGATATTGCAGCCTTGTGAACATAACTCCTCCTACATTTCTGAATGAATCTTTTCAAACTTGGTCAATGTCATTACTATAATGGGTAGATGTGCATGAAGTGGTGATTTTCCGGTTCATTGATTTTTACAAGATTTGTGTCCCTTGAAACTTAGTCTCTGTAGCTGATTGATATTTTAACCTTGTTAATGCAATTTCTTGTATGTTTCTGACCTAATCTTTTCAAAACTTGGTCAATGTCATTACTATACTGGGTAGATATGCACAAAGCAGGAATTTTGATGTTCATCAATATTTGCAATAGTTATGTCTTTCTAAACATGGTCTCTTGAAAACACAACTCAAGTTTCTAGGGGCCGCCGTGGCCGAGCGGTTACAGTCGTGGACTACAAATCTCTAAGCCCCTCACGGCTGTGGGTTCAAATCCCGGTAGGGATTTTTCATGTGAGGAAGCCCTCCAGCTGGCTTGTGGTAGGTCAGGTGTTCTACCCGGGTACCTCTGTGTACTCGGGGTCTTCCTCCACCTGTAATTAGCTGGATGTCGCTCTATTATTGAAATACTATCTCAGCGACGGTAAACCCCAATACAACAACAACAACAAGTTTCTAAACTGGTAAAAGTGCATAAAGAAGGGATTTTCTGGTACAGTGATTTTTGCAAGAGTTATGCGGAGAAAGAAAAAAGGATTCATATTGATACTGCTATTTGACCTACCTTCATATTGGAAGCTTTTTTAGGGTTCTATCTCTGTTCAGCTAAATTAATTGGTTTCACAGACTTCATTATGAGCTTATGCTTACAGATATGTTAAAAGCAATAATTAAAAGGACCCTTTTGGTCTTTATATTTTGTGGGGGCGTATATAGTGGCAGCACTGGCACTCTTGTTGACTATTATTATATACAGGGTATGTGAAGGGCAATAATTGAAATAGATTTCATTTGATTTACCAACAAGCATATTGAGTAGTTGAGCATGCTGTCCTCTGACAGCTCTTGCTGTTAATTACACTTGTTATTTTCATCCCCTTATACATTATTGTGTATATCCATTTTAAATTACTTTCTTTTCAGTAACATTGTGACAACCATATATGAGGAATGGAAGTAAGGTGAATAAAGCAGGGCCGTCTCTGGCCCCATGATTTCAGGATGATAGATGGCATATGTGACAATTTTTGAGTCTTTGCATACATGCCAGTTTCACAGAATATATGCATACTTATTTTACAGTGATTGCATTCATACCTACCTTTCGTTGTTATAACGTGTTTTCTTTTCAGTGATGTCATAAATACCCATTGTTGGTTGTTATGTTTTCTATTCAGTAATAGCATACATACCAGTTTTACAGTTTTTTCAATTTAATTAATTTTTGTTTTAAACAGGATAGACTCAAAACTAAATGCCCTATCTTCATAATCAGCATGGAGCACAAAATTAAATGCAATTATTTTGGCTATCTGTTTTATTGTTTTATTCAGAACTTAAATTTAGTCCATATGACATTTGCTTGTATACATGAATTATTTAGATATAAAGAGATTCTTATCTCAATCTCATGACAGTATTTAAGTGTCATCTGGATTTCCAGCCTCCTGTAAGTCCCAGTGGTTTCCGTCTACCAATTAATGACCCTTGCCAAATATAGGTACCAGAGAAACTGTGCGTAACAAAGATATATCTTATGTCTCTATGTATAGCCGGATTAAATTTGTTTTATTTCCTTCTTATAGTAAGAAGAATATTAGCTATTAAGGCCCAAGAGTAATTGGAAGTGGAGAAAATGTTTTAGTATGGTGCAATAATGATTATTGTTTTATATCTCATGTTTTATTCATGTAGCTAATAAGAGAGATTTTAAGCATTGAAAGAGACACAAATTACTTTGTGTCTTATATAAACTAACCATAAGTTTTATAGACTAGTTTAGCTTATACCATTATTGAGTATTGGACTAGTAAATGTGCAACATTTGAACCTCAGACTACTAAATTCAGACTGGCATAAATAGACTGGTAATAGCAGAAACTGGTCCCTAGGCTCAAAATGAGCATGTAATATGTATCACAGAAGTCTGTTGCTAAGATATTGTAGCTTCTGACTAAAATCTCTTCACCTTTACACTGTGGAAAAATTCGTTTCTATCACATGAATGGTTTTACAGAGTGTTTGTCAGACGAAGCAGTTACCTTGGATATTTTATTTCAACAAAAATCAAGCTTTATATCCAAGAAGCTTACAATTTTATCCAGGTTTGGAATGTGTAAGGATGTTGCCCACACATATTTCAGTGCTGTGGAAATGTCCAATACCATCTCAGATGGTCTATGGAAGCATTTTATAACATCCATATTCCATCTAGTGAGGACCTCCACCTCTGTACTGAGAGTCCCTCCACTTCTCCTGAGGATCAGATACTATCACAACACTGCTATATACATGCTTCACTGTTGGGAGAAGAAAAAAGATTATCCAAGTTCCTGATTGAAATTTATATTTAAATCTGTAACTTTGACAGTCACTTAATATATATTTGAAAGACATGAAAATAAAAAGTCTGTGCACGTTTCAAGCTTACGATGAGAAATAATAGATACAATATTTCTCTGTCTGTCTGTCTGTCTGTCTCTCTCTCTCTCTCTTGTTTAATACTTTCTTAATACTTTCAGAATCATCTGTAGCTTGTGTACATTTTTTTTATTTTTGTGAATTATTATAACACTTAAAAAAATAAGTTCCTGATGCTTTTGTGGTACAAAAAAAGTTCTCATAAAGACATGTGGTAGAGTACTAGATATCAGTAAATTACTATAATTATTTGTTTTTATTGTGATTGTCATCCCCACTAATGGAGTCTGGAAAGGGATATTGTTTTGGCGTCCGGCCGTCCTTCCGTCCATCCTATATTTGTTTCCGTGCTATTTCTCTGCAACTACTGATTGGATTTTAACTAAACTTCATGGCAACCATCATTACCAAAAGGAAATGTGCATATACTAAGTATGTTCTGATTGGGCCATTTAACACAGAGTTATGGCCCTTGATTAGTTATGCATGTTTACAGAGTAACATTTATTTTCATGCTATTTCTCTGCAACTACTGACTGGATTTTAACGAAACTTTCATGGCAACCATCATTACCAATAGGAGATACTCACTTGGAAGGTTTCGATCAGACCATTTAACACTGAGTTATGGCCCTTGATTAGTTATGCTGTATGTATGCAGAATAACATTCATTTCCGCACTATTTCTCTGCAGCTACTGACTGGTTTTTAAGAAACTTCATGGCAACTATCATTAGAGATGCGCTTATCTTCGGCATGTTTTGGTTGGACCATTTAAGACAGAGTTATGGCCCTTGATAAGTTACGCAGTATGTATTCAGAATAACATTCGTTTCTATGCTATTTCTTAGCAACGGTTTACTGGATTTCAACAAAACTTAATGGGAACCATTAATATCAATAAGAGATGCGCATATTATTGGCATGTATCGGTTGGACCCTTCAACACAATAGCCTGCGATTTATTCCTTAAATGGTGCTGAATCATTTTGTTTCCACTGAACTGATCATCCCACATGTACTACAACACATATCATCATTTTTTGCCATCACACAAATTTTAGCTCACCTTAGCAATTGCTCAGGGTGAGCTATTAGGATCGCCTTTCATCTAGCATCCAGCTGTCTGATTTCTTCCCATTTTCTTTTTATGCAAATTCTGACTTTCTGCAAACAAGCACTGATCAGTGGGGGATATTCTGTCTCTGACAGAGTCTTGTTATTATTAAATAGTAAAATAAACATATATATAAAAAATCATCTTCATTAAAAACACAATCTTTCATCACATGCAGTAGTCTAAACAATGGTCTTGTCTACACAGTGAGATGGCAGAGTCCATTGCTTAGTCAAGGGACCGACAATTAGTTTGTCCCCATTTCCTGTAGTTTGCTATGTTTATTTCAGATGAAAACATGGTTTACCAGTAATATGTTTCTGTAAATATTGTTAACAACATTATGTTTTGCATATTGCTGAACCAGTAGTCAAATCAACCATGCTTACCGTATATTACATAACATATATCAAAGATTGATAACAAATTAGGAACTCATAGCATTGTATGGTATCGTACAGGTGAATTGCTTTCAATCTTTTATCATACATATTTGTTGACAACTGATGTGATAGCACCACTGTAATGTTCCTTGAACAAGCATGTGTAGACTTTGCAGGAGATCATTGTTAACACTCACTTTGCAGGAGATCATTGTTAAACACTCACTTTGATTTGGAACACTATTTGCAGGTGATTAATGTTAATGCTCAATTTGCAGGAGATTAAGGTTTACACTTATTTTGTAGGAGATTAACGTTAATGCTTACTTTGTGAGATTTGTTTTAAAATCCCAGTTCTATAACAGAAATATGTGGAAAAAACTCTGTTAGGATATAAAAGCAAATTCAAAATTCCACTTTCCAGCATGAGTGATATATTTAGATTACTGTGTTGTTTTTTAACATCATAATTGTTTACCATATAAAAGGTCCATATATGGATTGAGTCAATATTTTCAAGGTTAAGGTCACCATGAGTGCAAGTCGCCCTCATGCTCTTATCTCAAAAACTAATGATAGTTTCGAATTGAAATTCTTTAGTGTCTGTTGGAGTACCAGACCATAAAGAATTTCTTGCCAAATTAAGTTTTTAAATTTCGCATGTTATTGAATTTAATGAAGTTTTTCTATTTCCAACTTTACGATAAATATCTTGACTTTAAATAGACCTTTTTTTTATATATTTTAATAGTTAAGTATTCTGTCTCATGGGAAGCTCTTCTTGGCAAACTATTGACATTGTCAGATTGTTTGAATTCAAAGCTTTTAGGAGACCTTTTTCCTTCATCATCTGGAGAGACTTGAAGTGAAACAATGACAAATGATGTCATGGGTAAAGATCATTTGACTTCGTCTGGAGTTATTGACAGGAACTTGACTTTTATCACTTATCTCACATGAACACAATGATTATCACCACTTTGCTTAGCTGGTCTTTTGTTCAGTGGGTGTCTGTAATGAATGTTTTGCATGTAACAGTAAGACATTAAGCGGGCAATCAGTAAATGTGTCTGACTAGCAGTATGATTTACCCTTGTCAGATAAATTTGAGGTCTGATCCTCAATGCGATAGGTCTAAACAGTTTTATCGTCAGACATATAATATTATGTTTACATATAATATTATGTTCACCTCATGATCATATTTTTAAGGAATAAGGGGCCTTTGTATTTAGTCATTATAGCCCATTTTGAACCTTAGTTTCTTGCCAGTATTTTTAATTAACAGTTCCATGTAAGAAGCATTTACCCAAGTCCTAAAGCTGGTACTGGTATAGCTCCCTTTGCTTAGCATATAAGGGTATAAGTCCCAGAACTGGTGTGCCCAGTGTCAGGATAATGTAACTGGGCCTGGTATCAAACTACAATTGTCTATGGCTTGATACTGCATTGTGGCAGCACTATTTGTGTCTGAAGTAGACATAGTTTCCAAATGACTGAAAAACTGTTGGCAGGATGTTAAGCCAAATATAACCCAAAGAAGCATTACCAACAAGGACATTTTTATTTCCATCAAATATTGTATTATAATGAACAAGGAGACATATGATTTATCTATATGTTTGAGAGAAATAAATATAGTCTACAGATTTCACAAAGATATCACTAGAATATTTAATTATACTTTTTTTTTTCAAAATCATTATTTTGATTGTTGTTAAAGTCATATTTTTCTCAAAGTTATCCATTATATTATTATGTATGGTATTTTCTAAACTATTATGGTCCTGAAAGAGATGCCCTATGTTATGTGTGGTGATCAAGAGCTCTGTCTCCAGTGCTGTGTGGTAGTCTAGAGCCATGTCTCCAGTGTTGTGCAGTGATCTAGAATTATGTCTCCAGTGTTGTGTGGTGATCTAGAGTTATGTCTCCAGTGTTGTGTGGTGATCTAGAGTTATGTCTCCAGTGTTGTGTGGTGATCTTTAGTTATGTCTCCAGTGTTGTGTGGTGATCTAGAGTTATGTCTCCAGTGTTGTGTGGTGATCTTTAGTTATGTCTCCAGTGTTGTGTAGTGATCTAGAGTTATGTCTCCAGTGTTGTTGTGTGGTGATCTTTAGTTATGTCTCCAGTGTTGTGTGGTGATCTTTAGTTATGTCTCCAGTGTTGTGTGGTGATCTAGAGTTATGTCTCCAGTGTTGTGTGGTGATCTTTAGTATTTATTCTGTGTAGACTGTTACGTTTTTTCAGTGGTTCAACCTAGGTGCTTCTGTGTCCTCTTCCACCCATAATTAGCTGGATTTTACTAATCGACTGTAACAGTGGCTGTAAACTTTATGCAACAACAATAGTACTTATCTTGTGTTATGTGGTGGTCTGTAACTGTGTAATATTCTGAAGTGTTGTTTGGTGTTTCCTGAGCTGTGTTGTTATTCCAGTGTGATGGACAACCCTGATCCTGTGCTGTGTGATTTACTGATGTCTTTGCACTTTGTGTGGCATGTGGGGATGATGAGGCGGAGTCTGAAATGTTGACAAATGGTGCAGTCTGTCCTCTCCAGGGTTTAGGACGAGATATTAATACACCTATTATCTGGAAATCGTTTTCCTTGCACAGACAGATTTGTCTCCTACACACTTTGATTTTTCGTCATCCCAGCAAGAGTTTGCTGAAGTAATTGGAACCACAGTTATAAATTTTCTCTTTTTATCGCAGAAAATTGTAAAATGCTGGAGCTGGAAAAAGGCTTTGTGGGATTGCTATGAAACTAGAAGGGGATGTGAGTAGAGTATGGTCTCCAAGTCTCCAATATGAAAATGAGAACTAAGAGGAAAGAAGAAAATTGAGATTGACAAGATAGAGGAAAAAAAAGTCACATAGAACAGAATAAAAGAGAAATGAGATTTCAAAGTGAAATATGATACCATTCAGAATAATGCATTCAGACAGATGCAAGGACAGGAGAACCAATCCAGTGAAGACATTTCATAGATTTTGATAAATATAAGGTTTCTTAAATGAAGATTTCTCTTGCTCCTGAAATTGGTAGGATATGTTTCAGATGTAAACCATTCTAGGAAAATGTTTTGAAGTTAAACAGTGAGAATAGTGTTACTGAGGTTATAAAATACGTGGATCTTCATATCGATTGTAGTGCTAAAATCTGTAGCAAATAATTGAGTGTAGACTTAGTGTTTTCCTGCTAACATATACTATTTTGAGGAGAACACAGAATTAAATACTGAGTTCTTTATCTAGCTGGTTCCTTTGAACTTTATAATACTGTGGGTACTTATGACTGCCTTTGCAACCAGTGCAGACCAAGATCAGCCTGCACATCCATTAAAAGATCACATGTTTGACAATTACTAGCTGTGAGTTTAAAAGAAGTACATGATTTGAAAATTACTAGCTGTGAGTTTAAAAGAAGTACATGTTTGAAAATTACTAGCTGTGAGTTTAAAGATTTATTGGCACTAATGTTTTGAATAACTTTTTAACCATTTATTGCATATAATTGTTCAAATTGTTTTGATTCATTTATAAACAAACATTCAGCCATTTTCTCTTTTATGTATTTGGAGTTAAAACCTTACAATTTTCTTTTCAAAAACTACTGGCCAGATATGAAAATAATTTTGCACAAACAATTTCTTGAGTAACACATTATCACTATTGTTTGAATTATTCAGATCCATTAAATACATTTCTGCCTTTAAGAGTCGCCATTAAGAGTCAACTATCTTACTTATAATCTTAAATATATATATTTAGTGAAAACTTAAATGTTCTCTTAATTGTCTATAGCCACTGCCATGTTTGAAAATATTTTGGCACATATTCTCAAGCAAGATTGCTTTAATGAATTGCCTCCTTGAAAAGCATAGATGCTTTGAGCAAATTGTCCTGAGGTAAGCAATAATGGCCTTCATGGCCCTCTTATTTCTTTTTGTATTTTTTTTTACTGAATCTTGTTTTTATCTAAAGATGGCAGCTTGTTTCTGAGAGCTTCCAAATTACCAGTAGAATCAAAGGTTAGAATCAGAAAAGCTGTTTCCTTAATTTGAAGGCCGTCTCAGTCTGACAAATTGCAGATCAAGTGTAGACTCCTGCTGTGCTAGATATTAGCTTTTGAAATAAGATCTAGGAGGATTTTTTTTTTGCAACTTTTTGCTTTACGTCCAAAATATTACCAAATGTTAATAGGTAGATAATAATCTCAAGGAAAGAAATATTTTGCAGTGTTTGGGGATTACTACATTTAACAGATTTGCTGCACCGGTCCGAATTCTTCATTGATATATTTCATATCTATACCTCAGATTGTTTCCAAATGCAAACTTTTTTTTTAATCACTAGGAAATAATTATTCATATATCATATTGTAGCTAAAAATAATTTAGATGTTTTGTAGTACTGTGGCTAAAAGCAAGTAATGCTGGCTTCCCTCACAAATTATTAAATGAATTAAAAAAAAAACAAAAAAAAAAACACAAGATTCAAATGATTTACATTTGTGTCCCTCTATTACTAAAAATTTCATTTTGACTTATTTGTTCATATGCTGTTATTTGTTCATATGCTGTTATTTGTTCATATGCTGTTATTTGTTCATATGCTGGCAACAACACATGACATGCCATATACCTGACATCATTATTACAATATACAGATTTACAGGAATGACGTTTTATTCACCTATAACAGAAATAAGTAAATCTTTTTTATTAACGCTAAAATAGTTGGTTCATTGTTACAAGTAAATATAGCATGGCAGGGGACTGCAAGGTTTTCCATGCTGCAGATTATTTTGTCCATTATGACCCTCAGATTGTCTGAACGATTCCCAAATACTTTAAAATTCATATTAAGGGGTCATTAAAAACCCTGAATCATTGTGATTGTGAATATTGTCAACCGTGGAAAAATTATAACAATTGAAGCTGGTATGTTTCTTAGGCTGACAATATTAAGATAGCAGCTGCAACTGGGTGGGATGTTATTCTGAGAAAATGTCAGTCAAGAAGGAAGTTGTCCTTACAGCCATGTTATGTTAATATAATAGTCAGGAACTTTCCTCGAGGGAGACATTGACTGTATAGGAATCACATTTGTTGTCAGGTCCTGTTTAGCAAAAAGTTCTATATACTGAGACGCTGTGAGGACCAGCCACATATTTTTTGCCTGAAGATCCATCATCACTGAAAGCATTATTTATAGGTCTCACTCTCTCTCTGACACACACTCTTTCCCTAAAGATTTTAAAATAGTTATGACCCTTTTCTACTTAGGTACTTGAAAAATTGTTCATTTGACAAAGTTTTATGGTGTTTTCAAGGTTCAGTTTCACTGCTTCAGTATACCTATTTCAATCATTACCAATATATTATGTTTTCTCCAGGCTTTCCAGTTTCCTCCTACAATAATGACCACATTATGCCACCAACAGAGAGTGATTTATATAAGTTGTGAGACCTTGTTTCATAATCAATGTAAAATAAAGATTTTAAAAATATTGTCATTCATGTGTGATATCTTCAGAAAGGAATCATGTATAAGTTATTGTTTGTTTTGAATATTATGGAATTTATTGCAAGCGATGTAAATTAATACAGTGGATTGATATAGTGCAGTTAAATGAGCTGCATTAATTATGCAAATCAACTATGCCTGTTTTTAAATTTCTGCTACACAAGACTGGCTGCTACCAGTCTAAAACTAATGTAGAGATATCACCATTCACACCTTTGATATCATTCACAAAAAGGTTTTCCTCAATCATGTAACAGGTAATATCAAATATAAGTTAACCCTTTCCCTGATAGAGGATACCATGAAAAGACCTATGCGAACAGCATAAAACCAGATCAGCCTGCGAGTAACTCGCAGGCTGATCAGGTTTTATGCTGTTCGCTGCTCCTCAGTGGTCTGGAAATGAGGATTTTACAATTAAATTTGGTAAGGTTTAAGTTTGGCTTTCTGCAGATCAGGCTTTATGTGGTACCTATTGAGTGCGTCAAAATGAATCTATATGAGGGAAAGGGTTAACAAAATATAAGGCGGCATAATTCCTAAAAAAACAACAACAAAAAAACATGGAAACTTGGCTGGTCATGCTTAGTACTATGAATGATATCCTTACATTCTATAACACTCCAGAAATGCCAGTAGGTTTGGCAGCTACAAGTACAGTTGAGCTACTAATGTCACTTCTGACTTCACCATCGCCAAGTGTTTAGGATAGGTTGGATATGTAGCACATTCTCTCGTGTCTGTTCTTCCTGAATGGATGTAACCT
>CM037778.1:59016234-59066234 GCA_021229015.1 Solen grandis
TACATGTAATTCAAATCTCAAATAGAAAGTTTGTTGTTTTAGATTACATAATCATATTATCTTAAAAACTTTGTATGGTTTACTCTCTTCCCCATATCTTAAAAACTGTAGGCAAGAGAAATGGGTTGACTTGACTTGACTATTTGAGTTTACTATTGCCTCGACAGTATTTCAGTCTTGTAGCGACACCCAGCTAATTACAGGTGGAGGAAGACCCCAGATGCATGGAGGCATCTGGGTAGAACCACTGACCTACCACAAGCCAGCTGGAAGGCTTCCTCACATGAAAATCCAAATGACCCTGCCGGGATTTGAACCCACTTACGAGTGGCTGAGTGAGAAAGAGAAATGGCGAGAAGAAGAGTAGCGATATCTTTATAGTTAGCAATCCATTGAGACAAATGATTTGTTTATCGTTTTTAACGACCATATTTAAGCAAAGTCAAAGTGGGTTTATAACATTTGGTTCATTGTCATCGCTGGGAAATATCAAATTTACTTTGATAAACATAAGGAATGCGACATTATCATATCAAAAACCCTGTTCTCTCAGCACTGTCTGCGCTTTGATTCAATGAGGGAGAATTATTTTTCAATAAGGGAGAATCATTTACCATTAAGGGGAGAATCATTTTTCACTAAGGGAAAATCATTTAACATAAATCACTAAGGGAGAATCATTAACGCAAATGGAGAATCATTTTACACTAAAAAATAATATTAATGAATCATTTTTCACTAAGGGAGAATCCTTTAAACATTTTTCACTGAGTGAGAATCATTATCAGAATTAAAGGGAGAATCATGATTCACTAAGGAAGAATCATTATCGCAAACAGAGAATCATAATCACAAAGGGAGAGTCATTATCACAAAGGGAGAGTCATTATCACAAAGGGAGAATCATGATTCACTAAGGAAGAATCATTATCGCAAACAGAGAATCATAATCACAAAGGGAGAGTCATTATCACAAAGGGAGAATCATGATTCACTAAGGAAGAATCATTATCACAAAGAAAGAATCAATTTTCACTTAGGATGAAAGTGAGAATTGTTATTCATAAACAAAAAATAAACCAAATTTTGCTATCTAGTATAATATCAAATTTAATCTAAATTTCATAATGCAAACAACCCCTTTTTTTCTACTTTGAAGTCCATTCAAATATTTTTCTTGACCTAAAGATTGTTCCAAATTTCATGAATGGTAGCCTGAGTCTGTAATTTTGTGGGGGTTTTCTATTTAAAGATATGCACTATAGGGAACTTTCGGAAGATTAAAACTTGTTCTAAAAGTCACCCTGTTTAGATCTCAAGGAACAAACATAATAAAATTTAGCCATTTGGTTGTAAAGTGAGCAGTCACTTACAGTATAGTGTAACTTCAAAATACCAACAATACGTTATTGTACTACAATTTCCATGAGTTTATGACAAAATGATTCTGAACCATAAAATTGATTTCTTACTTTGCTTTTCTTATTCTAAAAATCCAAACAAATATCAATGTACTTGTAAATCTTCCCATACAAATTCAAGAGTGACCAAGACAGTCAGGTGCACCTTTAATTACTGAAATTTCAAGAATCTTGACTCAATTTTATAATAGAGAAGAGATTATTTTAAAGTATTACAACTTCGTAACCATTTTCCCAAATTCTGTACCACTATAATACAATCATAGAAGACAAAAATTGAAGATACATTCAAATCAATAATTTCAATGAAAGCCCATCCTCTTGGGAGACACGCTTGGAGTGGGTGAGTAGGGAGTGCACGCTTGGAGTGGGTGAGTAGGGAGTGCACGACATAATAGCAAATCAGACTGTCCCCCACTCCACAGGAGGAGCAGTATGTAACAGGTCACTAACTGCCCTGCAAGATGTGGAAATGCCACCACAGAAAACATTATAAACCGCAGAAAGACAACAATGTGCAGCAAATATCATCCATTGTATTCAATTAATACTGAAATTTTCCATTAATGGGTTTTTATATTGCTGCTACATCAGCAAAATATCCATTAGATGTTTTGGATGAACAAAATGGTTCCATAACAAATGTACATTACCCAATAAATTTCTCAAGTTCATGTTGAGACAGAAATATAATGGGTTATTCATTTATGTGGCATTCAGAAGATAATGGCATAGGGAGAATTCATGAGATCAGGGAAGGAGGTTTTATAAAATATATGGTATTTATAAAATTGTAAAGCATACTGCAAAAGGGCAAATAATAAACTATTTGTCTGTACCGTTATTCTTGATAAGGCCAAAAAAATGTGTGAAACTATCCATGATACTATGGTATTAAAATGTGAATGCATCCATGTAACTATGGTATTTAAGTGTGAAACTATCCATGATACTATGGCATTAAAGAGTGAATGCATCCATGTTACTATGGTATTAAAGTGTGTAACTATCCATGATACTATGGTATTAAAGTGTGAAACTATCCATGATACTATGGTATTAAAGAGTGAATGCATCAATGTTACTATGGTATTAAAGTGTGAAACTATCCATCATACTATGGTATTAAAGTGTGAAACCATCCATGATACTATGGTATTAAAGTGTTAATGCATTCATGATACAATGGTATTAAAGTGTGAAACTATCCATGATACTATGGTATTAAAGTGTGAATGCATCCATGTTACTATGGTATTAAAGTGTGAAACTATCCATGATACTATGGTATTTAGTGTGAATGCATCCATGATACTCAGGTATTAGAGAGTGAATATATCAATGATACTATAGTATTAAAGTGTGAAACCATCCTTGATTCTATGGTATATAATGTACAACCATCTATGATACTATGATATATAGTGTACAACCATCCATGAGACTATGGTATATAATGTACAACCATCCATGATACTATGGTTTATAATGTAAATGCATCCATGATACTATGGTATTTAAGTGTGAATGCATTCAAGATAAGTCGGTATATAGTGTACAACCATCCATGATACTATGGTTTATAATGTAAATGCATCCATGATACTATGGTATTTAAGTGTGAATGCATTCAAGATAGTATGGTATATAGTGTACAACCATCCATGAGACTATGGTATATAATGTAAATGCATCCATGGTACTATGGTATTTAAGTGTGAATGCATTCAAGATAAGTCAGTCGGAATAAATATATATTACTACACAATATCAGATTGTAAATAATTTCAGTTTGTTTCAAAGTTTTAAACATGATAAGAAACGTTTTGTTTTTGTACGTTTGTGCATTAGCCTGTACCAAGAAGCACATGTTGATATGTTCGGACTTTATCGTTATAAGGTAACCAGCTTGGTTTTAATACATTGCAAGATATTCGTAAATCTTGACTTATTAATAATAAATAAAATTATTGCTTTTATTATTACTTTCATAATCTATACATAATAGAAAAAAAACATAAACGGGTATTTATGATTGATCATAGCTTAATACGTAGATCATATATGGCTAAAATGTTGACTCTTTAGAATACCGGTCATCTGAGAAAACAGGACAAAAACTGCGGTCCGACTGCCGTCTGGTTTTCTCAGAGTGCACTGTACTGTTGTATTAAAGTGTGAATGCATCCATGATACTATGGTATATAGTGTGAATGCATCCATGATACTATGGTATATAGTGTGAATGCATCCATGATACTATACATGTAGTAAGTGTTGTATAATTGTAATCCATGTACTATGGTATATAGTGTACAACCATCCATGATACTATGGTATATAGTGTACAACCATCCATGATACTATGGTATATAGTGTGAATGCATCCATGATACTATGGTATATAGTGTACAACCATCCATGATACTATGGTATATAGTGTACAACCATCCATGATACTATGGTATATAGTGTAAATGCATCCATGATACTATGGTATATAGTGTGAATGCATCCATGATACTATGATATATAGTGTACAACCATCCATGATACTATGGTTTATAGTGTACAACCATCCATGATACTATGGTGTATAGTGTACAACCATCCATGATACTATGGTGTATAGTGTACAAATCATCATGATACTATGGTATATAGTGTACAACCATCCATGATACTATGGTATATAGTGTACAACCATCCATGATACTATGGTATATAGTGTGAATGCATCCATGATACTATGGTATATAGTGTGAATGCATCCATGATACTATGATATATAGTGTACAACCATCCATGATACTATGGTTTATAGTGTACAACCATCCATGATACTATGGTATATAGTGTACAACCATTCATGATACTATGGTATATAGTGTACAACCATCCATGATACTATGGTATATAGTGTACAACCATCCATGATACTATGGTATATAGTGTACAACCATCCATGATACTATGGTATATAGTGTACAACCATCCATGATACTATGGTATATAGTGTACAACCATCCATGATACTATGGTATATAGTGTGAATGCATCCATGATACTATGGTATATAGTGTGAATGCATCCATGATACTATGATATATAGTGTACAACCATCCATGATACTATGGTTTATAGTGTACAACCATCCATGATACTATGGTGTATAGTGTACAACCATCCATGATACTATGGTATAGTGTACAACCATTCATGATACTATGGTATATAGTGTTCAACCATCCATGATACTATGGTATATAGTGTGAATGCATCCATGATACTATGGTATATAGTGTGAATGCATCCATGATACTATACATGTAGTATAGTGTAAATGTGACCATGAAACCAGGGTATGTTGTATAATTGTAGTATAAATGTAGTATTAATGTGATCATGTAAATTGTCTATAAATGAACAGAAGTGGTATATATGACTTCATCATAGTCTGTGGTGTATCTGTAACAATGATATGTGGTGTAAATGCATCCATGATACAAAAGCATGTGGGGAGACTCATTCTACCACAGTATAATTGTAGGGTAATTTATGTGTATGTGTCTTCAGTGTTGCAGCATGTATAGTTTAAATGAAATCTTGTTGGAATTACTCCTGGGATTACCGTGGGCATCACCATGATCACCATGCACACAAGTGATACCGACAGTCTCAGGATTTATTAACCTGGTTCCCATCCTAAGTGAAAAAGACCCCAGGTGTCAGAGCCGACAAACAGGACACAACACCTTGACTGCATCACCCAATCATCTGGTACCCATCATTATCTAAGATTTATTCACTACCAACTGAAATCAATACCACTGCAGGGAGACGAAAAGAATAAATGTCCATTGTAAGACTAAAATATGTCTTCTTTGGCCTGCCATTAAAAATAAGTTATTTCTGTATTTAGTAAAGGTTTCGCTTCCCATACAAATTCACACATGACTCACATAATAATAAAGAAGAAGATATGCAGAGGAAATGGGGTTTGGAAAGTGAATAACTTTTATGCAAGTTTCCTCAAAATATTCCATATTTTCAGTGCTTCTGAATAAAACATATTTTTGTTCTAGATATTTGGAATAAGTAAGTACATGTTTTATGTATTCTTACATCAATAAAATTATTTGTTTTGCTATTTGAATGCATGGTATTCCTGATACCATGCTGCAGTACCATGCCAGGGACATGTGGCATGATACCACATTGAAGCTGAATCATACCACATACAGCCCCACTAGATACAAGTCACTACAGTATCTGGACATATAGAACTCCCTTACTGAACTTGTTGAATGGGAAATTAAGGCATGCTGACTTTTTTTTCCAGTTTCAATTATATGTTAAAGAAAGAAAAATTAGTCTACATCCTTTTTTGCTTAGTAACTTGAGTTTATAATTGGTCTCAGTTTTTTTCTCCATTACCTGCTTTTGAAGTCATTACCATCCCACACAGGCCAACAAACCAAATATTTCAGACTACAAATTCTTTACAAATTAAATAAATCTCACTTTGATTGACTGAATTTAAAAAAACTGTCTGCATGAGATATTGGTTGTATCAGCAGCTATATCTCTTAGGGGTGTTTATAACTACTGTTTACCACTGCAATGTTTTGGACATGAAAGGGAAATAACAAAATATGTTAGTGTTTCTTCCGAAAGATAAGATAAAGTGTTACGTATTTCTCATATTTGCAGTTTTCAAATGTGAGCTCTCACAATGTCAGTTCTTACTATGCTACAACACTCTCATTGGGTCCTGTCCTTAAAACAGATCCTGTGAATGACAAAAAATAAATGGCAATGTTCAATTCCGCGAAAAGTTTCCTTGTTACCATAGAAACAGCCCAGTAGCTCCTACTCAGGTTACCTATGCATTTTTTTCATTGTTTTGATCAAGCAACCATTACAGTACCAGTATCTTATAGTTGTTAGAGCTAAATCTGAATGCACCTTCAAAGTATATGCCTCTGTGTGAATTTCATCCGCAAAAGACCTCGAGGAATGCCCAATTTACAGGAAAGATTTTAAATGTATTAGAAAAATAAAAAGTTGTGGCTGTCTCCTTCTATATTGAGCTAAAAACGTCAGCATAAAATAAACATACAAGGGTGTTTTTTAGAATTAAGTGGATTTTCTTCATGTCTCCTCTACCACAGTGTATCGAGATTTATTCAAGCTATTACAAATGTCCATGAAGTTGGAAACACACCATGTACATGTACACCGAGACATTCGTGATTTTACTGAACAATGTGTTCCATCCATTTTTCTCACTATATTGCTCTGTCTGAACAACTTAGGATTCTGGGGGATTTCCCGTATTCTTTAAGATTTTCATTATGTAGACTTCAAAAAATTAAACATTAACCCTTTCCCTCATAGAGGACACCATGAAAAGACCTATGCGAACAACATAAAACCAGATCAGCCTGCGAGTAACTCGCAGGCTGATCAGATTTTATGTTGTTCGCTGCTCCTCAGTGGTCTGGAAATGAGGATTTTGTAATTAAATTTGGTAAGGTTTAACTGTGGTTTTCTGCAGATCAGGCTTTATGTGGTACCTACTGAGTGCGTCAAAATGAGTATATGAGGGAAAGGGTTAAGAGACTAATAAAGCATCATTTGAGGTTTTGGTATTTCAAAATTTTGAAAAACATATTTTTCCCTAGCAAATTCTAAGCTAAAACACACTGAGGCTTTAAAGAATATACACATGAAAAATGACTAAAATCTATTAAAGGATTTTCTGTAAAAAAACATGATGCTATTGTTTAATCTCCCTTTACCAAAATTATAAGTTTTATTTTCCATTTCTTTAAAAATAAATTTGAATAATTTACACCCATTTATTCAGGTAAATTCCACTTTCATGAATTATTTTATAGTATGTATTCTATTTGTAGAATTTTTATCTATTTTTTCTTTTTAACGAGAGATGTATACCTTAGCCATTTTTTAAAAAGTTACCATGGATATACAAATGTACATGTAGTATAAAAATGAGCATGGTGACCTATCATTTTTCTTCCATTTTTTAATTTATCATATTTTTTAAAATAAATTTGTGAAAATGAGAAAATTCTTCTGAAGACAAAAACTGTAGTAAAGGTCATTAATGTATTTCAAATGCACACTTAGGCATTAGTGTGCTAAGTCAAACTGCTATATACATAAATTTTTATTTAATTATATGACCATGTCAAGGCCACATAAAGGTCAAGATATTACATACCGGTATTTCAGTCAGTGTAAAGATCTAAACCAAAGCTGTCAGGTATACATTATTCAGGAAAAGCGACTGCTTCACATGCTGAGACGGATGATGTAGCTTGTATGCTTGTACAATTTAATGACTCCATAAGCTGATGTACACAACTGACAAGCAAGTGTCCCAAATCAAATGTCCATATGACAGCTGAATTAATTCTAAAATTGTGTCCCAGTTTCTAACGAGAGTCTCGAGAATGTTACATAGGGTTCTGGGGCAAAACTGAAGCTTGGAAGAAAATTAATCATCGTTGGAGCAGTTATTTTGAATTACACAATCTCCCAAACTCTAGAGGGCAATTATCTGCACATAAACATCTTTTATGAGAATTTTTACAGTTTTCATCTCATTTTCGTTGAAAGCTCACATTTTTTATCCCTAATGTGGTATAATCATTGTAACATAACATTGAATGATTGGTGCATATGGGGTTTTAAAGTAAAGTGAGCTAATGGTACTAGTGAGTTAATGGTAAAGACAAGTAAATTAAAAGTATGAAAGATGGGTTTAGCAGGAGATAGGTTTTTAATAAAGAAAAGCCTAAAGATACACTTTGATTCCATGTCAGTTTATCTCATGTAATCCTGATATTTAACTATATACCTTGTATAGGGACTGTCTAAACAGGTATATGAACATTAAGTTCAGTGTTTCTCAGAAAACATGATATATAACAAATGTGTAAGAATTAAAGCTTGCAGAAATTAAGCAAGCTTGATTCAGGCTTGTGTGTTGAGAAGAATTCTTCAAATTTACAAAATAACATTATTGAGAAAATGCAAAAGGTCTTCAGAATTCCCCTACAGCAATAAATACAGTAAGAATATATTATATACCGGTACTGTACTGAAGCTGGGATCCCAATATTATTAAAAGACCATGTTACAATTGACCATGGTGTTACTACAGTCAAACCTCACTAATGAGATTATGATCTTGGTATTAATAACCCATTGGTTAACATCCCACATCTAATCAATGGTGACAAGTTTGGCAGATTGGCCCTAACCAAAACATGTCATGCAAATAACTGCAATTATTGTTTACGCAAGTTCCAGAAATTGGCACAGATTGATGTGTTAGCAAGAAATCAGGATGGAGAGTAGGGAAATCAACCGTGGTTGGATTAGCAAGATAGGAAAGTGTATCATTTGGCAATTTGGACTGAAGTTTTGGTTGCAATAGGGGGATGGTCTTATTATAAAGGCTGGTGACAATTAGAAAAAAAATGTTTTGTAATTATATAAGTCTGTTGCCAATACATGTAATATTGAGTTGTTTGCAAAATAAGATTTTGTACATGATAACAATGATGAAATAAATGGTTTGGACTCTGTAATAAAGTCAATAACCTCATAACTGAGTAAATAGTAATGGAGATCCTAAGCCCTGATTCATCAATCATCTGGGTCTATCTCAGGATACTGACATTTTAAATAGTCAATTTCTTCTTTAATAATGAATGAGGATATAAAAACATCATAATTTCTAGTGATTTCTACCTTAACATATGAAGAAGAACAATTACAGACACTGAAATATTCATAGATTTAGAAAAAAAAAAATCCGAGTCTAGGTCTAAAACAATTAGGCTCAGGAAATGGATGAATTGCAGCCTTGTGTGTTTTTCTGTCTAGTTCTGGAGCTAACTATTATGATTAGCTGAAGAGAGTAAATGTTTCTTGAAAAGAAAAGCTGGTATATGCATGTTTGATTGTATATCTCAGTGTCTTAAACATTTGCCAATCTGATTGCCTCTCTGTAAGACTAGACAGGGTTATATATCATGACCATCCATTACAAACAAGAAATAACAGAGGAGAGGGTCTCCACCTTGTCAATAAACATAGGTTTAGGCAAGCACGTTACAAAGCTGAAGAAAGAGAGGCAAATATTTCCCTCTGATACCATGCTTAAACTGATATTACAATGAAAAAACATGTGGAAAATTTTCAATGCAAATATTTTGTTGAATCATTAAAACATGGGAAATTAATAGAAATTAGTAAATAAAATCTAACTGATTTAAAACCTTTTTTAACTTCCTTTTTCTCAGCAGGTGTGACAGAAAATTTCTAAAAAAATATAAATAGTTGAATAGCAATGACCATTTATTTGTAATCAATATTAATTTCATGAAGTAAAAATTATCAATACAATCTACTGGATTTTCTGGAAGACAGACCTTCAAGAACTACAGGGGAAAATTAACGGCAATAATGGTGTTAACATAAGGAAGACTTAATCCTTATCCTGCTCAATTTTTCAAATGGACTTAGCCGGCATCTTTTTTTTTGGAACTGTTCATTATCAATTTTAGGGATAACAAGATGAAAACTTGTAGTTGGTCAGCCAACAGTAAAGAGCAATGCCAGCAGGCTGGCCTGACTCTTTACTGGTGGCAAAGGTAAAAACTTACGGTTCCAGCACAGTAAGGGTTAAATACTTTTGAAATATCTTGCATATATCCATAATACTGGTAAACAATATCTGGATTTTACTGACAATACTGCATTTAAAAGTGATACCAATGTAATTACAAGGACTCTCTGTTATACTCTGCAATGTCACATATGTAACTTTTAAAAGGTATCAGGCACATCTACATTTCATTATATTGCCATGTTGTTTTTCAGAAGCTCTCATAACCTGTGAAAGCTTTATACCAAAATCATATCAAAGAAAACATAGTTCTGAAACTTTTTGATGGGGATCATGTTAATGTCATATTTAGGAAGTCAACCATTAAACTGTCCCACCCATCATAATCATGAGGACTCATATAACCACTTGTAAAAATGTTTGCAGTTGCAAGTACATTTTGAGCAATTATCAGAAATGTGTCAACTGGACCAGCGGTATTTCAATGAAAGGTTTTGACCAACCATTATAAAAGGTAATCTTTTAAATACAAATCAGAATAATACCCGCATATCTATAATTCTGACCATTCTTTAAAGAGTTGTTTTTTGAGGGACCAAACAAGACAGAGTTATCATCATGATCAATCACCATAAAAAATAGACTCATGGGTCGTATATAAAGAGATGCAGATCATAAACTCATCCAACTCTGGCAGTTTGGGCAACCATTCAAGACAATTGGCACTCAATGACTTTATGAGACAAATGATGCTTGGTGTATCTTCTGGAGTGGCAGACAGGCTGAAACTTCTTCAGACATATGGCACTGCCATCAAATACTTCATATACAAGTCAGTACCCCATACATATGAAAAGGTAACAGCTAGACAGACAAAGCACGTTTTGAAATGACAGTTGAGTTGCTTGATCAACCCTGCTATCAAAATCGACTGGGTTGATTCTGGGTTCTCTATTATCTGTATCTCTTCTCCACATGAACACTATCAGGAAATCAACCTTTTCTACCAGTGTATGCCAGATCTGCCGGCAAGTTATTCACCATATCTGCTCACACTCACTTAGTCTGCTCATCCAAAATTATGAGATGGAAAGGTGACTGTAAAACCTGATCAGATACGATTTGTAAATGAGGGGAAATATGATGGACACATCACAGTAGGGTCCTTTAAACAGCTTGTACAAAGAAGGTCACTATGAGTTTAATTTTTAACAATATGTGTGCATTTCATCTATTAATAACCATCTAGAGATGCATTGTCACCCAATGCAACCATCTGTGCTTGTAAAAAAAATGGGTGGTTTCCTATCACAAGCAATACTGTCACAGATACTGTAATACTGTCATTGTATTGAGATTATATTTAGAATTATAAAGCCATTATTTTGATTTTTTATTTTCATTTGCCATTATTTAGCTGATCACATTCACTGTTCACTAACTTCATAGACTGAACTTACGAAATAGCTTCCCTGCACTAGTACCCCTGCGAAACTCAGTTCTACAAATCAGGACATTTCTAGAACTATACTAGAACGTTATAGAAAGGTTCTAGACATATTCCAAATCATGTTCTAGAATAGTTGTTCTAGAACTGTTCTATAACATTAAGGGAAAATGTAGAAAAAAAAAAGGTTCTACATGGGTTCTTGAAATGTTCTGGAACAGTTCTAGAGCCTCTTTAGAATCAAATGAAGTTCTACAAAAGTTCTACAAAAATTCTGAAGACATAAAATAAGAACATAAAATGTTTTGGAACAGTTATAGAGTCTTTTTAGAATCAAATGAATTTCAACAAAAGTTCTACAAAAATTCTGAAGAAATAAAAAATGGAACAGTTATAGAGCCTTTTTGATGGTCATCCATGTTAAATCATGGTTGCCCATCAAATAACATGAAATCAAACATGGTCGGCCATGGTATAACCATGGGCAGCCATGGTCAGCCATGGTAGAAATAAGCTTTGATAGATTGAACATGGTCTGCCATGTTATGACCATGGTCGATCATGGATATAACAAACATGGTACCAGGAAAAATTAAATGGGTTTAAAAAGACACCATAAAAAAATTACCAACACTGTGATAAAGACATGGTTTCACAAGTGTACAAGAAATTCAAAGATTTACATTAAAACAACCCTTTTGATTTTGTGACCTTTTTATTTATCTAACCAGAACAATTTGAACAAATTTTTGTAGAGGTCAAAATAGGATTAAATCGAAAGCTTAAAAGCTTATTGAATATTAGATTGAAACAAAAACGATTAAATCTAACTACATATAACTGCATGTATTACTATGACCTTTTAACTGATGTTTTAACAGAAATCTTAGGTGATTTACTTTTCTTTTTTTCCTTTTTTTTTTTTTTTTTTGAAAACTGTTATGCATCGAAAAAAAGGTTACGAATGGTTTTCGTTCGAAAAAACCGCGCCCCGAATAAAAGTTCGGAAGTTGTTGCAAGGTTGTAGGACAATCCTACGAGGAAAAGTAGTGCCGAAAAATTGACGCTAATTTCTACGTAGATCAATGATTTTTACTTATATTTTATATTTTATTTTGGAAAACCCACTCTTTAAACCTTATTTCGAAACCCAGTTTTTGTTTCGTAACTGATCTTAACTTTCCCTCTTTTAAATTTGAAAACCGAAAATAACGCAGCGGTGCATCAATCCGCCATTTTGAAAAGAACGACAAACAACAAACAGTGTAAACAATAGGTGATAACGTTATTGATTCGCAATATTTTCGCAGATGACATCCATTTTATGACGAAGGTAAGAATATTCAATAAAGTTATGAGTATTATAATTATGTTTGTAATGAAATTACTTTCCATTTATCGATAAAAAAAAATACGTGACTTTGTTTCGTCTGCAAATGGCGATGAAATTATTTTCTGCCCGTCGATGTATAACACAATCCCTACAAGGTTTAGTTGAATCGCATTTCTTTTGTTTGCTTTCCAGAATATATATATGTATGTGTTCAATATGTGCAAATTAACCTTTCAGGAAATTAAAAGAAAAATAATCGATCGCAGGTCATATCGTCCACGGTTAGCATCGTACTTAATTTTAAAAAAGGAAGGCCTTGGTGAAAAATCACTGTATATACAATAATTCTGTTAACAAATGTGCGATTCGCAATAAAACTCATTTTGGTTTACACTTAATCATCGCTTGGTTATCTTACATGTAGATCTATAAAAATTTAAGGAAAAATAATGTTATTGTTTTACTCCTTTAGATATACAAGAATTTCTGTTGGAATATTTGTTCATGACCAACTGCTGGCAGTGACTTGGAATTTTTTAACATTGAATGCTGAATGAAATTCAGCTATATTATGTCCATTGTCATTGCTGTAATAAAATGAAATCTGATTAATTTAACACAACTTTTTTGTTTTTATTTTAGCAACATGTCCAATCATGTTTTCAACAAGGATGATGCCCCCTCTTGTCCACTTTGTAAACAACACAGACTTTGAATCATGGTGATTTACAAAAGGTAAATAGACTCTTATTAGAAATGAATACATTTTTTGAGAAAAAAAAAAAAGTTTCTAAGATCCTTGAAAACTGAAGTGTCGCATATCAAAGAACAACTTGAGACATCCACAATGCTACTGCCTTTACCTTTTTCATGGTAGTTTATTAAACTTAGTTTTCAAATTATAGCTGTCATACTTCTATTGCAACTGAGTTTGATTGTGGTTGAACTCAATTTCTCCTAGTTAACTGACATATTGTAAGATGGAAAAATATTTTGAATTTATAATGATGAGAAAATTTTGGTTTTACACATTTGCATGCACAGTCAGAACTTCATCTTTATTATTAATAGTGGTATGAATGGGAATAAGGATCAATGATCAAATCTGAGTAAACAATAACTGTTTAAATACAAAGGCAGGCTATAGGCTTTGCGCTTCTTAGTTATTTTACTTTAAAATCATTTTACTTTTTTTTTTTCTTTTTTTTTTAAGTTTCAGACATGTGGGAGGAAGGAAGCTGAAGTCCTTGCAGAATATGAGCAGAATTTCAATGTTAATTTATGTGTAACATCAGCATATGTTCAGGAATGTCAACAAGGACTTGGACATTCCTCTTTCAAAGTGGAAACTGATCTCTGACCATGGCGCATTGGATCATCAGGACCACTGATCTAAGTGAATTCAAGGAAAATCGCTTTGGAACTTGGACTTCAGTGAATTCAAGGCATCCAACAGGTGGCATAATAAGTTTTTAAAACGTTATAAGTGTTTTTAATACAATAGGTGGAGAAAGGGGAGGTTGTTCAGGACTTGGAAAATAGGCTATAGTGCATTATGAAAAAACAAAAATTATTAATTTAATAAAGGATGAAACCGGACACTGCTCTTAAGCATGGGGAATCAGTATCCATGTTGGTCACTGTAATTTGTTTGAAAAAAAAAGATTGTTTAGACTTGATACGGATGTGATGACATGAATAAAAATTATTTTTGTATCCAGCCATGTTGCCCATTTAAATCTCCTGGTCCACCATACTCACTGCATGAGTTATTTGGCACCATTAAATTTACATTTATTACCATTGAAGGTTATTGATATTTCATTTTAAATCATTGATTCACCATTATTTTATGTAAAATGACACCACCAAAATACCATTGAAAACCCATTTTATTCCATTAAAATCCCTCATTAGATACCATTGAAAATAATTTTTAATTTTTTTAGGGAGAAATCATTTGCATATTTCGGCTCATTTCAATGGAGTTTCAATGGTGTTTCAATTGAATTTCAATGGTGTTTTGATGGAGTTTCAATGGTTCACTATTTAGTAAAATTTAAGGCCTGGAAAATGTTTAGAATCGTTCTAGTAAATTTTAGAATAGTTCTAGTACAATAGTACTAGAACTGTTCTTGATCCACTCCATGTATGTTCTAGAACACTTCTAGAATGTACTAGAACGTTAAATGGCACTATTTGTAGAACAACTGGTTCTACAAATGTTCTAGAACAAATGTAATGGAACAATTCTAGAACAAGTTCTGTTACTTTGGTTCTAGAATTGTTCCAAAATTTACTAGAACGATTCTAAACATTTTCGCAGGGGTAAGGGTGCCATGTTGTGAGACGTGTCACGTGGAACAACAAGCACCTGCTTCGGGGATACAGTATTCTATATTTAACCAATTTCACCGAAGTTGTGTTTACAACAATAGCGTTTGTAATCTACACTTGCCCAGTTTATTTGTCAGGAAACAGACTTCACCAACATTAACGGGGGAGAGTAGAAAATTAATATTTTTTTTAATTTCTACCGACAATCTGAATGAGCTGTTTAAAAAATGGATTTATTTATTTCTCTAAACGTATTTGATCTTCAGGGTTTTAGACTAATGTTGGTAATTTGTCTGCAGCAAGTTTAGTATGTGAAGCCAAATTCACACAATTTAATCTGTGAAAGGGTAAGCAACTTTAAGACAATTGACAAAACATAGTTCAGCCTAACCATGGGTTACCAGAGGTACCAGACACAGATTGCTTTCCTTAACGACCAATTGCAATTGAAAACCTGTCAGTCCAATGACCAGTCAGACTTTTCCTGTTCAAAAAGATTTAAAATCTATTGTTGTCTTCTCCTTTTCCAGTAAAGTGTCCAGCACATTCTAAGACATGTACTAATCTTATAGCATTCCAAAATTTGTTATAAATAGATTTGTGTTTCATGAACTAATTTGTTATAGAAAGATTTTGTTTTTCATGAACTTGAGACATCTGTGTTAATTTAAGTGCTTGTGGACAATCACACAGCAAGAAACTGAAAAACTATTCAAGTTGTATAAATGTATGCTTTGGGGAAGTTGAGACTCAAATGTTTTATTTCTTATATCAACCACCTCTGCATGACAGTTTAAAACATACACTAAAGTTATAAAAGCACCGACATGGCCATGTAATGATAATCCCATTATATAATAGATTTATTATTTTTGTGCTTGGATATTAGACATCCCAAAGTAGCATTCACTGCACATAATGAATTTACACATGTGGAAGAATTTTTGGCTATTCTAGATCCAATAAGTTTTTGTTTATTGGTTATCAAATTAAAGCTCATGTATTACAGTGACATATTTTCATTGTAGCAAAGACCTGACCTACCTCATGAAAAGATATTATTTACAATATATAAGGACTGTGCTGTATCCATGCTATTGTTGTGCTGCAATGAATTTCTTCTGTATAGATATCCCTCTAAAAATAACATATGTTTGAAATGTGAATTAGCATTTAAAACATTTATCTATCAAAATTACGCTCCACCTGTAATTAGCTGGACTTCACTATTTGACTGAAATATTGTTGAAGCGATGGTAAACTCAAATAGTCAAGTTAAGTCACAATTACATATTTACTGTAACCACTCTCAGTTCAAAATGAATTAAATAATATCCAAGTAATGTCATTATCTCCAGTCGTTTGCATTTTAAAAAGTTAAGTAATCGACTCCATCAGTATCATCAGCAGTATATTTCATTTAATGTAGTTAAGTGATTATTTTTTACTTTGAGTATCACAGACTTCTTGAACAGATCTAGCCTGTACTTCCTTAATACAGTAACATTCCATGGAGCATGCATATTTTATGAAGCATATGAATATCTACCTTCCATAAACACTCGATATTATCTTTTTTTTTGTGTGATTTTCAAAGTTGAAAGTAACATAGGATCAATAGCTTTTGCAAGTCAATGACCTGACTGAGCACCATAAGAAAGTCATGGTCAAACAGTGCATTGTCTGCATGTAAATATATATCATACATCAATTAGCATCAGGCAGCTAAGGATGTGGCAGAAATGCCAAAAAAAAAAATCAAAAAAAATCTTGTGATATTTGTTACGTCTGAAACACTAAGCAAAACCTGTCTAGAAACACACCCCTTAATCATAATTAATGCAATGTTTCTCATATAATAGCCGTTATAGTACAAGGTACAAATACCCTCATGGCAGTATTGATCATGACCAGAATTACTGGAAAATGCTTGTGTCTGAAATTCAGTATGTTCTGCTAATTCTACCCCAGACATCATCAGCATAATGAGGTCCCAGGATGTTGAATATATCAACGCAAGACATTCAACCTGTGACAATGGCCACGTATACTAATCCAGCATCTTGACTTCACCATGATATGTCTAGCCTCTAGTTCCCCTGACCGGCCATTCAAGACAGGTTTACTAGCACAGTGACACTACGTAGACTGTGTCAATTATCAAACTTACAGATGATATAGGAAGCTGCCTCATAACCCTTTCCCTCATATAGACTTATTTTGACGCCCTCAATAGGTATCACATAAAGCCTGATCTGCAGAAAACCACAGTTAAACCTTACCAAATTTAATTACAAAATCCTCATTTCCAGACCACTGAGGAGCAGCGAACAGCATAAAACCTGATCAGCCTGCGAGTGATCTGGTTTTATGCTGTTCGCATAGGTCTTTTCATGGTTTCATCTATGAAGGAAAGGGTTAACAAACAACCAGGATCCAACTCAGTCACCAGTATGACAGATATGATTATATTTTCTCCACTATCCCATTAATTAATTTATTTTTTGGAAGAACTCTACAATTAATTTTTCTTGGCTGCTTCAAAAAGAATAAAAAAAGTTATTAATTTTCTTCATCCTTTCTTCACAGAAAATGGTCTGTAAAATGGACAAACATCAGCAACAAAAAAGGCCTAATCTTGTGATGTTAAGTCTGTTGCAATTTCATATTTCACTAAATAATTTTCCGGTCTCACGGACAAGTTTCTTCTCGGGGGCAGACTATTGCCAAGATACCCCATCTCAATCAAATCCTGACTGTGCAGTATAGTGCTGCAAGCACCATGGACCTCTACAGCTTGAAGGTCTAGGATAGTAAAGGAGACCAGTGTCTCCTCAGGCAGACACTTTGGTTTAAGATGCAGAGCTGAGAATTCCAGAGATTCTCAACTGGAACCGACCACTTCACCTCCAAGTCCCCCCTTATATATTTATTCTAGCATGAAAATTAAAGGAAGTATTTCCAAGTATTTAATCTTTTTTTATCATTTATTAACATTGATTGGGAAACAAGTTCTAAGCTTGACAGTTCCTGGTTGGATCCATACTCTGCAACTGGAAAATCATTAAACAATCTCTGTCATCATTTAGATTCAAACCCACAACCTTTGGCTCCAAAGTCATACATGCCATCATTAACCCCAGAGCCTTTTTCATATTTTACCAATGACCATTGTAAAGCCAGATCAGACATAAAGCATCAACTCATGTTCTCATCTCAGACCTATGATCAGTAGCAAACATGATCAAACTTGGTCATCCCATCAAATTGCTTACAGACTGATCTGGTTTGTTACTGGTAGCAGGATGTTTTCTCAGAGTTTTCATGTGCAAATGGCTTAACTGAAGTCAAGAATGAGCGTTTGAATAGAATATGAACATGACATATTTAGAATATCAAAGGTGGAACAAAAATCCAAATCCATCATAGAACCACTAGAATAATTTATTGATTTTACAATATTTTTTGTGGCTTTATATCAGTCAGTATCAAAGTGATGTCTGCTTTCAATTTCACATATTAAACCTGCTAACATATAAAAAGCACACAGAACACCTAATGAGCTATTTCAAAGATGACTGAACTTCCATTTAATTTGGTAAATTGATCCACCATATTATAAAGAAGTAGGAATGAACTCTAGATCTTGGACTGGCGTCAGACAATGAATCATTGCAAATAGATTATAAATAAATCATATGATCATATTTACTCAAATAAATCTCCCACCTCATATTAAAATTCTCCTGATTTTAATTATAACTTTATGTATAACTATTAAATGAGTTGGAACATAATGGAAATACCATTAAAACATATTTTTAGAAGGAAAATGGAGATCCAAAATGTACTTTATTATGGATTATACAGAAAGTAGGTTAAAGCAGCAATGTGTACCTGTATGACTTCACAACAGCTTTCCGAGGAAGACTAGAAAAAGTGATATGGCAGATTTTGCTTTTACATGCAGCACACTGAAACACTGCAGGTAATGTGTAACTTCCACGTGTGTTGGTCTGTGTCACATGATCAGTATTATCATCTTCATCATTGTCATCGTCCACATCAGACAGATCCATAGTCTGTGGTGAGTTTAAATCCTCGGACCGACTGTGTCCTAGCAAGCTCCGGTGTTCTGGAGATTGACTGGGGTCAAGGGAGCAACTCTGGGTCGGCGATCTATACTGGTCCAGTGTCCTACTTTGAAAACATGACCTACTTTGGCTGAGGGATTTGCAAGGATCATGACCCTTTGTTTGGTTTAGTGACCTTGAAAAGTTCAGTAGTGGACTCTGTGTGAGTGAACGACTGACATCGATAGTTCTGCTAGCATCAAGCAAGGGGCTCTGGTTTAGTGACCTACTTATATCAACAGTGCGACCAGGGTTAAAGCTGCGGCTCTGTTCCTGTAGCCAGCTCTGCCCAACTCCTGGACTCTGGTCCAGGGATCTACTTCTTAAGTTCTTGTGCACCTCAGCTAGCTTTTTGTTCCCAGACATTCTAAGCCTTAGTCCTCTCTCAATGTTATAGTCTCTTGACACACTGTAAAGCAATGCTGTTCAATCCATAAAGAAATTTCTATCACCATTCTTCATGCCACGATTAATCCATATCACCTTATAGAGTAATTACACATCCACTTGACAAAGAATACAACATTTCTGACGAAATGTTCCCATCTCACACACATTTACTGAGAACTTTTTAGCTACCTGCACCCATTTTTAGGTTTCCTAGTTAATGAAACATCTCTGTTATTTAGATAAGAACATAATCATTTCAAGTCTGTCATACAGGACATAGTAAAAATAACATTTTGTAATGAAAGTACAAAGCTATTGAATTCCTTATCATTCTCAAGGAATTCCCAAACATACACTAAGCACTGAGACAAATTAATCTCGGGATATGCATGCAATGGCCTCGAACCCTTGAGGGTTACTGCATTATTCCTTGTTATTTGGATTTATTCCATGTGAGATGATGAGGCTCCCTGTCAGACTGTATCAAGCCCTACCAGACAGGTGTGTTACCTATGGTAGAGCACTACAACTTCTCACAACTATTCCACTACTTTTAACACTAGTTTATGATCCTTTAAATATCTACTTAGAGCACAGGAAAGAAACCTAATTGTCAAATCAAATCAGTTGGACTTCAAGCCCCACTACTCACTCTCGGTGCTGTTAATAACCCTATCCAATTCCAGGAGAACACTGCAGTTAATTCGACACATATAGGAAAAAACACATTTCCACTACAGCCGGTTCTCTCCCTCATACCGGCTCATGGCACAGTCTGGGGATGTGGTGGGATGTAGCGGTAAACTGCAGTGACATCACCTGTCTTTCAGCCGATGGTTCAAGCGCTGCTGAAACTGCCGCTACTGCTACTGAGGAGGAAGACGGATATGCTTGGTTTCCAATCATTCTTCCACTCTGTCTACTGATCTTTCATAAATCCCCAGCACACTCAATACTACATGCACTGGCTGTGACAAATATGTTTTGATTGGACATCTTTTTATTTGATGCTGATATCATTTTTAAATAATCTTACTTGGAGAAATATTTATTAGGAAATATCAATAAATATATTTGTTTGTTTTCTTGACAGTGTTTCTGTTCTTCTAAGATCATTAAAATAATCATTACTTTCATCATCTGTAGATTTCTTTTGGTCCATTTATTTGTTTTTTAAAAAAAAAATATGCAGGTGTGATTTTAAACTGAGTTAAAGAAACATATCACATATGCTATTAAAACTTAAAACTTAGGCATAAGTTAGGCTATTAAGTAGCTTCAGAGGGATATTTAACATTCTTCTATCATGATTTTCAATGCTTGATTTGCAAAGAATCATTCTGTTTTCAGAATAGAAAAATCAATATATCAGTAATTTAAGCAAACCACAATTATGCAGTCTAAAATATAATAATCAATTTTATTTAAACAAGAAATATCTTGAAAAAAAGATATTTGGCGTGAGAGAAAAAAGGATATGAAAGTGTTACAATATATTTGATATGATAATGCTGGCATGTTTTAATAGTATGTGATTTTAAATTAATGATAGAAAATATATTTGTCACTTAATTTAGGAAATGTAATATACTAGCCAGTGAAAAAAAACATGAGGGCCAAGATGGCCCTATATTTGCTCACCTGAGAGAACATTGCCTTCATTACCTGCACTGCTGAAGAAAAGAAGATGCTAGAGTGTAAACAGAGTGGAATCTGACTTTTTTTTATATTAAAAGGGACATAACTCCTGACCTAATAAGCCGATTTCAGCCATAATCAAACTTGGTCAAGAAATTAAGGTCATAAGCATTGTCATAAAATTTGAAGATGACTGTTCAAGAAATGAAAACACTACAGTATAAACAAATTGAAATCTGGCATTTTTTTATATTAAAAGGGGAATAACTCCTGACCTAATGGGCTAATATCAGCTATAATAAAAAATGACTGAGAGATTATGATCATAAAGATTGTCATAAAGTTTGAAGATGATTGCTTAAGAAATGAAGAGTGTAAACAAACTAATTGTGGATGCCGGACATTCAGCAATCCTAATAGCTCATCCTAAGCACATGAGCTCAGGTGAGCTAAAAAGAAAGATTGGGACAAAAATGTAATATAAATGAAACATACAAAAGGTTCCGTCGTGTGATTTGATCTCAGAGCTCTTAATTTAGCTGACCAGCCCTTCACCGAGGCTGTTACTATAAATAGCTTATTCCAACTTAGAAGGACGAGTCCACTATCAAGGTTAACTACCTTTTCTAAAGACTCACAACTGTTTACTTTTTCAACTGGGTTGTTTTTAAGTTTGAATTTTTCAACTTGATGGTCTTTATGTTTAAATAGATAGATTTAATTGTTATTTTCCAATTGACAATCATGCAGGAAGATATGCACCATGAAACTGAAGGGATATTGTAATATAATTTATGCAAACCAATGAAACAAGTGCTTTTTCAAACTTTTCAGTTGTTAACCAAGATTAGATTGGTTCAGGAAATAGGTCAAAATCAACTTAATACAACTTATGCCAAGAAAATCTGAATAATTCTAAATCAATGCTAGTGTGTTTAAAGTCAGGATTTGGATGGAAAGGGGCATTACAACAGTTGTGATTCACATCATCATACACTATTGACTTGTGCACATGTGTGTAGTAACTGTATTTCCAGTTGATCCCCAATACAGCTGATATCTGTATCACTTTCCCAGTTGACCCCATATATGCTGATATCTGTATCACTCCCAAGTTGATCCCCATATATGGCTGACATCTGCATCACTTCCCTGTTAAACCCATATATGGCTGATAACTGTATCACTTCCCAGTTGATCCCCAAATACAGCTGATATCTGTATCACTTCCCAGTTGATCCCCAAATACAGCTGATATCTGTATCACTTTCCAGTTGATCCCCACATACAGCTGATATCTGTATCACTTTCCAGTTGATCCCCACATACAGCTGATATCTGTATCACTTCCAGTTGATCCCCTCATACAGCTGATATAATGATGTATCACTCCCCACATGATTCCCTGCATAAGCTCTTATCCATATCACTCATCAATGGTCCCCCCATCTCAATTAACATACTACTGTTGTGTGTACCACACACCAATAGACCCCTATACATACAGTTGATATCTGTGCTACTTACCTGTAGTCTCTCTCAAACATACTAGTGATATCTAAGAACCCCTCATACATAAAGCTGATATCTGTATCACTCACCAGAACACCCCATTCCTACACAGGATCATCCTAGGTGGTGCTTGGTAAACCACTCAATTTTGTATACAGAGCTGGCCAATCGAGTGTTACAGATAAATCTTAGAAAAACCTTTCTAGGTCCTTTATTACTGAGATTTCTAAATAGTATTTACAGTTAAGCAAATGTTTCACAGCGACCTATCAAATTTGTTTTTAGTTTTCTTTGTTTTGTGTAATACAAATATAATCTACAAAGGATGCTAAATATTGGAGTTTTTGGGATTTTCCTACAAAAAGAGTTGGATCAAAGAATGCAGACATAAGTATTTTTGTATGTCTAATTACTTCTCTGGGGTACTTTATAGAAAATGATTCTGTGTGCATATTGGCAAAGTTAGCAAACATGTTTAATACACATAGGTACCAAATTCTTTTTCCTCAAGAACTTCTTAATCTTTTTGAAACCAGAAGAATTCAGAAGTAAAGAGGGTAACTTTGTTTCAAAAGATAAAGTTTAACAAATCACTGCAGCCTAAACACATATAAACCAAGTCCACAGTTTTTAAGTTTGGTGCAATGAAAATCAGTAAGAAAGCAACAACCAGACTTCCTGCTGTCAAAGAACAAAATGGCAGGCAGAAAAACAGTAGTTTTCAACTTTGTTTTGAAAAAATATATTTTTGTTTGAAAGGTGGTATAATTTAAGGTTATTTGTTGTGTCTTTGGTGGGTTATTCATTTATTCAGTGTTGCTGTAGGAAAATATCTGAGTCATAAATATTCTTGTAAAAGTGAATTACAACTGTCAAGAAGATTTGTAAAAAGCAATTCAAGCCATGTTCTTACTGCTTTAAATCAGAAACAAAATCAAGCCATGTTCTTACTGCTTTAAATCAGAAACAAATCATCTTATCATGATGAATGGTATTTCTTACAATAATATAATACTTCTACAAAACAATACATGGCTGTTGGATTTCCATCTAGCTTCCACTGTTTTCACTTGACACTATAGTTTGTTCACAGTTGATTCATAGAAATGGGTGTTCCTTGAAACAATTGTGTTGCCTGCATTCCAGCAGTTGTCACAGAATGGGTGAGCACTCAACAATCAAAATTTATGCAATTAAATTTTGTTCTACTCATAAGTTATCATTGGACAAAAACGTCCTATCATTTGACATTAACACCCACATATTAAAGTAATCTATTTTCCATGCTATGGTGGAGGCACAACAAGCAAGATTTAGGACTCCTTTGATTGCACTTCAACACCTCATAAGGTATTCATGAAGTTTAAAATGCATCCATCAAATAATATTTCAGTTATGATATGGACAAAACTTTTTTCCAAAAAAAAAAAAAAAAAAAAAAAAAGGGGGGGGGGGGGTTGGAGTTATAGGAGAAAGAGTTACAGTTCCTGAGCAATTCACTTTTTTTTTTTTTTTTTAACAAATCAACTAAGGGGGATAATTCAAGAATAAGATAAACTAGAGTTTTGTTTCTTGAGCAATGCACTCAACACCATATCAGGTATACATCTTCCAGATTTATAGTGAATCAAAGTAACAGTGTTGAAAGTATGTTCCAGACAATTTTTTTTTTTTAAACAAATCAACTATAAAAATCAAATGAGCTGGAGTTATGATTCTTGTGCACTGCACATCTACACCTAATAAAATATCAATGATTCAAGTTTAGAGTGAATCCATTTAATAATGTTGAAGTAATGCAACAGACATTAAAAAACTAGAACTGTGTCCAAAGGACACGGATGCCCCCACTGTGCAGATGTGCTCGTAAACAAGAGCAGCTTCATTTAATGTCTACAAAATTCTGTTCTTATTATAGCGTTTCAGTTGAAATTTCCTCAATTATGTATTAATGATAAAAAAGTTACCTAACTCTTGAGGCATCATATTTGGTTTCTTTACAGATGGAATTACAATATTCCATCTTCATTCCACTGTTTCATTTCTGTGCATATACCTAAAATGATCTATGGGTAACCTTATGTACATGTTAAATTAAATTAACAAGAGCTCCGCTGACAGCGGGGCAATATACGCCCGAAGGTATGTATTGTCAGGGAATATCCTAAGACAAAAAGGATAAGCACAAACATGTATATATAAAGTATTATTTCAACAAGAAGGATTGGCAATGTTAATCTTCAAGGGCTTTATTATAACAGTGGCTACAAATAGGTTTTTCATGTTTCTTATTATGTGAATAGTGCTTTAATCAAGAGTTACCTCATTACCAGCTAACCCAACATAGTTTATGGTCAGTGTAATATGCTTCTTTGGTTCCACATATACAGTCTTCAATGTTGGTGAATATGAGGTCAATTGTGGAGTTATTATCTGTGGTTGGACCTGTCATGATCTGTTTGAAGTGTAGTCTGGTCATGAACCTCTCCAAAAGTTTCTTCTCAGGGGATTGTATATTCCAGTCAATGTTGAAATCTCCTAAGTTAAGATATTTGACCTTGAATTGTGACCTTGACCTTAAACCTAGCCATCTGAAAGCTATGTTCTGCACATCCTCTCACTCTGGGTGATACTTCTGCCAAATAGTTTCCATTTACATCCAGCGGGTCAAAAGATACAGAGCGGACACAAATATACTTACTTTGCACCAGTTAAGATATTTGACCTTGAAGTGTGACCTTGACCTTGAACCTAGCCATCTGAAAGCTATGTTCTGCACATCCTCTTACTGTGGGTGATACTTCTGCCAAATAGTTTCCATTTACATCTAGCAGGTCAAAAGATACAGAGCGGACACAAACAAAAATACTAACTTAGCACCAGTTAAGATATTTGACCTTAAATTGTGACCTTGACCTTAAACCTAGCCATCTGAAAGCTATGTTCTGCACATCCTCTCACTCTGGGTGATACTTCTGCCAAATAGTTTCCATTTACATCCAGCAGGTCAAAAGATACAGAGCGGACACAAAAATACTAATTTTGCACCAGTTAAGATATTTGACCTTGAATTGTGACCTTGACCTTGAACCTAGCCATCTGAAACCTATGTTCTGCACATCCTCTCACTCTGGGTGATACTTCTGCCAAATAGTTTTCATTTATATTAAGTGGTTCAAAAGATACAGAGCGGACACGAAATTGCTAACGGACGGACGGACAGACGGACGGACAGACGGACGGACGGACAGACGGACGGACGACCAGCGGCATAACATAATACAGCCCTTCGGGCGTATAAAAATGTAAAATTTATATGTTCAATTATTTATATGGTATATAGTGAACAAATCAACAAAGGGCCATAATTCTGTTAAATTTGGTCGCCGCAAAAAATTACTTCCTTTACTTCCATCTACACATTAAGGTTATTCATCACTGGAAGTTTAAGCAAAATCTGCCATCTGGTTTAAGAGGAGTTGCTTTCACAAAATTTCTATATGGTATATAGTGAAAAAATCAACAAAGGGCCATAATTCTGTTAAATTTGGTCGCCACGAAAAATTCCTTCCTTTACTTCCATCTACACATTAAGGTTGTTCATCCCTGGAAGTTTAAGCAAAATCTGCCATCCGGTTGAAGAGGAGTTGCGTTCACAAAATTTCTATATGGTATATAGTGAACAAATCAACAAAGGGCCATAATTCTGTTAAATTTGGTCGCCGCGAAAATTCCTTTCTTTACTACCATCTACACATTAAGGTTGTTCATCCCTGGAAGTTTAAGCAAAATCTGCCATCCGGTTTAAGAGGAGTTGCGTTCACAAGATTTCGGGACGTACGGACGGACTGACGGACTGACGGACGGACGGACAAGTGCAACGCTATATGCACCCCACTTTGTGGGGGCATAAAAACAAAAAAACACGGGGAATAATTCAAGAATTAGATAAGCTAGTCTTGTGGTTCTTATTTACCACACTACTATACCTATAAGATATCAATGATCCAGGTTTGGAAGGAATCAAAGAAACAAAATTGAAATTATGCTCCAGACAATTCCTTTTTAAAACAATTGAAATCTACTATGGGGAACAATTCAAAAATCAAATGTGTTAGAGTTGTGATTCTTGTGCACTGCACTTCTACACCTAATAAAATATTCATGAACCAACTTTAGAGTGAATCTATTCAATAATATTGAAGTTGTGCACCAGACATATTTTTCAAAAAAGAAAATCAATTCAAGAATTAGATGAGCTAGAGTTATGGTTCTTATGCATTGCCTTTCTACACCTCATAAAGTATCAATGATCCAGGTTTGGAATGAATCCAAGCAAGTGTTGAAATAATGCTCCAAAATATTTTTTAACAAAATAAACTAAGGTGGATAATTAAACCAGTGAGCCATGATGGCCCTATATCACTCACCTGAGTACCACTGCTCTAAAGGCAACCTTAAGTATTATGGACCATAACTCCCATACAAGGCATTATAATCCTTGTTTTATTAACATTATGTATATATCTGATCAAGACTGTTTTATAAATGTGGATGCTAGAATGTAAACAATGATAAATATGACATTTTTCATACTTCAAGGGCCATAATTGGAGATGATGGTCCAATACCAAGTCTGCCTTGGCAAAATGATAGTCATTAATATTACCATCAGGTTTGTTTTAGTTTACATTCTAAATAATTCCTGGGAAACTGTATCAGCTTTGTTTGAGCAGATTTGGTTGAGGGTAATGATGTGATCATTTTTGTTAAATGAAATTAAATTCTTACCAACATATTTAGAGAAGAAGATTTATAAAAAAAAAATCTGGTAGAGTGTAACCAAAGGAACACCTGTGCCCAAAAATTCTGAAATTTGGCCTGCAGTTATGGAGAAAAGCTTTCTATTGTTTTCACTATATACATATAAGGCAAATAAGCCCCGCCCCTGGCGGCCATATTTTTTTACAGATCAGAATAAGTAAGCAATCTAAGTAGAGGGTTACCCATAGAACATCTGTGCCAAAATATTTTGAAATCTGGCCAGTAGTTTTGAAAGAGATGATCTTTAAGTTTTCATTTTTTTTTTTTCAGCCATGGCAACCAGAGTTCTACATGGATCAAGTTTATTTTAGCAACTTTGGTGAAAGTTTACCCAAGGATTATCCCTACCAAGTTTAATAAAATTCTGTCAAGCTATTTCAGAGGAGATGTCCATAAAAGTTTTCACTATATACATATTAGCCCCACCCCTGGCTGCCATGCTTTTAACAGATCAGAATAATTTTAGCAATCTTGGTAGAGGATTACCCAAGGAACACCTGACTAAAATATTTTAAAATCTGGCCAGTAGTTTTAAAAGAGATGTTTTTTAAAGTTTTCATAATTCATTTCTTTGCATTGCCATGGCAACCAGAGTTCTAAATGGATCAAGTTTATTTTAGGAACTTTGGTGAAGGTTCACTTAAGGATCATCCGTAACAAGTTTAATCAAATTCTGTCCAGCAGTTTCAGAGGAGATGTGGCTTAAATTTTCACTATGTACATATAAGGCAAATTAGCCGCTCCTTGGCGGCCATGTTTTTTTATGGATCATAATAATTTTAGCAATCATAGTAGAGGGTTACTAAAGGAACATCTGTACCAAAACATTTTAAAACCTGGCCAGTAGTTTTGAAGGAGATGATTTTTTTAAGCTTTCATAATTTTTTTCTTTCCATTGCTCTGGCAACCAGAGTTCTAAATGGATCAAGTTTATTTTAGTAACTTTTTTGATGGTTTACCCAAGGATAATCCCTGCCAAGTTAAATCAAATTCTGTCCAATGGTTTCTGAGGAGATGTCCTTTAAAGCAAATTGTTGACACGACGCACAACGGATAAAGCTCACCTTGTAAATGTTGTGCTCAGGTGAGCTAAAAATCAAATGAGCTAGACTTATGGATCTTGTGCACTGCACTTCTACACCTATTATATGTCTTGTGCACTGAATTTCTACACCTAATAAAGTATCCTGATGTTCCAAGTTTGGAGTGAATTCATTCAATAATGTTAGTTATACACTGGACATTTTTTCAAAACAAAATCAATAAAGGGGGATAATTCAGGAATTAGATAAGTCAGAGTAACACTTCATTAAGCAGCCAAATTCCATGTTTGGATCGAACATGGAATAGTGTTGAAGTTATGCTTTGGAAAACAAACTGTGAAGCTGATGACATCGACGCCAGACAAAGTGATCTTAAAATGGGTTCCGCTATTGGTGGTAAACAAGTATTCCAAGTTTGAAGTGAATACATCTGACAGTTTTAAAGAAATTGACCTTAATATAAAACTTAACCAAAACAGAAAAAAATAAGTTGAAAAAGGGGCACAACAATACTTAAATGAATGTTAAAGTTTTCTGCCCTTTTGAAATGAATTCTCCTTTTCATAGTGAACATGTATTCCAAGTTTCAAGTGAAGGTGTTTGATGATTTTAGAGGAATGGACCTGAACAATAACATTTACCAATGCTGAGGCCAATGAGAGGGCCATTACAATAGCTCCACTTCTTTTTGTGCAAAGTGTGTACTTACTCAGTGACAGGAAGAACAGTATTATAAATACAATTATACACACTTTAAACACTTGAAGACCTAAGCCTCCCCCTCCTGCTGCAAAAAAATTAAACACGGTTCCTAACAGAGGAAGTTCTTGAAACATCAGCTAACAACTATAGACTTACAATACTCTTGCATTTGGAGTCCTAATTAAGATCCATAAATTTGAGCATCTATAATTATATCCTGACAAAGTTTCGCTATCATTAAAGTAATTTAGTCTTCCAAAATTGTGTTGTCTTAGGATACAAATTTGTAACAAATCAGTTCCAATCTGACAACTGAGAGTTCTCCTTCTCAATCAATCTCATTCTCAATCATTACACAACCTAGAGTGCTAGGCTGTGTAAGACAAGCTTTCATTTTAATTCAAGATCTCTCTTTGACAGTTCTTCAGGTCATCGGTCTTTACCTTGTACTCAAATGAGCAAGGTTGAACAAGGATTTTCTGTGCCTGATTCAGATCTGTCACAAAATATGAGAAGTCTCCCATTACATCATAGTCAATCAGAATCATTTCTCAAGTATTGTCTATTAAAGCAAACTTTTCAAACCAATTAATATACGGTACATAGTAATATATTGGTACATTATGTAAAATTTGAATCAGACTGCATGAGGACTAACGACTTTAAAATGTCTGCTTAAAGCCTAGTTAGTGCATGTGTATAATGGTGTCAATACATTTACTTAGCATATGGGTGCACATCTGAATATCTCATCTGCTGTTAGCTTGCATGGTACCCATTACACACACATTCTCGACATCCCTGAACTTCTTATGTCATAACCAGCGACTGACGACTTTTGTTTTAAGCTGCAGAGCTTCTATTTCTAGTTGTCAATGGCTTCCAGTATCAGAACTACCCGACTGTCAATCTCAGACGGATCCCCTGCCTTACTCTGCCTGCTGGAAAATCAACTATGTCACTTGTTAACAAGCGCATGAGAGACAAATCTGTTTTTCTGTTTCCCAGAGTTTCCTAACTGTTTGTATCCTTGTCACTTCAAGCTACACACAGAGATGGATGACAGTTCTGTGTGCTGATCATTACTCTGACACTCTGAATTCTAAACTGAATCAACTAAACACAGAAAAGGGGCAATAAATCTTACAAAATCCTTGACAGTTATCTGCACTTTTTTCCTGATATGTCTTATCATGACAAGTCATTATTCCAGTGTGTGAAGGCAAGTTATCCCTAACTTTTGAACTGGTGAATGATTTTCTCTTCAAACTGTGAACATTTCAATATGATATGACTCTTAAAAAGACATAGTTGAAAACATATTTGTTTGCTGTGTTCTCTCAAATCTTATATACCAAAGACTGCTATTTCCAATTGACCAATAAATCATGGTGGATCTATGGAACCCAAAAATATATATTGTGCTATTTGCCTTTTCTGGTGCATAAGGCTTACTGCTAAACTACCTCATCTTCTATATCTATATGTATTAAATTTTGCAGTCAGGACTCAACATGCTTGTGCACTGACACATGGAAGTTACAACAATTTTCTTAAATTTGAGCAGAAAAGCTATGCATAATCTTGTAGTGAATGAAATGGTCCTGGCAAATTGCAAATCCTACTACATGGAAAATAAACATCTTGGACAACAAAATTTGATTGAAGTTAGATAATTTTTATCCAGTAATTAATTCACAGATTAAACAATCATTCAAACAAAACTCATTATAACAGTGCACCTCAGCTTTCATTTAAATAGCCAAAAAATGCAATGGAAGGTCAACATTCTTTGGATATTGTATGCTGTATAATTGATTTGCTGAAGTCACAAAACCACTTCACATCATCATACTGTACACAATCCATTAATGAAAATAATTTAGTTAATAGCAACTAAAAACAGGATGATGGTGAAATTTTTAACACATCTAAATTACTTGATACATATTCATTCATATTGCCTTATAAGAATTACCAATAATCACAAGGACATATAGCATACTAGTCAACTTTGACGACCAATAGAAAGGGGCATTGAGCTTGGACCCCATGAAGCGTGATATATTGAGGTTGCACTGTATATTGTATGGAGCTGCAGTTTTGGTTAGAGAATGCCAATATATGACCAAGCACTTCTCTTGGATTTTTCTGTCAGGGTTATCTTTCCCTTAACACCCAAAGGCAGGTGCAACCTACTTGAGGAAACATTATACAAGGAATCTGGGATCTAGAGCTCTTCCTGAGTACACCATTGGTTGTTTGACATTACCCACAAAGTTCCTTCACCACCATCTGGATGAACCAGTACTTGGCTTCTACCAGTAGTTGGGCAGGAGAAAATGTCCAAAAAGAATTTTACCAGGTCCCCAGCGTTTCACCACAGAACAACCTCTCTGCTCAACATATCTGGCAGAAAACAGTCTTTTATATGGTAACATAATATAAAGTCTTTGATACTTTTGGACACCCTTTATATTTCTTGATATAGGAAAAATAAATGATAGTAGTGTAATAATCATTTCTACACAGTTCAATATAAGGTTGCTTAACACGCTTTCACTCATGGACCCTTAATCTTTAATCTGTTTATTGTCATCTAGTTTCAATACTGTAATGATAATATAAAACCATGACTACATTTGGAACCAAAAACACAGTTATAATATTATCTATTAAAATATTACAGACTAACATTGCAAAGTATTTTAGCATTTGACATTAAACACACTTAACTTGGGTACAAAGTCAAGACCTTGAGAGAAAATGATATCAAATTATCCAAATTTTCATAATAAAAAATATTTCACTGTAAACAGCAATTGGCAGAGTTAACTATTTCTTGTGTGGGACCTGGGATATAATAAGTCCTCATGGACTATTTGGTTAAGCTCAAACTGAAAATTAATTCATTTGAAGAGGATTTTTTTCTTTCCACCATGTCAGTATGATAAACATTTCATTTCTAACTGTGAATAATTGAGGAGTGGGCATCTGACGCCTTCTGTAACGGAGGGAACATCACACTGGGCGCCATCTTACTGATTTCCCTTTGGTGCTGCAGGCTGGGTGGTCTATGTTTCGGATATCTTTACATGTTCACTTTGGTGAGATGTTTTTAAGGCCATATCAAATGGAGAAGAGTGACAAAGACATCCTGAAAATTGGACGATATTTTCGCATGTGCTCAAGTTATAGAGTATTGATTACTGTTTGGAAGCTCTGTGTTGTCGGCTCAGAGAGGACTGCATGGCAAGCAAACATTTCCTGCTACAACGTGCTCCATCTGTTCTGATGACATAATGCAAAGTTGTACATCCTAAACCTGTTATTGGACAAAATGTTGCAAGAAACTGTCTCTTGTCACTTCAAATAACGAAGTGGTTAAAAGATAGAGTCTTCTCTAAATTAAACAGACATTTTCCACCAAACTTGAAAATTCTTATTACTTAAAACTTGAAAGTTTTATGAAGAATTATTGTTACTGAGATTTGCTCTAAAACAAGACTATTTTTTTCAAGATGATGATGATGATGATGGTGATGATGATAAATGGTACAACATATTAAAAACAACAATAAAAAAAACAAAAAAACATTTCAGTCTAAACTTCTGTTAAGCTATTTCAGAATGGTATAAAATTCAACTTATTCTATATCAATCTGGGTTAAAATTTTTTAGTCTGTCTAAAACTTTTTGTAGTTTTCCCTTAGCAAATAATATGAATTATGTGTGTTTTATAACTAAGCTTAACATACTATTTCTTCACTTCTCTTTGCTTACTGTAATTTTTTTCCTTTTATTTTTAAATTCTATCAAATTCATTAATAAAGGATTTTCTAATATTCTAACCTTATGAACCACTTGGCACTTATTTATAAATACCTGATAAATCAACTGTGTTAACTGGTTTCTTATATCAGATCTTTTTTTTTTAAATTTCACATCTTCCACAAAATGTTTAAGATCAATTTTGCTAGTAATTATTTCAGTATTTTTTTTGGAGAGAAGAAACTTGTATCCAGTTTTATTCTAAAGCCTAAACCCTTCTCATAATTGGGGAAACTCTTGACAATCACTATTAAATCAGATTAGTCTACAATAGAACTTATGAAGAGCTTACTTGACTGTGGAAAAAAACTTATGGATAAAATGGGACTTCTAAGTCAGAAAGGTTCATACTAAATAGTTCTCTGTTTTAAGAATAGCTTTAATTTTCACAGCTATTATGTAAGCTAGATTGAGGGTTGGCTTCAGAATAGTTTTCCTGACTCGCTTAGAAATAAATAGGAGAATGTAGAGAGGGGTTTAATGCCAGTGTTAACTAAAACATATCTGGTTAGGTTACAATCAATTTCTTGTTCTTGTTCCTTGGACAGCAGTCAGGCTGTCAAGGGACCTAGTGTTAATTTCAGTCAATAGTACATCCTATTCCTGGAGTCAATTCCTGTCAATTTCTCCCCATCCTACACAAATATTCCATAAAATGCAGAAGCTACATAAAAGACTAACTGCAAAGACAATCATGGTTAAATGCTATCTCTGTTAAAAACGGGAGAGAGGGCATTAGGGTGAAAGCTGTGGGAAATGTGCTCAATTTTAATTGTGTGGCTTGAGAGAGGACTAATTTCAATTACATGGGTGGCAGCCTTAAACAATGTCAGATATCACTCAATTCTGTAATAATAAAAAATAATTTTGGAGAAGTCTAAAACCTAAAGGCAAAGATTCCAATCAATGGTAATTGATAATAATATTTCATTTAAAATTGATTCATTTCCTAGTAACTAAATTGCAAGCATGAATGTAAGTTTGAGACTTTGATTGACATTTACTCACAATTTAGTCCTTCAGGAAATTAGTGGAAAAACAAGGTCTGTTTGTAAAAGAAGGTGCTCAACTATTTTAGCGCTTGTCAATAAAAAAAAATAAAATATTGAAGTAAAGGGCAAAATAAGAATCTCTATATTCAAAAGGTGAACAAGGCCAATAAACATGTGTTCCAAATTTCAAAGGAAGTGGTATATACTCTAAGTCAGAGAGGGGGCATAATTGGCCAAAATCCATGACAAAGTTATATACGCTTGCCTACAAATGGAGGTGATGGAAATAAACAGATATTCCAAGTTTAAAACTATTCCTTAATGGGTTTAATGAAGAAAGTGAGGTGGTATGAAAAACTTTATTGCCGAGATTCCAAGTCATAAACAAAAGGGCCAAGATGGCCCTTGGTCGCTCACCTGAGAAAGATGATTGCTTAAGAAATAAAGATGCTTGAGTGTAAAAGTGAAATCTGGCTTTTTTTATGGTGAAATGGGCATAACTCCTAAATTTACAAGTCAATACCAGTTATAATTGAACCCGATTGTGAGATTATGGGCATAAACATTGTCTTGAAGTTTAAAAATGATTGTTAAAAAAATGAAGTTGGTAGAAAATAAACAAAGTGAAATCTTGCATTTTTTGTATTAAAAGGGGCATAACTCCTGACCTAAATGACCCATCTCAGCCACAATTGAACTCAATCGAGACATTATGGTCATTAACAATGTCATTAAGTTTGAAGATGATTGCTAAAAAAAGGAAGATGCTAGAGTGTAAACAAGTGATTGGCTTTTTTATATTAAAAGGGCATAACTTGACTAATGACATCTCAGCCATAATTGAACTCAATCGAGACCTTACGGTCATAAGCATTGTCATAAAGTTTGAAGATGATTGCTCAAAAGATGAAGATGCTAGAGTGTAAACAAAGTGATTTCTGGCATTTTTTGAATATTAAAAGGCGCATAACTCCTGACCTAATTGATGAATCTCAGCAATAATCGAACTCAATCGAGACCTTATGGTCATAAGCATTGCCATAAAGTTTGAAGAGGATTGCTCAAAAGATGAAGATGCTAGAGTGTAAACAACTTGAAATATGGCATTTTTGAATATCAAAAGGGGCATAACTCCTGACCTAATGGTACGATATCAGCCATAATCGAACTTGGCCGTGATTTTATGGTTATAAACATTGATATAAAGTTTGAAGATAATTGCTCATGAAATGAAGATGCTAGAGTGCAAACAATGTGAAATCTGGCTTTTTTGAATTTTAAAAGGGGCATAACTCCTGACCTAATGTTCCGATATCAGCCATAATCGAACTTGGCCGAGATTTAATGGTTATAAACATTGTTTTAAAGTTTGAAGATAATTGCTCATAAAATGAAGATGCTAGAGTGCAAACGAACAAATTGTGGATGACGGACAGACGGACGGACAGACGGACATTCATCGATCCTAAAAGCTCATCCTGAGCACACGTGCTCAGCTGAGCTAAAAAGGGGGCATAATTTGGTCAAAATCCAGGACATAAGTATCCACTCTTGCCTACATGTCTAGGTAATAGTCATTAACCCAAGAATTCCAGTTTCAAAGCAATTACTTAAAAGGTTCAGTAAAATCATGAGGATATAAGAAAAACTTAATCATAATGACGCCAGCAACGCTTTGGTGAGTAGAACAGATCTCCTTATTCTTTGAATAATTGAGCTAAAAAAACATTTTTTTGCCAAAATGCAGAGTTTAGACTTTTATTTTTTCTTATTTATCTTAGTTATTTATCTCTATAATGAAAAGATAAATTTCTGTAAAATCTCTGTTATTTATTTCTGTTGTAAATTTCTTCAAATTTTGACCAAGAGAAATGTTGCTAATCAAAAGCTCTTCCCTCTAAAAATCCATCAGGATTTGAATCAGGACTTTTAGGCCATTCACTCCCCTGTCAATTTTCTTCCTGGATGTTTGAATGAGGATGAATTTCAGTAAATATGACACATGGCTTGTATTTTCACATACTACCTCTCAAATCAATCAAATTTACTATTGACTGTATAGGAAAATACAATATTTGTGCCGCAAAATATTGATAAAAGTCAGTCGGAATTTAATCTTTTGACAAATAATGATTGCATTATGTATAATATAAAATTAAATTTCAAGAATTATTAAGTTATAAATAAAAAACATTAACATCAAACACAAAAATAAGAAAAGCCGTCAGTGAACCAGTGCTTTGATTGCATTGTCTTAAGAACTTAAGGTCAGTATCATGGAACAATTGATGGGAAAGAACAACCATTAAGTAGTGAGTGCAGAACAAATACCTTGAAAAGAATGACATAAAATTACATTTTGTATTGGAAATGCACGGCTGACATAAAAATTTAAATGAAGGTTTTCCCCCATTACTAAAAGACACATTTATCTTGATTTAAAAGCCTGCTTTGCTTGACCTGCGGCAAGAAAATGTCTCCCTAGATACTGTGAAAACAGCAAACCTGTCATCCTGCTAAGATAATGTCACGATTAAAATAAAAAATGACACAGAGCAAATTTCCAGGATATCTAGGATGCCACCTCTGAAACCATCAACAAGCTCCTGCTTCCACTGCCTTTTTCTGACTTCCTTGTGAAAACAGTGCAGCATACAGGAGAGAACTGACACATGAATCAAAAGCTATTAAAGCACATCAAGGAGATTTTATATGGTATTTCTTTAAACACAGATGCCATATTTCAAAAGGCCATGGTTTTCTGATCAATGTTTTAAACTTTTCCCAAGGCTTAAGTGGGAGATTTGACGTTCTAAAACAGGAGATCTGGGTCACAAGTAGGAGGTTTTTGCAATTGCATTAACTACAAAAGTGGTTGTTTAAAAAAAAAAAGGAACTATATTCTATAGCCAAACATGTATTCTAATGATCTTTTTGGAAATGCCTTAATACTGAAAAATATGATCAAAATCAGCTTTGAAAGCAGCTACCAATAATAAATATTGCATTTTCTAAATTTGGTCAATCAAATAAGTTTTATATAGTTATCTGCTTATTCCAGGATAACTGATGAGAATGGGCCAAACTTAAAACTTATCAGTTTGCTATGATATGATGATGAGTCAAGTATGTGGATATGTAAAGATCCAATAATGTAGGATATATAGCAGTAACTGTCTGACCAACTTACAGCAATTTATTCTTAACATAAAAATGTCTGCCATCATCTTAACCATAAATGGTAATTTATGTTGAAAGCATTGCACTAAAACCATCTGTCTGATTTCTTTTGATGACCTGCCATCAGTTAGGAGGAGCATTAAAAACACGATGTCACTGTTACAAATCCATCCCTAATTGACCTTTATGATATACGGTCCTGCACATACAGTAAATCCAAAGAGTGCATTTTTTGTGACTTCACAGTTACAGGTGACTCTATTCCAAGCTGAACAAGTTTGAAGTTTATGCGCTTCTGAGACAAAATATCATAATTAAAAAACACAGCATATAATAGCAAAGAACAGTGTTTCCAGCTTTTATTTCTAGAGTCATCTAGAGAGCTGAGACTTTATTATCACGCTAAAAATTGTGCGAACAGCATTAGATCACAATGGGAGATCTGTGACAGGAAACAATTCATTCTCAACAACAAGAAATATAATGATTACGCACAATTTGCTACATCTATGACATCTACAAAGGATATTTTTAATGCAATAGGTATTAAAAATTCATATCATATAACTGATCAAAGTAAGTTTTAATGGTTAATGTTGATTATGGTATTTTTTGGCCATTTTGAGATCCTATTAGATCCACTCTCAAAGGCATCATACATGAATATAATTGTGTTTGAAGTAAAGGGTTAATCAGCTTCTGCTGTATCTCAAGTGTGGTTCACTTTAATTATTGATGACCATACACCCAATATGGCCTTTATTAAACATAGTGATCCTGATAAATATGGTATCATTTAGGTCACAAATATTATTCATAATCGACAAACCATCTGACAAGAGACATGACCTTTTAATCTAGTTACAATACTTGCATCCCAGAATTCATTTTTGTGGGAAACCCAGGCTGGTACAAAATGAATGCAAGTTCAGTAGTGTTCTATCAAATCAAATCCACCCTTCAGTAGTTCGCTTTGAAAGTGATTATACACTGTTTGTTTTCAAACAGTCACAAGTCGTTCCTTGGAAGAACCAATTATAGCCACAAAAGTGAAAATAGAATGAATGACATCAAAGGAAATTTACAATCTGACTAAAGTCATCTATATACGCTACATACACCGTAGGAAGATCGTGTGCTTTCGTCAGATTGAGGAAATTTATTGTTATCTATTTTATTAGTACCTTTACATGTGAACTGACAGACAGACCGACAGACAGACAGACAGACGGAAGAGAAGTGATTCCTATGTGTCACCTCTGCTTACAGTAGGTGACACAAAAAATGTTTGAACAGGGATTTCCCATATAGTCTCTTTTCAAGGCTTAAGGTCTGAAGACCTTGCCAAAAAATATTGCCAAGTGGATTTTTTTAACAGGGTTGCTTGTAATGCTGTACTATGGAAGCACACATTCTGCATCAGACAACATTTTGGTGCTATATTTAGAAATCTATTTTTAGATTTCCTTCTTTTTCACTATGTGGAGATAAGGTACCAAATTTTGTATTTCGTCTTATCACTAAGAAGTGATAATTTCCATGTTTATTTCAATACAATTGCATTTTGGATGTTGAAACTGATTAAAAAAAGTGTTAATAATCATTGCTGTAGATAACATTTAATAGACTGTAACAAAAAAAAAGTGCAAATCATTCAGATACATAAGCTTGAATTTCACAAGGTAATCAATATATAGTTCAAAAAGAGCTGTCACATTGCTCCTGTGCTTAACTCTTTCCCTCATAGAGGAAACCATGAAAAGACCTATGCGAACAACATAAAACCAGATCAGCCTGCGAGTAACAGGCTGATCAGGTTTTATGCTGTTCGCTGCTCCTCAGTGGTATGGAAATGAGAACTTTATAATTAAATTTGGTTAGGTTTAACTGTGGTTTTCTGCAGATCAGGCTTTATGTGGTACCTACTGAGTGCGTCAAAATGAGTCTATATGAGGGAAAGGGTTAAGATAGTTTGGATGATTAAAGACATAAAGGCTTTGCAAGAGAAAATTACAGGTTCGAATCCAGTCTGGGCAATATATTTTTTAAAATCTTTTTTGAATATTTTTGCAATAATAATTAATATATAAATTTTTGTAATACTTGAATATCATCAATATACCTACATTTAAGTACATGTGTATAAAATGAAATAAAAAAAAAAATACTATACATAAAATTAGTAATGAAAGTTTGTTGTTTTAGATTTGCTTCCTTTTGATTTAGATACACATATTGATATAAAGCTGATAGGCAACAAAATGTAGGCAAAGGAAATAGGGAAAATAAGAGTGGCAATGTGCTTATTGTTAACAGTTCATTGAAACAAATGGTGTGGTCATCTTTTCTAGTAACGACCGTGTTCATGCAAGGTTAAAGCAGGTTTATAGCATTTGATCCTTGTTAATCAAATTTACTTTGATAAACAAAAGAGATGTGGCATCATCTTCTCTCAGCACAATTAGTGTTTTTATTGACCTTTGATTATTGTCAAAATATAACTGTAATCCTATGTAAATTATCATGCAAAGTCAATAGGTTATAAATCTATCCATTCAGCTGCAAATGTAGTCTGACACTCCAAGAGTGTCACTCCAGTTGCAGGGAAGTTATAAGACATTAAGCTGTAAATGTTACTGTACTTAGCATACAGGTGTTAATGCTGTTTTAGATCTTCAGGTTATTTCTACGTTCACAACTTTCTCTAATAGCAATCAGCTTTTAAATACTCTTAGCAAAGATACAAATGTTTATGGGTAAAGTATTAACTGTTTAGAATGACTTCACTCCTGGCTAACCTAAAAACAAAACCTAAGCTTATTTTCTTGGATTTAATTCCAACCAAAAGTATTTCTATAACATTTGAAGATATTTAGATATAGTGCTGCTTCTAAGCAGACAAGTGGCATATGATACCACATGCACAGTCAGTCACATTATCCTAACATCAGGCATTTCCATCATATGATGAGCAGCAAATTAGGGAGTTAACCCTTTATCTCATAGAGGAAACCATGAAAAGACCTATGCGAACAGCATAAAACCAGATCAGCCTGCGAGTAACTCGCAGGCTGATCAGGTTTTATGCTGTTCGCTGCTCCTCAGTGGTCTGGAAATGAGGATTTTATAATTAAATTTGGTAAGGTTTAACTGTGGATTTCTGCAGATCAGGCTTTATGTGGTACCTTAACTGAGTGCGTCAAAATGAGTCTATATGAGGGAAAGGGTTATACCAACACCAGTGTTAATAACTGGCTGCAGCTGTGGAATAAACAAGTAGGACTTTGCGGTCTTGAAATGCAGTCTTCACTAAAAAAGATCACTACTACAGTTTAATATCATGAAACTCATGAGCTATACACTTAGTCATACTGCCATGACACTACTACAGTTTAATATCATGAAACTCATGAGCTATACACTTAGTCATACTGCCATGACACTACTACAGTTTAATATCATGAAACTCATGAGCTATACACTAGTCATACTGCCATGACACTACTACAGTTTAATATCATGAAACTCATGAGCTATACACTAAGTCATACTGCCATGACACTACTACAGTTTAATATCATGAAACTCATGAGCTATACAATTAGTCATACTGCCATGACACTACTACAGTTTAATATCATGAAACTCATGAGCTATACACTTAGTCATACTGCCATGACACTACTACAGTTTAATATCATGAAACTCATGAGCTATAACTAAGTCATACAGCCATGACACTAATAGTTTAATATCATGAAACTCATGAGCTTACACTAGTCATATGCATGACACTACTACAGTTTAATATCATGAACACTCATGAGCTATTACACTTAGTTATACTGCCATGACACCTATACACAGTTTAATATCATGAAAATCATGAGCTATACCACTTAGTCATACTGCCATGACACTACTACAGTTTAATATCATGAAACTCATGAGCTATACACTTAGTCATACTGCCATGACACTACTACAGTTTAATATCATGAAACTCATGAGCTATACACTAGTCATACTGCCATGATTTGGATTCACTACAGCACATACTCAGGCTGATCAACTGGGTGCAGCCCACCTGACTGTTGAGATTTTGTCCCCCCCCCCCCCCGAAATATCAATATCACTGAAGGTGAGTATAAATACCTGTATGTAGTGTTTTGAAGCAGACCTTTAAGCCTTATTCATCAGGTAAGGTATTTTTAGCAACTTTAAAGTCAAAAAGGAGTCACAAAGGTGAAAAAAAAAAATGAATATTGCCCAAAGTTGAATTAGGCCTTGTATGCCTAAAATTATCTAAATCCATTAAGCCTATCATCAGATTAGTGATCAATCTGACAAGGTATTTTTGGCAAAGGGCAATAACTTAGAATTTATGGATTTCACCCAGTGTCAAACTTAACCTTTATTTTATTGAGATTAATGTGAGTATCAAATATTTTCAATATTTTCTTTATCTGTCAACTTGTTTATGACTTATACTGATCTGACAAATTTTAATCAACAGAGCAACCAATCAATTAACTGACCACAAGCTAACTCACCTATATATATATATACCCCCCTTTCTTTGGTGGTGGTGGTAGGGGGTGGGGGAATGGAGGGCGAGATTAAAAAAATCAGTTTGCTTAAAGTTCGATAATAACACATTCACCAAACAACCAATCTGAAGTTTTGCTTGAAAATAAATGAAGTTGCAAAATTGGAATGGGAAAAACATTCAAAAGTAGAAATAAATAAGAGAAGACTCAGATTAAATTTCAGGAGAGATATTTTGCTATGGATTAATATATATAAATCAAGATAATAACTTAAAACTAGAAAATGTTCAAAATCTGAACAGGAATAAATCTGACAAATTTGCTTAGAAGTCTGTATAGTTTATAGAACAATGACAGAAATTTGGATTTTTTTTTTTTTCGTAGAAGAGTGAATTTAAAATATTCAAATTTGTTTAGTTTCCTCATATGTAATCCTTAAACTTAAGTTGATATGGTAAACATGAAGTATTCTTCACAACTGCAAAATAGAAAAGCAAGAAGTAATAACCTTGAAACAAAGTACCATGTGAAGACTGCCACCTGTGCCAACAAGGTTTTCTTGATTGATATTGCTTTCTGTGCTTCTGTTGTAAGATAAAGTTTAATCTCTACAGCTACAATTTTAAAGTTTAGACACTTTAAATCTCCAGTTTCTGGTGAAGTCTCTCCTCAAATTGTTAAGTCCTTTCCCAAACAAACATACCATTTTACTGTCAGTCCACTGAAGAAACTGTACCAGGCTGAAAGCAGTTACATGTACAAGACAGAACCTTACAGTACAGTAAACCTGGTTATAGCAAACTCGTTGGGACCATGATTTTTTGGTTTGCTATATCAGAGGATCCTCATAACCAATATAAGGAATTAGTATCTTATAAACGACCCATATACAGTGAACCTATTTCCATAGCAAATAATCTAAATGTTTGATGAGTGGAGAGATATAATTATAACCTATAAATGGTGAACATATTTCCATGGCAAATAGTTCAAATGTTCCATGAGTGGATAGATAAATTATGATTTATTCTTATTATCATATTTATTATTTTATTCTTAAATCCTAAGATGATACTAGCAAAGTCTGAATTATGTACATAGATTCTGATGATTTTCAATAGCCCTTCATGATCCATTTATTGTGAAGAAATGCACTTTCGCCATAAAACAGTATGAATTTTTCCTGTTTTGACCCAGCTGTCACAATATCAAGCTAGGGATCTTATACGAGAAAAAAAACAAAAAAAAACAAGAGGGCCAAGATGGCCCTAAATCACTCACCTGAATTTGGTTTGATGTAGAAAGGCTGGAACCATAAGAGGATACTATATACCAAATATCAAAGCTGTAGGTCTGTATGTTTCTAAGAGAAGGCATTTTATAGTTATGCATTCTGGTTGCCATGGCAACAAAAGTTCTTCATGATCCAACCAATGGTTTCAGAAGTAAAGATTTTTTTTTGTTTTCCTTATATAGTTCCATACAAAATCTGGGTGTGGTCCCGGGAGTGTCCTCATGTAAACCCTGATGCACATACTTGTTGATAGTGTTGAGGCACAAGAAACTGATGATATGTACCAAATAACAAATCTGTAGGTTTGTATGTTTCTGAGAAAACGCATTTTGAAGTAATGCTTTCTGGTTGCCATGGCAAACAAAGTTCTTCACGAAATTCAAGAAAAATTAGCCTAAGGCTAACATAAGTATCATTTTAGTTAAATATGGTGAAAATCCATTGACTAGTTTTGGAAGAGAAGTTTTTTTAAAGAATTCCCTATATACAGTCGAACTTTGGTGTCTCAAACACTGAAAACTGGAACACCATACTTTACTCAAACACATTTCAAGGTCCCAGCAAAACTGTTCTTTACTCTTTTTAGTTTGACCTGGGATGAGTCGAACACTGACAGCTGGAACTCTCAAACTTAATTTCTGGCCCCAGGTTTAAAGTGCAATATGTATTTCACTTGTATCGGTCGAGCCAATTAACACCCTACATAATTATGATTTAAAAACAACCTGCCGTGCAACGTGCTTTCCACACAATGTGAGATTGGCACAGGCATTTATTAATTATTCATATTAAAGTAATTTGCTAAATGTTATTTTTTTGAGTTGATATTTATGTTATCTGATTGTGCTATATTTGTGGATTATTCACAATAGCTTTCTTTTGTGCAAAAGAAAAACAAGATGGCCCTGTGTCGCTCACCTGAGTAAGATTGCTGTGTTACGCATGACAACAAAAAATTTGGCATTTAAAGTGTTTTTCTAACAGTTGACTAAGTGACCTAGATTTTGATCCTACCTGAATTTGCACTTAACTGGGAATCTGCATCATTTTAAATATAGGCCTCTGGAGTGTTCACAAGATTTTTCCAAAATTTGGCCTAGTGACCTACTTTTTGACCCCATGTGGCCCAGTTTTGAATTCATCCAAGATTTGATGTAAACAAACATTCTGACAAAGTTACATTAAGGTTAGGCTACAACTGTTGCCTCTAGAGTGTTCATAAGGTTTTTCTAAGACTTGACCTGGTGGCCTAGTTTTTGACCTCATGTGACCCGATTTCGAGCTCATCCAAGATATCATGTAGACGAACATCCTGACAAAATTTCATGAAGATTGGGCCAAAACTGTTGCCTCTAGAGTGTTCACAAGGTTGTTGTTTTTTTTTAAGATTTTCTAAGTTTTGACCTAGTGACCTAGTTTTTGACCCAACATGACCCAATTTCAAACTCATCTTACATAGCACGAAGACAAACATCCTGACAAAGTTTCATGAAGTTTGGGCTAAAACTGTGGCCTCTAGAGTGTTCATAAGCAATTGTTGATGACAGACGACGCACGTTGCATGATGGACAAAAGGCGATAATAAAAGCTTACCCCGAGCACAAGTGCACAGGTGAGCCAAAAAATAAATGAAGTATGCAGAAAATGTTACGACTTGCATGTTGGCCATTGTATGTGTACATGTATGTGAACAAAATAAATATCATCCTTGAGGTTTGTGCTTTCATAATTGATTTTGTAAGCTGCAGTTTTATGGATTTATATTTTACTTAAAGAATAAAAGAATAACAAAGATAAGTTTATTTTATTTAATGATACCTTTAATATTATTTCACCGATGTTGGAATAAGAAAATCGGCAAATACAATTATTTACATTAATCTATCAGTGCTAAAAGAAGGTCTAATAATAAATAATATCTTTTAATACATGTATATACATCATTATAACCACGATTGGGTCAAACCACCGATGACTAGAACTAATTGCTGTTTCCCTAGCCTGTTCAAGTCACAAAGTTCAACTGTAGTTCTATATAAAAATCTGGGTGTGGCCATGGGCGTGGCCGAATGTGACCCCAGGGGCAAAAATTTTGCACTGATGTTGAGGCAACATGATGCTATGTACCAAATATCAAATATGTTGGTGGTTATATTTCTGAGAAAAAGCATCTTAAAGATTTTCCCTTCTGGTTGCCATGGCAATCAGAGTTTTAAATAGAATTGAATTTTTTTTTAGGAATTAGTAAGTAATAAGTATCATTTTAGTAAAATTTGATGAAAATCCATTTGGTAGATTCAGAAGAGAAGATTGTTGAAATTGTTGATGCACAACAACCCAAGTTATGTCTTCTGGTTATCATGGCAACCAAAGTTCTTCATGAAATTCAATAAAAATTAGGAATTAGCCTCAGGCTTACATAAGTATCATTCTAGTGAAATTTGGTGAAAATCTATAGAGTGGTTTCAGAAGAGAAGATTTTGCAAGAATTCCCTATATAGTTCTATACAAAAATCTGGGTGTGGTTCTTGGACGCGGCCCATTGTGACCCCAGGCAACATGGGCTGATGCTATGTACCAAATATCAAATCTGTAGGTCAATATATTTCTGAGAAAAGGCATTTTAAAGATTTTTAAAGAGTTTTTCAAAGAATTAAAAAAAACAAGAGGGCCATGATGGCCCTGGATCGCTCACCTGAGTACCATTGCTACAACTGATTACAAGGTTTTTAAACAGACAAGAATTCTGATATAACTCAATCTTAAACATTTTAGCCCTGACAATACTACACACCAAATATATAAGCACTGGGCCTTATGGTTTCAGAGGAGAAACTTAGTGCGGGGTCATTTATCTCCAAAGGGCCACCATTTTGAAAATCTTGATAATGAACCATTAGATGATGCTACATACCAAATATCTAAGCTCTAGGCCTAATGGATTCATAGAAGAAGATTTTTAAAGATTTTCCTATATAACTCTATGTTAAACAAGTGACCCCTGGTGCGGGGGCATTTATCACCATAGGGTCATGATTTGTACAATCTTGGTAATAAACCATAAGATGATGCTTCATACCAAATATCTAATCTCTAGGCCTTATGGATTCATAGAAGAAGATTTTTAAAGATTTTCCTATATAACTCTATGTAAAACAAGTGACCCCTGGTGCGGGGTCATTTATCACCATAGGGCTATGATTTGTACAATCTTGGTAATGAACCATAAGATGATGCTACATACCAAATATCTAAGCTCTAGGCCTAATGGATTCATAGAAGATTTTTAAAGATTTTTCTATATAACTCTATGTAAAACAAGTGACCCATGGTGCGGGGTCATTTATCACCATAGGGTCATGATTTGTACAATCTTGGTAATGAACCATAAGATGATGCTTCATACCAAATATCTAATCTCTAGGCCTTATGGATTCATAGAAGAAGATTTTTAAACATTTTCCTATACAACTCTGTGTAAAACAAGTGACCCCTGGTGCCGGGGCATTTATCACCGTAGGGCTATGATTTGTACAATCTTGGTAATGAACCATAAGATGATGCTACATACCAAATATCTAAGCTCTAGGCCTAATGGATTCATAGAAGAAGATTTTTAAAGTTTTTCCTATATAACTCTATGTAAAACAAGTGACCCACGGTGCGGGGTCATTTATCACCATAGGGTCATGATTTGTACAATCTTGGTAATGAACCATAAGATGATTCTTCATACCAAATATCTAATCTCTAGGCCTTATGGATTCATAGAAGAAGATTTTTAAACATTTTCCTATATAACTCTATGTAAAACAAGTGACCCCTGGTGCGGGGTCATTTATCACCGTAGGGCTATGATTTGTACAATCTTGGTAATGGCCCATAAGATGATGCTACATACCAAATATCTAAGCTCTAGGCCTTGCAGTTTTGCAGAAGAAGATTTTCAAAGTTTGCATTTTTAAAATCTATTTTTAGCTCCTGTGACCTACTTTTTTAACCAATCTGAATAATTTGTACAACTTTGATAGAGGGCATCATAAGGATGATTCCTGTGAAGTTTGGTCAAAATCCCTTCAGCGGTTCATGAGGAGATGTTGTTTAAAGCAAATTGTTGACGACGGACGGACGCACGCACGCACGCACGCACGGACGACGGACGACGGACGACGGACAAAAGGCGATCACAATAGCTCACCATGAGCACGTTGTGCTCAGGTGAGCTAAAAAAGGGACTTTGTATTAGGCTATCATAAGTATCATTTTGGCAAAATGAAAATCTGTCTGGTAGTTTCAGAGGTGAAGATTGTTGAAATTGTTGACGCACGACGGACAATCAAGTGATCACAAAAGCTTACCCTTAGCCATGCTCAGGTGAGCTAAAAATATCCCAATTTAATTCATGGTTTTATACAGTTTGGACAAAAATACAACAAGCATATTAGATTTTTAAGTTGCATTGAAGAATATTACATGTACGGAATGAGTTCGCTCACAAGAACACAGTCAAACAGTAACATGTACATGTGCACACACTCAGATTAACTACATGTAAAATACAAGTTGTTCACCTTCAAAATAACAATAGAGACTTCTTATCTTCGGACACACAAAAAAAACAGATAATTATAACTTGATTGAACAGAAATGACTACATGCTAATCAAGCTTGTAAAGTATACAGGAAAGAATGAAATACATTTTCACAGTTTGCTTTAACCCTTTCCTTCATATAGACTCATTTTGACGCACTCAATAGGTACCACATAAAGCCTGATCTGCAGAAAGCCAAACTCAAACCTTACCAAATTTAATTGTAAATTCCTCATTACCAGACCACTGAGAAGCAGCGAACAGCATAAAACCTGATCAGCCTGCGAGTTACTCGCAGGCTGATCTGGTTTTATGCTGTTCGCATAGGTTTTTTCATGGTATCCTCTATGAGGGAAAGGGTTAAACCTCTTCATTACAGTTGAAAACGCTTGTTTGGGACCAAAAAAGGGGTTCCTACTTATTGAGGTTATGCTTTAAGCAAGTAACTATACTATGAACAAATATTTTAATATAAGATAAGAAGGGGAGAACTTGGGATGTAGCAAAACAATTACATGCATAACCAAGTGTTCGCTTAATTATCCGAGATTGCTATAAGTGAGGATAACTAAATCAAAATTCAGAAGCAATCATGAGTTGCAAACCAAGTAAAGCCTAATCAGCCTGTGTGTTGCTTATATAAATACACGCATCAAGCCTAGTTTTGCTCCCAGTCCTCGAAATAGTCCCCAGACGCCAAAACAGGTATATCCCCGCCCCAATTGTTTGTCGGAGGTTGTTGAACTAATGTAACTATTAAAAGCAAGATTCACGTGCATTTTTTGTCAGAGGTTTTTACAGCATTTCACTGGTCAAACTGAAATGCATACTGGTATTCATTTCGGGGCATTTTGGCGTCATGTTAATTGGAAGTGTTGCACATGAGGCTTGAATTGAGGTTTTCACACTTTGGAAACACTGAAGTGAGTGACTAATCTCCATCTAAGGTAAGGAGGTTAATTGATGAGCTTTCTTTGTTTTTAATTGGGAAAAAGTAGTGGCATAGACAGTTCTGCAAAGAAGGAAATATTTACAAAAAGTGCATGTCTATGATAATGTGCTAAAATTAATTCTTTAGAAACAAAAGCAATGAAACCAGAATTCACAGTATTAGCAATCACATATTTTATTAAGACTAGATTAATTTTCATACTTTGGATGGAGAATGAAAACATTCTTGTCATAAGATAATTTGGAGAAGTCTCTATTATTCTTGATTTTTTTTTTTTGCTGCAAGTAAGCAAGGCTAACATAAAAGTAATGGTATCATAATTCAGTGTGCATTAAAGTCCTGGAGAAAGATCAAAAGAAACGATTTATCCCTTCATAAATCATCTTGAGTCTTCACAAGTAAAATCTTACCTCTCTCTTTGTGACAAATGTTAACCTTATACAGAATTGGAACATTTCAAGTAATTCATTGATTCAAGAAAGGGGAGACCACCTAGCCAACCCTAGGAACTGGCTAACAAAGGGAGGCAAATCCTATCCTAGACCAGATCTCGAAATGATGAGGGTGAAACCATGACAGTGATGCTGAACAATTGGTTTCCATGGCAACAGCCTGTCCACAATCCCTTATTCCCTTGAAACACAATAGTAAAACCAAATCAGCCTAACATTGTTAGGTTATACAGATTTTATCATTTCTTTGTAATACCTCATTTCCTCCCCACCCCCCTCTTTTTCAGAATTTCTACTACAGTCCACAAATCATTTCATTTTCTCTCCTTTTTTATGATGGAAGCAAAGAAGCATCAGAACCTAACTTTTCACCAGTCAGCCACTGAGTACATCATAATGTGTAACTTATTTTTTTTTTCTTGACATCAGAGCGAAATCAGACCTGCAGAAATGTAATGACTGAAACTGAAAGAGAGACAAACATTCAATATTTTTTCTCAATAATTTGTCTCTTTCTACCACTTACATATTTAACATAATTGATCATTAAGTTCAGATAGTCATTTAATGGAAATATGTTGTCTATGAGCTAATGAAATAAAATCCATTTGGACTATTTTATGATAAGAATTACAAATGCTTCCTATCTTAATTGATAATTTTCATACACCAACTTCTCCTCACATTTAATCAAACACAATCTCTCACA
>CM037778.1:59066334-59084322 GCA_021229015.1 Solen grandis
CTGTTATCACTGAATAGTTACGTGTTTTTTACAATGCCTTATTGTAGTGTGTTGTGTCGGCTACAAATAAAATTTCGAAAAATAAATGATACAGATACATAATGTCCTTGTATGTGGCCATCAGCCTGCCTGTTGTATAAATGGCAGTAAGATGGACATTAGAGAATGTGTATCACAGTGCAGTTTTTGTTGGAATTGTATATGCAGGCAAAATAGTAAAATACAAAAAATGAGAAGAAAAAAGAAAACGCAATCTATTTTATTGGTTCTACAAAGATTTGGCTTTTGAATTTAAAAAGAAACACTGAAATTGTCAGTTTATTCAGATGTAAGGAGTGACCGGTAATGAGTCCACACGCTGTGCACGTTACACGGTCCCGCTTACTGCTATACACACGACAGGCAGGCTGATGTCCACAGATAAGGGGCTGCGTATATTTTTTATCGAAATCTATTTTGCAGTTATTACAAATGTAAAACCCAGTATATATTCAGTTGTATATTTTTCTAGGCTACATATAGGCAAGTAAACTGTTATAGGAAAACTACAAATACGCAATCTACTTCAGTGGTTCACATTGAAACAATTTTCTTTCCTTTAATCAGGACTACAAAGATTTTGAATTTAAAAGAAATTCAAAATATATCCCTGAGTTCATTTAAATGTATGAACTGACCTGTAATAACTCCACACGTTTTGCACGTGACACAGTCCCGCTTACTGCTACACACACGACAGGCAGGCTGATGACCACAGACAAGGGGCTGCGTTTCCTTTTTATCGAAATCCTTTTTGCAAATATTACAACGAACTGAAAAAAGCATTGCAAACCCTGTATAATTATATATATTTAGTTTTTTTTTTCTATGGTACATATAAGCAAGTAAATAAATAGAAATAGAAACTGTTATCCTGTGTTCATTTATGATGTATGAACTGACCTGTTGTAACTCCGCACGTCGTGCACATAACACAGTCCCGCTTATTGCTACACACACGACAGACAGGCTGATGACCACAAACAAGGGGTTCCATATCCATTTCATCGAAATCCTTCTTGCAATTGTTACAACGAACTGAAAAAAATGCATTGTAAAGCACTGTAAATATTCAGTTGTATTTTTTATGGTACATAATTGTAAGTCAACACCTACAGACGCGACAGACAGACTGATGGCCACAGCCAAGAGGCCTGCTTGTCCTTTTTATCAATATATTTCTTACAGCTATTATTACGAACTAAAGAAAATCATTTGTAAAACAAAGTAAATATGCAGTTCTTAACAAATTGAAGAAACAGTTTTTCACATTTTTCCTGTGTAAATGGTATCTCACTAGCAGGGCAAAAATAATTAATGTTAAATGGATGCTAGTTTACATTATACTGTATAGAAAGCTTTGCGTTGCAGCTATAATTGCACTCAATTTATAGATACATGATGCAATTAGTACAACCATTAATATTTGGTTGTAAGTAAAAATATCTCTTTTTTAAGATAAGTAACTATTCACATAAGTCTACCTGTAACTTTGCCACACGTGGAACATGTACGGTCCTTCCCGTCCGATCCGTCTGTACACACATCACAGTTACTGTGTCCACAGCTCAGCACGTGTATGTGTGTCTTGACAGTCATTGTTTTACAAGCACCACACTGTTCTGTAAATATTTATAACCTGCCATAAATACAAAACTGTAACTTTAAGGCGTATTCTTACTTCTGATATCAAAATGAATTCCTAGAGCACATAAAGTGTGTGTGACATTTTGGAAAAAACAAATCTTTAAAATTATACTTGCTGCTTTCTTTTTACATAAAACCATCAACGTTTGTAACAAGTGTAATATTTAGGGAAACTTATAGTCCCTTTTAAAAGAAAATCAACATGAATACGGCTTTTATGCTGAAATATATGAATATATACATTGGAAATGTCAATATTTTCAAATATAAATTATATTTATAGGCGAATATTTAACATGAATGGAGACAGCTAGGCAATTTATGCAATGAAACATCTATGCCTGTGTCAAGTTTCATTGTTTTAACATGTACACACTTAAAGATAGTTGTTTTAGAAATAAGCCAAAGCCATGGTTGGGACATAAATAAAGTGTTTGTTTTCATGCTTTTAAGTAATTTATTTTCTTCAAAACATATTTACACAGTGAGAGATCCTAATTTTACACAAAATTAGTAATACACTCGATTTTAGTGTAATTTCTTATTACCATTGAAAGTGTACTCAAGAAAATGTTAATAGATACAAGCTTACATTATAATTGTGATAGGTTCAACATCATGATAAATATTAATGTGTATTTGATTGTTTTGTATAAATAAATGATCCATAAATAAAAAAGAATATAAACTGTTGTCAACTTTTATAACGAAAACAACTGACAAATGGTGAAAACTGAAAATGTTTGGGTTGGGACATATATATTTAAGATAATTAGGGTGTTTGTAAGTTGTTTAAGGTTCATTTACTACATACAAATAACAGATCACTGACTCACAACATAATGTAAAATGTTCCAAAATAATCTTATAATAATAATAATTATAATAATAATAAATTAATTTACCAAATAGGAGTTACTCCTTAGAATCTTACACAGCATGGGAGATTACATGTATATATTTTCTAATATTTTCTTGATCTTTTAGCACATTATTTGACTTCGTATTAATACTTTCATCGATTAAAATTCCTTTTGATAAATTTGATGGCTTTTTAAGTTTGTCATTATCAAAACACTGACTCTAAAAACAAACAATCAATTCAGCAAGTACCAAAGCAGAAAGAGTGTCCCAACCCTAACGTTACGATTTGTAATATTTATGGTGCCCTAGTTCAGCTTAATGCTAAAATTGATAACTTAAAATACTTTTTCTGGACTACCTGCAATTACATTAAACAGGATTTAAAGTAATTCAATAAGAAATTTTCTAATATCTGTGATGTCATGGCATTTTTTTGCACACATGTTCCAGGAATGCTAAACTTAGAAAAGCAAGTATAAACAATGAAGTATATTTTAAATCAAGAAAACTTGCCGGTATATAAATTACTGTAAATGATATCTTTACAAGAGTGTAACATTAACTCGTTCAGAGTATAAGAGTTTTAAAAAGCCATTAAGGTGGGGGGGAAAGCGTTAAGGTTTGGACAAAACAAAGGATGTCATTCTGGTGAGCAGAAAAGGAAAAGAGCCATACCTGAAATATAAGTTTAAACAGTATATGTTAAGGAATATAATAAAACTAATAAGGCATGCAAAACTCACTGCAAGAACATATTACATGCACTGGAAGAAGGTAACAGTTCATGTGTTAGGGTGTGGACTAAAACAAGCTTTAAAGCATACATGCTGCTCGGGGACATACATAGACTATAAAAATGGATGCAGTAGTGTTAAACTACATTGTTTCGACTATTAAAAGGAACCAATCTTTATTTTGATTGTTTACTACTTTGGTTCAGCATATATATGTATGAGTATGGGTATCAATAAGGTGTTTGGCTTCATTTGGGTACTTTTAAAAAAATATTCGGACTAAACCTAAACATTTCAGTGATTACATTTAATAGGTGTACGGTAAACATAATATATAGACTCTAAATATGCAACAAATAATAAATGCAGACTATTTTCTAAATAAAACATTTTTTAAACAAGTTGCATGTCACACCAAAACAGCTAATAAATCCTGCATATTCAAATGTTAATAACTAAACATCCAATCATCGGATTTGAATGAAATTTGAAACATATACAGGTTCAATCCTCTAGATCATCAAACTTTTATTTTATATTTGTAAATATTCCGTTCTTCATATTTAATACCAACTTGGTTTAAGTAAATTTACTCATTTTTGATCTATGCCTTATATTAATTATAAAACTAGACTAAAATCTTTTAGTAAATCGCATCTAATAATAAGGAATTGTTCAAAGTGTATGCGTCAGAATACATCACGTTGTATTATAAAATGCATAAATTTGATATTTTACACTCAGCTGATTTCAAATGTTATAGTTATATATATAATTATATAACTTAAAATATTGGCATGTTTTACAAACGTTATGAAAGTTCAATTAAAGCACATGTGTAGTAAACATATAAACATCAATTATCAATGAATCCAAGAAACTTACCTGCGTCAGCTTTCCCAACAAGTTGTCCAAATTCTGAAACTTCATGCATAGCACGTCTTAGGTTCAAATCGGGACAGAAAGAATAATGATAGGTTTGGAATTAGCGACCATGTCATTCCAATCCTTTTCCCATTCTGCCAACTGCAGTTGAGATTGATTCATTAGAATAAATTCTTTGGTCCTCTGGTTGTTCTCTCTAAGGCTATCAAACTCATTGGACGTTATTTCAACGTCTTCCTGCAATGCTTTGCAGCGCTTAATGAGTTGATCAATTTTGGTTTGGTCATCGATTATTATACTATTCAGTTGCGTCTCAATCTTACTGGAGAGATTGTCGAGTGTTTTTATAATGGTTTCTTTGTACTGCCTTATGTCTTGGAGCAGTTTTTCCTTCTGATCTTCAACTTGCACATGATTTTTTGCAGCTATTTGTAGCATGTTTCTAACTCCTTCTGCAATGGCCTTCAGTCTGCGATCAAATTCATCTAGTTCTGTAGCGACTGGTGCGTCACTGGAAGCCTCCTCTACTCGCATGATATCGGCACATGATCTGTGGGTCAGCGTGATGCAATCCATACAGCCAACTACTTTGTGGTTTTTACAGAAATATTTGATTATCTCCCTTTTATGTTGTTTACATTCAATGTTGAATTCATCTTGCAACAGAAGCATGCCTTCTTTGTCGTCAATTGCATTTTTTGCTTTCGGCATTTCGCCCAGGGCCTTGAATTTGGTGATCCCTTGACCTCTTCATACGTTTGTGATATTTAATACATTGTTTACACATGAATTCCTTACATTCAACACAGTATCCATCGGCCTTAACAAGTTCACTTTCACTGCAAGGATCACACACGGTCTCAAAACATTCTTGGGATCCTTTGGAAAGGCAGCCTTGAACGTCTGGTTCCTCCATGTTGGCCACCTTTAAAAACAATGTGTTTAAATTAATAAACCATGAAATATTTATGAATGTATAAAAGGCTTGATCGATGGATGGTAAATATGAATATTCGTAATTCACAATATAGAAATTAAGGCCTCCCTTCCAGTAACTGAAATTTGTAAGAATTCATCTCACATAATGGATATTTTGCACTGTCTAAGTACCATTCACTATTTCAATTCGGTCTGTTAAGACAACCTGAATAGTTATACTATACAACTATTGCAACACACCTCACTCTTCCAGTTATATGTAAATTAAGTTACGTTCTTAAAACTGTATGCGTTTACAACAATACATGGATTGCGTTTTCGATAAAAAACATACTTGATTTTGACAATGCAGTGTTAGAATCTGTCTTCGACATATTTAGTACTGAGCAACCCATAATAGTTCTGAAGTAGGCTTAATCATACTCAAACTAAAGCAATGGCCTTGTGCATATTCAGTAAGTGGAAATATGGAAGGGTTCATAGCACAAGTTAATTCGCATTCGTTAGAAGTCATATACATGTCGAAACAGAAAGAAGCAGTTTAAAGATATCACACAGATCAATGATTATATATTTATATGGAAGCTTAATGGAAGAAGCTGAAGGTATATTAATTAAACCAAGAACGAAAGGAATTGTATCTATTAATGTTGTATAAAATGAAATATCTTGGCCAGTCATACACACCCATCATCTAACAATCATAACATGGCAGTTGGATATGTGATCAGAGTTTACTTTCTTTATCTCTTACCTTGAAGCCAGTCGATACAAATGTATTCAATACATCTATAAGGGAGAGATAGGTCATTTTTTACTATACATGTATAACATTTACTTGACTGATTTCATATTCAAGTCTGGCTTGTAGATTTGTAAGTTAATAATTTATGATGTTTAAGCAAAGAACAAGAATTCCGCAACAACATAACACAGATATTATTTCATGACAAATACAGTACAATGAAAGCAAAAACAAAGACAAACAGGAAGACAAATAACAACAGACAACACCGTACCGAGCTCAAGCCTGGGCAATCGGCAAATCCATGCAAACATTCAAAAACCTTACCAAGTGCTCCTGGGAATCAGGCAATATCCATGCAAACAATTCACATAATACCTGTTACCGAGCTCAAGTGCTATCAAGATGGCAATCAGGATTTCACATTACACATAAATACCTGATACAAAGCTCAAATGCCCATCAAGATAACAATCAAGATTTCACAGTCATACCTGATACAGAGCTCAAATGCCCATCAAGATGACAATCAAGATTTCACAGTAATACCTGATACAGAGATCAAATGCCCATCAAGATGGCTTTAAAAAAAACATAAACCATCCAAACAATTGCAACAAGTTTCAATAAACAAATAATACCAGTTACAAATCTCAAAAGCTCAGGGATTACAATCTTAAAAAACTATTACCTACATAAAACCTTTATACCTGTTACCACACTCAATTGATTGTCAAGTTGTCAATCTGGATTCCCGTAAAAAAATATAATTAATAAAACAAGATCTATCTAATAATTATAATATTTTTATTAATTAAATATCAGCCACCAAGCTCATGTACTCCTCAAGATGACAAGGTATGTCAAATAACTTAATAAAAGCCTGAAATGCAAGTGATAATCCGTATTCAACATAAAATATAATATTTATATTACACCCCACTGCATATGAGACCAGCTCTACAATTATAAATAAAATTCCAATGGTGGGGCTCGAACCTCTGACCACGAGAACAAGAATCCCCTGCTCTACCAACTGAGCTAGGCGGGCTTGATGTGATTCTACCCAACACCTCTTGTGACAATGAATTATGTTGATAAAAAATACCTGACACCTTGCATATCTGAATTAAAAACTAGATAAATATTATTATAAATCTAAACTAAATTATCTGAGATATTGTTTTCCGAAACATCGCCCTGTTATCAATACTTGTGAGACCTCCGCTTAATAAATATGAATAACGAGACACGCCATGAAAAAAATACAGAGCGAAAGAAACAAATTATTTATAATAATACGGAATAATTCAATGAGACCAAGTTGTGATGACCTGGTTGTAAATCGAAACCGCCTACACGAGGTGCCGCGACATTCCTTTAACAAGCAAGCATTTAACACATTTTGCACCCCACCCACTTCATTATATCGTGCCAAGTTTGGAAATCATGATTAAACCAACATTTTCAAACATGCAAGCAAACACAAACGATTGTTTGATTGAAAAAGGTGACATATAAACCATTCAATCTGAAAGATAAAATATATTCAAGGTTCTATTGCCAAAAAGGGTTAACAGTTTTTCCACCACGCTTACTCGCAATCAAACGGAAGTGAAAAGGATTATTTACCGAAAAGGATCTTACAACCAAAAGGATGGAATGAGGCCGCAATGACAAAATCTAATTAAACCGCAATGCAAAGTCTGAGTTATCCCTGTAAATGGTTTTGAACCTAAATGTCCAAAACTCCATATATGATTTATTGATGTTAAGTTACTACACAAGAATATTGCTTTTCATTCAAGTACGAGTGTATATATTTAGCTTCCGGAAATGTCATCTAACGAAAACTCCCAACCTTGAAGTTTACAAAAATTGCATACATGGTTACGACTGCCTATGAATAAATATCAACAAAGAACATATGTATGTTACTTGTAAGATGGTATTTGAAACCCAATAGTTTGCATTGCAGCTACATATTACACAATGCGATAGATTCACCTGCTCTAACCGGTACTAGTATATTTTAGTTAGTCTGAAGTTAAAGCATTAAATTCGATCTATTTAAGTTGAAAAAGAATGAAATTTCCTGAACGGTCCTACACACCAATCATCTAACAGTCATAACATGGCGATCGGAAAAGTGATCACAATTTACTTATTTCTTCTTTTTTCTTGAGGCGAGTCGACACAAATATGTTCAATAGAATATCTCTATAAGAAGAAGTAAGAGAGAGAGAGAGAGAGAGAGAGAGAGATCATGTTTATATTATACAAAACTTACTTGAACGGACTCATTTATATTCAAATTGGTTTGTAGATTTGTAATATAATAATCTATGTATACTGGCATTTTGTATGAATAGATGTTACTACACAATACCATATGTCCAATATATTGCTTTCAATTAAGAAAAAAAAACCGTGTGTATGTTTTGCTTTCGAAAATGTGAACTAACACACACATCCAACCTTAAAACCAGAAGAAAGTGTATACACGATTATGGGTTTAAATCAATATCAACAATGAAAATATGTATGCTACCTGTAAGATGGTAAGTTCAACACATTTGTATGTATTGCAGCTAAACATTACACAATACGATAAACTCACCTGTTAACGACACTAGTATGTCTTAATCTCAATGAAGCTAAATCATTAGTTCGATTAATCAATTTAAGTCGTAAAAATGAAACACATTGCCCGCCCTACACGCCTAATATTTAACAGCCCTAACATTGCAGCCGGATATTTGATCAAAGTTTACTTTCTTTATCTCTTATATTGAAGTGAGTCGATACACATATAGTCAATACTGTATCTTAATAGCTCTGTATGTCTCTCTGTGAGAGCAATGTGTCAACAACGATCTAAATGACCTGTAAGAAAACGCTCAAAGGATCATGGTTTATCATTGCTGCGCCACTGAGATCCCCTTCATTGGAGTTTGCATGTAAATGAATAAATAAGTAACGTAAATAATTTTTTAACACGTTATATAGTTATTGTCAATTGATTCTGCCAGTGGAATGTGTGTATTTTTGCATTGTATATGACATTTAGAGAGCACGGCAGCGTTTTTCAAAATTCATATGAAAGTGAAAGTAGGATAGTGATTCTTATTTATATGCATTGCTCAATCTACGATAGAAGTGTTGAAATTACAATATAATGTGTCGACAATAACAAAAGCACATTCAATAGTATCTAGGCATATTCATGGTTCTTACCTTTGGTCATATTCATATAGCGTGGGCCTTTTTGATCAGAGATTTACAATCCGAACGAATGTAGCTTTGTGGCTGATTTGAAGATCGAGTGTATATTTTGCTTTCGAAAGGACACAAAACATTGAAACCAAATGAATGTGTTTACATAATTGTGTGTTTAACTCAGTATTAACAAAGAACATAATTTATGCATGTTACTTGTAAGATAGTAAATCTAACCTGAAATTGTGTACTGTAACAAAATATTACAAAATGCGATAAACTCACCCGTTCTTAACGTTATTTTACCCGTGTTAATCCAGTTAGTTTAACTCATAGTTTACATATCCAATATGGCTGACGTTTTTTTCCGAAAATTTACTTTCGTTTTTGCGTCCAGGAAGTGATCGTTCAACAGCGATAGTAGTTTATCGGTAACTATAAATAGTACAGTATACAGAGTTTTAACACTAACCACATAAAGCGCGTATGTATCACTCGGAACACCTCGGGTAATTCCGTCATTTATCATCGAGTTGTTGTTATGTGTAGATTTACTGTCTACTGCAGAACAATCTCAAACACAGGAGATCTCAGACAGATCTCAGCCACAGTAAGCTGAAAAATAGCTGAGTTTAAGCTAAATAGCGTGAGTTTTGGTGCACAAGATGGTCACGTGGTAACTCAGACAGCGCTTGGGTTTTACTGCAGATATAATAACAGCCGACAATAAGGTTGAATATATAGCTATTTACTTGATATCTTATGTTAACAATCAAATGTATACTGGTTAAACGTATTACCGCGAATCTAAAGCTTCACCAGTACTATAAATTATGACACTGATAAACAATAGTCATAGACTTATAGATATTTTTTAATGTTTTAACAGTTGCCGATACGAAATGTAAAAACGGAAGTTTGGACTTAGCGTATGTCTAAAACAGCATTTGCAGTGTTAAATAATCGGCAGCATTTAACAAAAAACAACACCGAGACTTGGGGTGTGCTGGATTAAAATACATGATGTAGATGTACGGACAATGCACTAGCGGACATAGTCGAAAACTAGTAAACGGGACAACTCAAAAATTGGACTGAAAATACCGTTGACAGGTTAATTTTGTAAGGCACAGTTGTGTCTACTTAAGCCATCAAGGGCAATAACTCTAGTATATTCCGGCTAATCTGGCCAATCTGGCTCAACTGAAGATTGATAATGAATATACATGTGTTATAATATAGTGCGTTAAAACTGTTCGTAAGTTTTTTCAGGTTCATACTCAATATAGTATGATTAGACTGAACAGCAATATGAGTATAGTACTTGAATTTAAGCCTGGGGTCATACTTGTCAATTTTAATAATTTCCAGAACTTGAGGCCCGGTTTTACAAATTTTAAAATTACAAATATTATTGTACTTAAATGATAATAACAATTACCTATTGATATTACCATGAGCCAACTGCCGGTCCATAATTTATTATGATAAAACACATTTACGTTTTACGTTACATGGTACATGGTGTAAAAGAGCATATTTGTCCAGTTTAATCGCAAAAACTCTGGTAGAGTGAACCTCTGGGTGTCAGTAGCTATTATTGTTCTTGTTTCATTAAAAACCATTCCCCGATTTCTCAAGAATGAATGAAAAAGAGTACTTTAATTATTCTGGGGGCGATTACTCTGGCAAAGCTGAAGTGAACCTAATCCATCAACACAGGCGGCAGTGCGTACAAAATGCCAAACAACACACCTTCGTACTCTGCAGGGGATAACTTAACTTTACTGACGTGAAGAATATAGGTCTTATTTCTGAGTGTTTATAAGGTGTTACATCCAAATGATAACAATACATTAAGTGTCGATTGTACTCGAGACTTTAAAAGAGCTGCCATGTGTAATGTAACTTTATACATGTCGCATGATACCACACCGAGTCACAACGTAATAACCAGTCGTAGCACTGCCCTTATTTGCTGGGAGTAAAATATGTCCGTACAGTGCCTGCAGCTTTTGACAATGTTCCAGCCAATAATAAATCCTAAGACTTTCAGGTTACCGATGGACGATTTAATTTATGTGCTACGGTGTGATGTGATTTGCGTCAGTAAACAGTTACTGAAAGAGTTCATACAGACGGATGAATTAAAATCATTATTTTAATAAATGGAAATCGGTGAATGAATGCGCAATAAGTTTGTGATATAAATGGTATCAAACAATATCAATCTATATACCTCATCGGAATCCCATGAGCGACTTATTTCTTTACGCTCTATATATCGCAGACGACAGGTGTACTGAAACATAACAGAATGTCTGATGATGATCTAAATGGGGTCACCCTGCATTCTTATGACGGATATAATAACTTAAAGTCCCGTAAGTCAAATGTGAGAAATCATATAATAACATTTGCAATAGTAAAATCGCAGTTTTAGACATTTAGTTTTGCAAATGTTTACTATATTATGCTGTGTATATAACCAGTAAAATAGTTATCTTCATGAAAATAAATACACTTATTATTATCTTTAGTTAGATAAGTAATACTATAATGATGTACATTACTTACAATTGACTTTTGATATATCATTTTCATTTACGTATAGTTTTATTTCTTTTACTTTATAATATATATTTATCATAAAGACAAATAAATGTAGATATAGAACCGGTAATTAGTCAAGGCAAGACAGGCTGTAAACAACCTGATAAAATTGATCTAAAATTGTAAGTCCCACAGATGGAATACCTTAAGAATGATTTTTTATTAACGTCATAAAGTTTTCTCATAATGTATTTTCGCTATTCGTTGTTTTATTACGAAGGGACCAAAACTGGGCACGAACACCGGTGGACGATAACAAAGTCCCGGGGATAAACCACGCAACATAACCTGTGGTTAGAAGACAATAAAGTAAATACCTGATATAAAGACCAGCTCGCCATTAGTACCACCTCTCTACTGAGACCATTATTTATTGGGTAAAAAAAGCAATTCCTTGTATCAAACCAGCCCAATCTGTCCTTATCATTTAACTGTTGTGCTAAACCAGTGTAATTTCAATGAGGCATCGAATGTCATTAAACAATATATTTTCCTGTTTAAAAAACATATGCATTTATGCACAAAATAAACTTTGCAGTGGTGAAATGTGTTACTCCGTGCTTCAAAAATGTGTTCCAGTCTTAATATAAATCTACGAACAGCCTTCCAGCTGGCTTGCGGTAGGTCGATGGTTCTACCCGGATGCCACCATGCATTCGGGGGTCTTCCTCCACCTGAAATTAGATGGACGTCGCTTTATGACTGAAATATTGTCGAAGCGACGGTTAACTCAAATAGTCTAGTCTAGTCAAATAAAGTTGGCCATTTGGCTATAAGGATATTTTTTTTTACTTATTCTTCCTAAGTATAGACATATTCTACCAATGAAATTCGTTAAAATATTAATATGGTCTTATATTACGACATCATCCGTAAATAAGATGAACGTGAGAGTGAGGTTAGACAGCTATCCCTAAAAAAAAGACGAAATTTATTCTGCTGAGTATTGAACTCGCATCACAAGGTTACAAACATGAATGACAAAATTGACCTTTCTTTGAAGTCTCAGATGTCTAGATCGAATTATAATGACTTTGTCTTGGTTATGTACGTCAAACCCCTCAATTTTGATGCACACATTGGCCTCACTAGGCACTGTATTTACACACCGCAAAGGCAGCATTACTCGCGACAAAGATGCTTGAATCTAGAACACAGATGGTGAGTATATCCTGTGTATGTTGGATCAACATCGCTTAACTTGGTTTTCATATGCTTGTCAGCTTCTTCATAATGACTGCCTAAGTCCCGACGATAGTTAGTTCTCTCCTATGTGCTTTATATTTCCCTGGAAGTATTCCATTACATTAATGCATGCATATAATGTGAACTGTATAGACAAAGTAAGGAGCGGTAACGCCAAGAAGCTTGGGCAAAAGTTATTTTAATTATTCGGGTCGCCTTCCCTACATCTGAAATAAAGTATTTGCTCGCTACCTCGAATTAGGAAACATTCCTCGGAATATAGCATTTTACACTATTTATCATGATATAGGAATGTGTATATACTCTAGCATCGTCTAATACCCACGTCCGGTCAATCAAATAATCTAAAGGCCGTGGGATTTTACACCTGTATTTTGTCGTTTTAATGTTATTTCATTGTTAACTCATCCCAGAGATTGCTTTTACAGCAATGTTTTTTTTGTTATTTTTTTTTTTTTTGCTTACGGGGCTTTTAAACCTCCGTGCCAGCGAGTATTTCATTTAATCACAATCTGAAAAGCAAAATCAGGATAAACAAAACCAACAAAAGAAACCAGAGAAACAAATCAACCCCCACCTCAGTAAAGTGGAAAGAGTATGATTGACAATGGCATATTTCCTGTTATGTGATATTAGAATTAGAACATGTAAAATGAATAAGACATAGCTTAGCGTATTATTTAGTGGTAGAGTGTCTGCTCTGCTTTCGGAAGGTCTGGGGTTCGAATCCCAGCGGAGGCACATTCCTCTGGTAATCGCGTAAACCAGAGACGTGATGAATACCAGATGTACCCTTGCCTCACACTCAGCAAGTTGGGATTGCTATGGGAACTAGAGCCATGATAAATTGACAAACCATTAAAAACACTATCACTTGACATACATGTACAAGCATTTAACTCATTATAACTTGTTAATTTGAACATACTTAAGTCAAGCCCGACCTTCAGACGTGCGTGGTAAGGTTACCCAGCAGTCATTTCAAATCAAACAATAAATATGAACCTCTTACACTAAATCATGAAGCTTGTATTTCAATTTGAACAAATCGCGTTCTTCAAGATATTGTGCAATCTTTTAAAAAAGGGTATTTTTGTTTTGCTATACTAACATTAATTCCTTACAAAATGTTTTCCAATTGAGCCTAATGATTCAATGTCAACGGGTATATTTATTTAGCGTATATCCAAATGACCACCCCCTTTTTTAGTGATAATTTTAGCTAAGTAAGACGAAAAGCCCAGATGGTTAATATTAAATAAAACTATTTTAAAAGATTTCAAGGAAAGGTACATCCAACTAGATAGTGTTAGTTAACTATCAGATATTTTTATGAAGTAGCTCAAATTTGAATACACCAGCAATGCCTTTGGCTAGTCTATAATCGATAAAGACCGACGACCGTACATGTAGTTTGCTTGTCCTACCATTCAACTTTATCGCACATGATAACCTACTTTCCTAAGTCGCATTATTTACACATTTATGTTTTATTATGGCGAAGCAGTGTTAGAATGTAGCACACAGGATGTGTCAATATCCTGTGTATGTCTGATCAACATCGCGTTCCTGGGTCAGCTTCTTCAGAATCTCTGTCGACGTGCAGACGATGATCATCCTCAACCAATATACTTTATATTGTACCGACAGTGCTCCATTAGATTATCCATGTTGAACGTATGCGTGTGAAGTAATAACCGCTTAGTAACAGGCGCTAACTACGACTGGATAAAAGTTGTGTTCGTTTGAATTGTCTCCCCTGCATCAGACATGTAGCTCAAATGTGCATATGCTTAAATGTCCCGCCGACAATATTTCAAACATAGTAAGTATCTTATTTTATTCCTGATAAGTCATAAAAATAAATAAAATATATTAGCTGATATCATCGCAAGATCGAATCTTATCTTACATTCCCAGTAGCGTGTCTTAAGTTAACAATATGACGCCATTGTTTCCACAAATCTTAACGAAAAGAGCGAACTTAAAACAATATAGTAAAGTAATTAATATCATTTACCATAGATAACATGTCATCATCTTCAAAACGATACCGTTTTCATATATTCCCATTTTAAAGTATCGTCGCTGCGTTCATAACATTTCACCATATGACGTCAAACCGGTGACGTTAAAAAGGCCACTCACCGCGTGGGTTCGATTCCCGGCTGGGTCATTCGGGTTTTCATGTGAGGAAGCCTTCCAGCAGGCTTGCGGTAGGTCGGTGGTTCTACCCGGATGCCTCCGTGCATTCGGTGTCTTCCTCCACCTGTTATTAGCTGGACGTCGCTATATGACTAAAATATTGTCGAGGCGACGGTAAAAAGTGTCTTAAATCTTTTAGGTTGGCTTCAGAAGAAGCGCTATATAATCTAAAGGGCAATACAATATTATTAAATAAATGTTACTTTTTATTATATTGTAAGGTCGTTTTCTATTTCACCCGAAGTCATATAATGTATCACAAATCTAAGACTCATGATATGGTAATAACAAAATGTATGAAATTGTCTTAGCCTAGGGTCATATACAATGCTTTTTACGTGTACCTTATGCTGTATGAATACGTGAACATCGTCGTTTATACGCATGCCATACTACAGTGTCCTTCTTCCAAACGTTCATATACACGTGACACAGATAAGTTGGATACCTCTTAAATATAAATATGTGTTGAATTGTGAATATGTATAATAGGACTCGTGTAGTTAAAATGGGGACACAAAACCGATTTTGTTGTTTTGTAACACTTTTTTAAAGTTGCTGCGTGGTAAGTCGAGGTTCCCCGAAAAATAGTAGACGTTTTTAAAACAATAAGAAGAATCCACTATATACAGTTTTCCCCAGAAATGTTACCTTTTTAGATTTATCCAATTTGGATGGATTCACCATACATTCTCGCAAACTGTGCAATTTTATTTTTTAAACACAAATAAAACAACTACTGAATGATAATTGAATAACTGTGATAATCTGCATACATAGTGATGTTTCGGATCGGCGCCAAATCCAACACAAAAATCAGCTCGTTCACCGAATAATATAGATAAACAATTAATCTAAATAAAATATACTGTTATGTTTTTAGTTTAGAACACTTTCAGTACAGAATGTTAAGTAGTGAATTTCAGAATATGTATTGCCGGCTGGGCCGAAAGACCTTAAAATGCTCGGATAATCGCAAGGCTCGATAACTGAGAATATTTCATTTTTTTTTCTCCGCGTTAAAACTTGATTTACGCAAAAGGCTCGGAAAAAAGCTTCTCGAAATATCGCTTGCTTACAGTTATATGATATATGTTAATATGTGTGTAGTAAACATTTTAATACCCGATATGTATAATCAAAAAGACAGACATGCGTTGTGATAAAAGGCAAACAGAAGATATGTTTAATATCTGGTGCCCAAGCGTTAAACATCGCGTTCGCATGTTGTAATAGCTTCTGTTACCGCGTGCAAATGCGATAAGTACTGTGTGCAAATGCGATAGTTATTGCGTTCGCACGCAAAATTGATAGTTTTTCGCACGAACGTAGGGAATATTGTGTGCGAAAGCGATAGCAAAAACTATCTCCCATGCCCCATTCATGCAATCGTTATACTGTGCTTTTGTCTATAATGACTTATTTAAAATAAGATGAGAGGAAAAACAAGCAAACATAAAATATGAAAGCAATATGAATGGAATTTAATTTCAGTTTGATTTCATATAAGTATAAAATGCATTGTATTTCCTTTTTCTTTTATTTCGTTGAGGTCTCATGTTTGAAGGCGAATGGGGGGGGGGGGGGGCGGGCAGCATATGGTAGACTATTTTCAGGGGTCTCATGTTTGTATGCGGTTTATTTTCGTGGGGGGTGGTCGACTGTTTTCGGGGGTTTTAATTTTTGCGGGATACTTAATTTCGGGAGGTGGGGATTGTAGACTAGTTTTTTTTTGGGGGGGGGGGGATACTTAATTTTCAGTATCAGTTTAATATATCTATAATATAAGCACGCGTGTACGAACGTATCAATAATCCATTATATCGCATTAAAAACTACAAATCAGTTTCAACTTCCTCGTAAAAAATGTTAAGGATTTTGCTTATCTTGTTTGCTGATTTCTACTTAGCATTCACCAATGAATTCAGTTTCTGAAAAATTGGCCACGCAGACCAATTCGGTATAGACTTTAATGAAAAGACCATCAGTATATGTATTTTTAAATACATTTTGGTAAACTCATACCACTTCTGCTTTACACTGATTGCTTAATATGAAGTATTTTCCCGTTCAAATTTATTGTAATTCTTTATTCTATCGGTCATGATTTGGCAGTTACAAAGATGAAACTACATTTAAGCCCACGACTTTCAATTGTCTTTACATGATATAAATTTATGTATACATAATTTCTGGAAATAAATTCATTTCAACAACATTTGTTTGCAAAATTAATTTTAGATTCCCGGTGTGTACAGTTGTTAGCAGTGATTTGATATCAGTAAACGATACTATGGAAACATGGAAATGATTCGAGAATGGGTTAACTTGATGTTCTTTGATAACCGCAAGGCTCGGAAAGCCGATATTTGTTTTTCATTATACCATGTCTGTTTCTCATCCTATGGAGTGGGTGTACACTTCAAATTATACACGGTTCTCGGATTATCGCTCCTCGGAAAACTGTTATCTGATACTGCAAAAAATCCAGTTATATATCAAAGTTCAGCTAAAAGAAGGTGGATGAGACTCTAAGTGGCTATATATATAGGGGTTGCAAATGTGAAATTAAGTCGGCAACGGTTCCCTCTCGGCAACGGACAAGACAAGAACCTTGGCTATTAGCTTGATCTGTACGTTTGCTTCCGTTGTCAATAGCTACGTCATATAAATCTGTCTCATAGTAATATCACATCGTAGACATGATATCACACCAGTTTGAAATTCTAAGTAATATTTTTCATTAAGAGAGAACAGTTAAGAAGCTAGAACGTGCGAAGCGAGTGACGGCTTCTTAACTGTTCATATTTCCCTTAATGAACCCTGATTAACTTTGTGTGGAATTTACCCCCCGAAAAATAATTATCAAAATAAAAACAAAATGGGTGTCGA
>CM037778.1:59084422-59134422 GCA_021229015.1 Solen grandis
CAGGACTTTGGATCATAATGTTGAGGGTTGGACTGTGAAGTGAAAAGACACTCTGGTGGTCATCTCTGACATAAAGTTTAATCTTAAACTTTGACATCACCGCTAGATTTGGGGATGACACTTAAGAGTTGAGGTCACAGAACATGCTTTATGTTTTGAAAACTGGGGGCCAGACCATACCTGGAAAGTTCTTAGGGTTTAGTTTCTGTCATTTTTCAGAAAGAGATGGGTTTTCAGACTATTTTTTTCGGGTAATGGGGAGTGGGGTGGATTTATCATGCTAACTTGATCAGATGATAAAAATAGCTCAAAGTGCAGTAAGAGCCATATATGAATTACATAATATGAATACTGTCTTGTTGCATCCTGTTTGGCTTTACAGTTACATTTTTTCCATATTGTTTTGTCAGTGCGAAGTAGAAGGATGATTTATTGCCTACCCTGACAACTCTAGTTCAAAGTGTCATTGTAAACCTTTATGATGATTTTTATGGAAAATAATGTAAAAGCAGAATGTAAAATGATGTATTCATAAAGTAAGGCAAATCATCCATATAGTTTTAAAATAAAAACTGAAATAGTTTCAGTCTTTGTAAGTTTTTTTTTTTTTTAATATTTTCTTTTTATTGGAAGAGAAACTTAAAATTGTGATATCTCTTAATTTATCGAAGTGATTTTTTATTTTGACAGCTGATCAGAATCTTGGAGAAGCTTACAAAACATCAGAGTATTCTCCCTTTGATGCCAGAGAGCTAGCCCTGTTGCTAGGCAACAAGCAACAACTCATTCTGATACAGAGAAAGGGTTTGACAATAGAGGATAACAGTTGGAGGAGGCAGGATCCACATACAGGTGTTCATGAACAACTTGGTAAACTTGTGGAAGATTTTCATGAAGACCATTTGATTGGTGACTCAACCTTCATCACACAAATGTGCCATTGTGCACAATGAACTGCTGTAGGAAAGACAAATTATACTGAAAAAGTTCTCAGTCAAGATATGTCTTTACAGTTTTTTGTCTTCAAGGTACTGAGAGGTAGTGAAAAATATGAAACTGTTATCGTCTGGGAGGAGGTTATTTTCAAAGCAGAAATAAACAGCTTGAAGATCAAGCTATAAGTACAACTTATGTTTTTTAGAACAAAGGATAAATCTAATCCAGGGCCTGGGAGTGAGAATCCTCAGTGCTACCAGACTCTTGCAGATAGGGGTCAGTATTGACACGAGCACAGACACTGGCTGCCAGCAAAGTGCTTGGCTGATATAGGGGAGATAACTCTTGTAACAACTGGTGTACTTTAAGGGAAGTAACCCTTGTATGGCATTGGAGGATCAAAGTTGTTTCCAGGAAGATTTATCTTGCAAAATTCAAATACTTGAATAATGGTTCTGTCCTTCTAAATAAACATGAAAAATGGTGCTTCATTACCTTGTGATGATAAAGATTCTTTACCTTAAACTCATTTTCTTACTGGTGATTGGGAAACAAGTTTTTACAACTTGTACTAATCCCTTTGACAAGACCAGAACTTGGCACCAAGGAAGGCCATTAAAACTTCTTTTACCAGTACTGGGCACCTTGGAAGGCCATTAAAACTTCTTTTTCCAGTACTGGGCACCTTGGAAGGCCATTAAAACTTCTTTTTCCAGTACTGGGCACCAGGAAAGGCCATTAAAACTTCTTTTACCAGTACTGGGCACCAGGGAAGGCCATTAAAACTTCTTTTATCAGTACTGGGCACCTGGGAAGGCCATTAAAAACATATTGCACCCAAAAGGGTTCAAACCCACCTTTAGATCAGCAGTCATGTATATTACCACCAGACCGTGATTCCCATTTTTACCTTGTCATAAAGATTACCCAGTCCATTTCCTCAAAGCTATCACTGTTTCAGTCTAATTTAGAAGGTCAATAATTCTGGAGGAAGGTTTGGAGTCGATATAAACTTACCATGGTGTTTGTTTATTGTAGAAATTAAATGAATGTTGTTATTATTGTGTAATATGTTATAGAAATAAATTCATCCTAGTCATTTTTCTCTTGCTTGTCAATGTGTATCATTAACATTGGTGATTTTATACCTCTTCTCCAAGGAGTAAGTGGGAAATATATTGGAACCAAATACATCTGTGAGTTTCATTGCTTCTCCATCTTTTAGTAAAATATCTTTTCTTGAGTTCTGGAATTGTTTTCGTGTTTATAGGGTTTAATGTTCCACAGACAGCATATCAGTAATTTGGAGACTATATGAACTTGTTACAGATAGTGCTGCCACACTGCAGTATCACATATTGTAGACATTTGACATGTCGCATTATCCCAAAACTGGTCCAAACAGTCCTGGAACTACCTTCATATGCTGAGCGCCAAGCACAGAAGCTATACCAGAACCATTTTTTATAATCTTAATTTAGAGTCAAGTTAATTAATTTGGCTCAAAGAAGTTAAATCTTGATAAGCACAATTTTAAACTTCTTCTTGATAAGCATAATTTTAAATTTTTAGTATGGCTTATCTTTTATCAGGAGAAAAAATTAGTTTACCAAACAAATTTGAATTTGTAGTTTAGTAACTGGTTTTACCTTTGTCATATTTTTAACTTGTAATACCTGGTAGGTATTTTATTTAATCTTCTTTTCTGCCTTTTATAATATTAACTCAAGTTTCTTTTTATGACTTACTGAATATCAACTTAATTGAACTTAAAATAAAGGGCATGGTGACACCAAGGTTTCTTTACATGAATAAAGAAGCAGTTACAACAGTTTTACCCCAAGCCTGATACGGTAAATGAATGAAGGGGGTATTTAATCACAGTGATATTGACAAAACACCACACTGGCCCAATGTTCTCAAAGGTATGCTCTTTAGTATATTTTTCATTCTCAAACTCAAATATGGCCAAAAGATTATTTGAATTTTAGGAACAACATCTAAGTTTGAGTCTGAGATTGTACTTAGTATTATCAAAAACATGAAGCAAGATTCTTACATACAATCAAGGTAGAGTGCAGTAATGGAGAAAGAATAAAAAGAAAACTTCACTTATATTCAAGCATAGTTTATTAGGATTGGGTAACATCAAATCATAATGCAAGAACCTAACTGACACAGATCTATGTACATCAAGGTCGTGCAGGAGGAACAACATTAGACTGGTGCTACCATTATTCAACAGAACACATTGTCATCATCCTCAAGGAGCTTTCAACTGTGGACTGGTCCTAGGCCTCACCCTGCAGACACCTGCCCAGGGGGTAGTTTGATCTGTGATTACTGTGGTAGAATATGATTCTTAAGTCTTATTCATCTATTGCTTAGTTACTCAAGTAACACTTCAATTGGGACGGTTTTCAACTATAATTATCTACCAGTATCATCTATGGTTCAACATTAGAAAATCAATGGCCAAACCATAATTTATATTCAGATAACCACTTTACATGTTCTCTCCTCAAAGCTTGTGCCATGAATGTGGCCAAGGTTGTCATTGACGTAAACCATTTGTACCCTAAATACAACTTAAAGAGATCAAACTACCTCCAGAAGACTCAGGATCAATCAGATGCTTGTCCACACGAACTAGTCGGTCAGGATCATCCAGAATCCTGCAGAAGCAGAAAGCTCACAGATGTGTGCAGACCAGCAGCTGGTTCCCGTACAACTAAATAGAAACAAAACAAGCCCGGCACTGAAACCAGCTAGTGAGTGTGAACACAACCGGTTCCCTGCTTCTGCTTACCACAGTCAACAACTGAGTCTGAAAACAATGTATGGTCAACAAAACAAAGCAGCATTGTCTTCATTTTCTATTACACATAATAAAAAAACTCATGTAAAATGATGTGGATTAGATTGGAGATGATTGCAGACAAGAGAAATAATCCTATGATTGGCCATTAATGTACAGTGTAACTCCTAGTCATTTATAATAATTAAGGGGACAAAGGCACAACTAGTACACGGGGACCACACTGACCTAAACAGTCATCTATCCTGGATCAGAATCACAGATGATTGGACAACACAAAACTACATGTCATGTGAATGTTGTTTGGAATTATGCTAAAAGGAAAGTAAAAAAACTTCAGCCATAGTATGTACCAGTTGTGAGTCCAAAATCAGTATCCCTTTACCTAAAAAAAAGGGACATATTTTGGCACATTTGCAATCAAGATGAGCAAAAGATTAAAAAAAAAAAATGCTTTCAGAAACTGTCTGATCAGGGTCTCCTCTGTTTGCTCATACACTATTGAATCTCAGATTCTATACAGTCTTAACAGCATAGAAAAATCAATTGTTTCATATAGATCTACCATTTAAAGTTTACTGAATTCATATTCATAAAATCATAAATTTGTAAAAGAATATTCATAAGATAAAAGGTTAAAGTACTTTTGTAATGTTAATTTTTCTCCTGAAAAAAAAAAAAAAAATTTTTTTTTCTTCTTTTTTTCCTTTTTAATGTCAAAACTTAGTTCAAAGTTTCTTCAGCAAAACCAGTAGAACTGCCGTGCGTTCAGTATGCCAGACCACATGTAACCATACGCTTACAGTCAGCTATGAAACTGTCAATGTCATAAACCACGCTGTTCGTATATCTATTAACAGCATAAGGTGCACATGGACAGCATTGTATATGGTCACCAGGCAACTCCATAGCTGACTGTAAATGACCAGTTGCATACGATTTGGCATACTGAAAGCAGGCCAGGACATTAGAAAATGTTTTGGGAAATTCTATATCACTGCTAATACAATGAAAGGCTGGATATTGTACTACCAATTGCTTTGGCTTTAAATGGAAATAAACAGAACTAGGCCATATTTAAGTAATAAAGAGATGAAACAAATTTACAAGAAATGTGTCACATGATAAAGTTCATCATAAGTGTGTCCTTTATGACAATCACAAAAAAGAGCCCTAGTTTCTGACCTCCATTCTGCAATCACAAGCTTCGAAAATTCCTCGTATAGAAAAAAGGTTAAAAAAAAAAAAAGTTAACATTCAAAATATGCATTTACAAACATTTCATTTCTGCAAACACGTCTAAGTAGATAATGTAAGTTGAGTATACTAGTACATGTGTAACAATTACCAATAAATGACTGACACAAACTGGAAGGCATTACAGTAAGAAAGACTGGTATATAACTAATACAGGGTCAACACAGATGTTTCCAGAAGGTAATACATACAAATCATTGTATTATGTTCTATTGACACTTGTGTAACTGTCTACTGAAACTCCTGAAACAGTGCACTGACACTTGTGTAATATTCTAATGAAACTTGTGTAACAGTTTACTGACAATCTTTACCACAGGCTGGTGTCAACTCTTTCAGAGGAATCTCTATAGCTGGTGATCTAGGGAACAGAATACTTACACATGATATCAATTTAATACAATATTGTTTTTTTCTAAAAAGTGATGAAATTTGTTTATGTGTAGATCCACTACCATTCAATCCATTGTGACACCAGTATCAATTTAACAGTTTGTAACATGGACCTGAAGTCATTCATTTTCTAATGTCATTTTAACAACGTCCAACACAATGCAGATACACATGTACTTTCAATTGAGTATTGTGGTAATTAATTCAACATCTGATTACTGCAACAGTTTTCTGAACTGCCTGATTTATACAGCTATAAGTCAAACTTGCTAAATCAAATCTTATATGAAAGATAAACCATGATTGATGGCCTAAACCTTTATCACATGAGAAAACACACGGAGATGACATACACAACCAATAGAATGTGGACCGGCCTGTAAGTAACATGAAGGAATGGTCAGGTTTTAAACTGTTTGGTATTCAAATGAAGGCTGCTTATAACAAAGAAGTCAATCAGTGTGATTCAGCTTTACTATGGTTTAAACTGAATTCTTTTACATCAATGCCAAACAAGTGTTTATAACTTCAACTCATTCTTCTCCATGGTTCCTTGGTTGGACCAGTACTTTGTGCCTTGAGAGTTCATGAAAGGTTTTCTGACCTTAAACAGAACTCAAACCCACAGCCCTAAGATCCACAGTAACATATGCTACCACAGGACCACAATGCCATGACACGAGTGTATCAGTGATAAAGGGTTTCCTAACACTACTGGATAACTACAGTGTCTATACACAAGCAATGTTAAACATCAGATAAGTAGAAAAATAATGCCCTGCCCTTTATCCTCCACTACAACACAATCGTCCCCTCTAACAATTTTGGCATTCTACATACATCACATTCTGCTCTGTAAAAAAAAATCAAAACATATGTACAAGTCTCTCATATTTAGAAAAAATGTAAACTACAATGTACTATGTACAAGTTTTTTTTTCTTTTCTTTTCCATAAAAATATGAATATTGAGAGTAATAAACACACACAAGACAGTGTACCTATCTTTTTACCAAAGTGCAATCAATTACAGGTATGTGAAGATGTGCTGGAAAGAAAAAAAAATGTTTACATCTGAACAAGACTTGGCATGATAGTTACTTTAGAAATCATTCATGAGTGAAATTAACATTCAAGTTATTATTGCAACAGAGTCAAATTCTTCTCAAATGTACAAGGATCTAATCAGAATAGGGGATGTTTTACAATTATCCAGATGCTAATCTAACTGATAAAGAAATAAATCTTAAAAAGCCTTCATTACAATTACACAAACAGTAATGAACAATGGCTGCCAATGTACAGCACACATAGATATGTAAGTCAGTGGTATTTGGACTGTGTGGTACATGCACACCACTCCACTGGCACTGGGAATCAGCCCTACACACCCAGGGGAGAAAATCTCACTTTAAAGTTCATGAGGTATAAAAATGCTATTGGTTTAGTGGTGAATGCATCATATTATATATTCTTCCTCCTTAACAACTGTTTTTTTTTTTGTTTTTTTTTTTTCTGTCAGCTTTCTACTGAGAAGCCTTTCCCCCTGAGAGGTTCAGCTGATTCCATTTGTCAAGTGCAAGCAGGGTACCAGCACACTGTATTAAGCAGTGATAGGGTCTAAGTAAGGCACTATAGGCCGGGGACCAGACACTCTTCATGTCCTTCAAGTATAAAACTCATGTGAGCCAAGATTTGAAAGGGACCATCTGAGACCCCAAGAGTTGAAAAGGGCAGAAAACTAATAGTGTGAAAAAATCACTTTTTATTTTCAGGTCCCTCAACCAATACTGCCATACCAAGGCCCAGACTGTCTCTCATGTTTATTCTATACACAACACATATGTACAGGAAAAAAAATAAATAAATAGAAAATGCAATATATATACCATTTAGGAAAATATAAACGACAACAAAAACAAACTTTAACAGAATTCATTAAATTTGATTAACTTTTCATTGACTAAACTCTCCACCTCTCTTAAATTTGAATAATTTTATTTTCATGGAATAATTTAATATCAAATTTATATAGCATTTAATCTTACCTAAATCTTATAAAATACTTTATCTTTCCTGTGAGCTTTCCTATGACATTCATCAAATAATTTTAACCCTTTCACTCATAGAGGAAACCATGAAAAGACCTATGCGAACAGCATAAAACCAGATCAGCCTGTGAGTAACTCGCAGGCTGATCAGGTTTTATGCTGTTCGCTGCTCCTCAGTGGTCTGGAAATGAGGATTTTGTAATTAAATTTGGTAAGGTTTAACTGTGGTTTTCTGCAGATCATGCTTTATGTGGTACCTATTGAGTGCGTCAAAATGAGTCTATATGAGGGAAAGGGTTAATTAACATGTGACGTGAAACAAATCTAAATACTATCAGCTGCAAGTATATGCTGAAGATACTAAATACAAATGAACCCACTCACTGCAACATGCTCACAGAAAAATATAGTTGATGCATCTTAATTTCTTTTAACCCTTTCCCTCATAGAGGACACCATGAAAAGACCTATGCGAACAGCATAAAACCAGATCAGCCTGCGAGTAACTCGCTGGCTGATCAGGTTTTATGCTGTTCGCTGCTTCTCAGTGGTCTGGAAATGAGGATTTTATAATTAAATTTGGTGAGATTTAACTGTGGTTTTCTGCAGATCAGGCTTTATGTGGTACCTATTGAGTGCGTCAAAATGAATCTATATGAGGGAAAGGGTTAATCATAGGTATCTATGGTCTACTATAGGTTATTTTCTCCACTTCATTGACTCTGTTTGAGGAGGAGTGAATTAGTAAAGTCAATCAATGAAGTGAATCGTGTCATGAAGACAAAACACAAGTAACTGCTCAATGACAAACTTCATACATCTCGACTGTTTGCATTCTATAATTTCTAAACATTTACTGTTATAAATATGGTGAGAAGCTTTATCCGCATGTTCTGGAATGTAAACAATACTACTACAGTGAAAAAAAAGGTCAAAACAGCATGATAAAGGGAGATAATTCAGTCTAGTATTTTTTTTTACAGTACTGATCTTATATTCATGATTTATCAAAGACCTATTTTTCTCTCTCTCTCTTTTTTTTTTAAATACATGATTGAATCAAATAAATATTGATGATTTTATTTCTATCAATTATTATATAACATGAACTTAAAACCTCAGCTTAAACATACATGAAAACTAAACAAATAACTATGTAAATTGACGGATGCAGTGGTAGATACTTTAATACTATTGTGTCAGCAGGAGAAGGATGGTCCCAAATATTTGAGGTGGTGGCTATAACAGACCACACATTGCTGATCTACCTCATGCGTTGCCTCAGCAACATCAAAATTGCTTTTTTTTTACTGCAGTGGTTATCCACACATTGTTAACATCAAGTTGTTGTTTTATCTCTACCAATAAAACACCCCTGCTACACAGCTCTAACTCAGCAAAATACATTACATTTTTCATCAGAAAGGGGCAAAAATGCATCTTTCACTGGTGATGAATTTCCTGTGCAACAGTGCATTTCTGTTCTTCATAGGCCTCTATTTACATTCAATGTTCTGTGAAATGGGATGTGACAACATGACTGGTTCAAATATAGCCGCACATCATTTTGTGAAGCTGGGGGTATTCATATCTGAACATTTTACATACAGGATACATACAACTGTAATCAGGGACTGAAGCCAGCTTCAGGTTCAAATAAACATAAAATAATTATTCATACTTTATTAAGTAACAAGGGAAAATAACTCTTTATTAAAATTATATATAAACAATTTCAATTGATCAAGATATTTTTGTTTCAACCAAAGAGTTTAGGAATGATAAATAACAAAATTTACTTAAGAATTGATTGGCTACAAAAAATGTCTAATTTGATAGCCCTTTGAGGTATAAAACTAATTACAGTTTCAAATATTTTTCTTATAGTTACGTCAACATCTCTGCTACCATATAACTAACTGCAAAACTCGAAATAAGCCAAATACCAATAATGGTGGGGAAGAGAACAAAATTTTGTACATTCAAAAGAAAAGAAAGAACAATTCTTTTAATAAATAAGCATAAAAATGAAGCACTATACACCTGTCATACAATTGAATATATTTTCTCTTTATTTTTGTAATACGATTCTCTTTATTTTTGTAATACAGTATCATTACTGGGAAACTTAAACTTGTGAATCTGGTAATTTTATGGAACTGTTGATGAAATGAATTATTTGAAGTATTCAAAAATGACACATAGAAGAAAAAAAAAAAAAAATCAAATGCACCTGTGCATAAAGTGTTTTGACAGTATCAGCCTAAACTGGTGATTTATTCCTCTTAAGAAATCTACATTTACACATTTCCAAGTACAGGTCTTGGTTCTAAATGAATCAACATAGCATTGAGAATACGGGCCACACATCAATCACACTCTATGCTAGGGGAAAAATATGCAGCCATCAGGAGTAAGGTTAAACAGCCAAACTGCATGATACCAAATAAGCATTCTTTTTTAGTATGAAATCTGTAAGAATGAGAGAATGTTGTTTTAAACATTAAATCTAATTAAGAAATGGCCCATTTCTTTCTCAGCTCACAGGTCAGAAATCCCTGCTTCAGCTGAAAAAAACACACAGTCATTTAGTGAAATGTTCAATCTGAGTAGTAAATGTTTTAATGCAGAAGTTCAACAACATCTGAAGCTTGCACAGGGTACTGAACAAGTTCATGTTAAACTTCTGTGGCTGACTGCTAGATTCATAAAACCGAAAGCTGAATGAAATCTCTGCCGATGAAGCATACGATTGTTCAGGCCAATGTTTTGATATGACATGTTGCATGATATATGAAAATCATATAAACAATGATGTGTATAAAATGCTGTTTAGTATTTAACATGGTAGTTGGTCAATACTTGCCATTTGTATTAGCATGGAAAAACTGGATGGGTTCTAAAGAAATGTCCCTAGTGAGATAGCTGTGATATTGCACCAGTATTATATACTTGGTTGTCATGGTGATGATACGAATCAGACAACCATCAACCCCACCCACTCTACATGGGGTCATAAGTGAACGACACTAGGCATCTCAACTGTAAACTGCAAAATGAGCTTCAAGTTCATACCAGTGACAGGGGTGGATGATGATGATAGATGCCTGTACATTTAATTGGTCGACATTTCTCATGCTGTTATCCCACAACATTTCTGCTTTTTGATTAATCTGTATTTCTTTTATGTCTCCTATGAACTGTACATATCTGGTCTGGAAGAAACTGAAATTGCTCCCTGAACCTTGTGTCTCTTGTCTTTAATCTCTCCTGTCTTATAAAATAAAAAAAGGATTAAAAATTTCACAGGGGGTTGGATGTATTTACCAATTTTTCTATAAAGTAACAGTTTAAATATTCATTATTATGATATGAATATATCATTAATATCAAGCTGATTACTAGACTGGTTCTCTTACACCTGGTACTGTGAAATCATTCATTTTCGTGGGACACTAATTTTTGTCAATTTTGTAGACAGTTTTATCCACGAACATTAATCCCCATGAAAACTCTGATATAAACTTCGTTTTTTAGAACATAGATCCACGAATAAATGTACCCATGAAACTCCCTTAGGTATATAATCAACAAAATTTAAGGTCAACGAGAATTAATGATTTTACAGTACATTCCAGTACTTCATATTTAGGGCATTACTGAACACAGATCAACAGCGACCATTTGTTCGGATTAGAAAAAAAAGAAAAAAAAAGGACACTTATATAAAAGAAATTTGATGTTTTTCTGTTAAATTTTCAATGACTCCCTAAGATCATTTTTTAAGTGAGCAAGTAATGTGTATAAGGTACAGTCTAGAGATTGGTTCGCTGACAACGCTACGCATGGTCCCACATTCTGTGTCTGATAGAATCCTGTCTGGAGTGGAAAAATTCTGCCATCTATGCTATAGTAGTCATTGATTTTGTGCTGGTATAATGGACCTTAGCAATGCTTACATATATATTAAAATCCAATTATCCAATAGCTACAATGGAATATCATGTGATATAAGGTTGACCTGGTCTATACAAAAGATTACATAGATACTGAGCAGAAGACCTGGTCACGAATGGAAACTACTCCCCTAACTGGCTATTCTCATCATCTCAGCTTGACTGAAAATTGGAATAAGCTGCACAAAACATGGGACTAGACTATGGCTACAGTGTTAAATCAAATTTCACATTTGAAGCGCATGTAAGCCCCATGCCATATATGTAGCAAAGCAACTGCTGTCATGTCTCAATTAATTAATATCATGATTTTCATATAAAATATTCTTTCTCTTAGAGAATTTTCAAATCATGATGACCTCATTTTCTTATCTTTCTCATGAAACTTTTAAATTATACTGTCAATCAGAATATTTACAACATTATGATCAAAGATTTTCATTTTTCCAGAGTGTACTCTGAATTTATAATCACTAAGTAGATTTTTTTTATTTCAATGACAAAATAAATATTAAGATACTTGAATTTAGACAAATAAACAATGAATAGTGTAAAAATTTATGCTTTATGCTAAAAATTCATGATGGCGTGGACCAACTTTTTTTTGTAAAAATGTGACATTTGAAATGACACATTTGTTAGTGTGTGTCAGTTGTATTAAAGCATCCAACAACGAGCTAACAACTAAATGTCATTGTCTTGTATAGGACTCTTTATAGCAGAATGATACACAGGGTTTCACTGGTCCACAAACAGCACTAATTGCTTTCTAACGAGATATGTGCGTACATGTGTGCGTGTATTACAGGGGGTCCCCTCCAGTCCTTATCTGCCCAAGCCAGGGGGGCTGATGTGCACAACCTGTCTCAAGGACAAACACGGACATAGGAGTTGGTTTGGGGGGAGATGGGGGATGAAGATGATACTAGAGTATCTACAAATGAAATGGAATGCCTCACTCTAAGCAAAAAAAGTACAAAGAAACATCAGGACTGAGTTATAAATAGTTCAGAAGGTTATAAAGCTTGGTCAAACACAGCAAAGTCTGTGACAGCTTTTTTTTAAATGGTCAAGAAAAAGACAACTTTCAGAATTTCGAAAATAGGTTTAGTAATACAAGATTCCTTTTTATTACAGTAATTTGTTATTCTTGAAAGAACATTTAACTTCAAAATGAAAATTTTGTTATGCTTCACACTTATAAGAAGCCAATTACCAACATTTGTTATGACTGACACTTCATCTAACAATTTCCCTGATTGTAATGAGTTTAAAATCACACAACATATCTAACATGTGTTGATACACAACCAACTAAACACTGCCATAAGAGGCATTTGTAAAATACTACTCATTCAATAGGTATAGGAAATCAGAAATAGGAAGCTTATTTTCCCTTCCCTTTTAACTGATTGTATCATTTAAATATGGGAAATGAGAGGAAGATAGTTTGATAGAAAACTGAACATGTCTTATCTTAGACCATCAAAAAAAGCACAAAAAATAATCAATCATTGTACACAAATGGCACAGCATGTTAAAATAAGTCACAAATTTAAACTGCAGAATAAAAAAAACAACATTCCGATAAATGTGGACCCATCAATATAACAATTATGCCAGTCTATACGAAAAACACATGATAAATATATACAAATTAGTATTAAATTAAAAGTTATTTTCTGTCTCAAATACAACTCGTTGTTCAACCGAGCACAATACTTTGTTCCATTCTCTATATCTACAGATGTTTTTGTATCCAAGACAGAAAAAATACTTCTTTATAGAAAACTATCATAAAATGGTTAGTGTAAAAAAGCAATGGTGTTTTTTTTTTTCTTTTTCCTCACATCTTTCATATTGGTACATAACAGCATACAATGTAGAAACAAACACCAACCAGTATTATGAGCGAACTAGTGAAATACACAAAAGTAGTGTTAGGACTAGAAAAGACTTCAACAGTCATGGCGGTGGAGTAGAGTACCATTCAAGTAACTCCGTCTCTCTCTAACAAGTGATCATTTCCAACAAGGCGTTCCACACTTCTGACCTTCACAATTCAACCGTAAGGTGTGCATTTTTTCCACATCAACTAACTATATAACAAAAACATAAAAAAACAACTTAATCTTGAAATCAACAAGTTCTATCTATTGTATGATAGTGTGAAGATATATCTATCTTTGAGCCCATTCTATTGGTCCTTTTTCTTGAAATACTAGGCAGGATCTTACCAGGGTCCCTTCAGAGACCCTTGGAAGCTCCAGCAATATTTTATATAATAACATATATAACTTGATCCCGTTACATAATATGATCACACAACGTGCCGACTCCATTTCAACTTGATGTTGTTCCCGTAAGCTTGTCCCAATGTGTGCCGCTGTTCAAATCCGAGGGAGTGTTTAAGTCTGATTCATCAAACGCAAACAAATCCAACACTTCCTGGTGAGTCCCTGGCGTAAGTATTGGGTCAGCCGGGAATGACACTGGCGCAGTTGCTGACAGCGGAGTAAGGCCAGTGCTTGGCATTATCACGTCAAGCCAGTCCGGCACGTCTATTTGCATATTAGTATTCGTGTCCATGTCGACGAGGCCCAGGTTAGCCAGGTCCGGTTCAGAGCCCTGGTGCGACCGGTTGGGAGAGTGAGCTATAGGGAGGTACAGCAGCGAATTGTCATTTGGCATCAAATCCACTGTACTGTTCATGTTCATGTTGGTACTGTCGGACAAATCCAACTCCCCGAACGCAGGGTCCGATGACCAATCCATTGAATTTATTTCACTTTTTATCACATCATTAAGGTCAAAAAAATCGTGAGAGTTTGAATTTTCCCCATTATCATGACTCATGATATTACTCACAGCTGGCTGGGGAGATGGAGGCTCGGTCTTCGGCTCGGTCTTGATCTCCACATAGTCTAACATGTTTCCATTTCCCTCCATTGGTAAATACATCACATCTTTATTGCTGTTAAGGCTACTGTTCATGTTCACCAACATAGGTGCTGAGGACGACGAAGCCAGTGATGTCTTAAATACGGGTGTGGAGTTGTACTGCATGTTGCTGACACTCGACAATGATACTGACTGTGACACTGAGATTGTCGGCACTGTCGGTGACTGGCTTGTCGTCTTTGGAGTTGGAGGGGGCTCCTGGGCAGCACTTGCCGGCAGTTCTGGGGACAAACAGGCTTGGTTATAGTTGTAAGTTATAAGCAAGGTTTTTTTTTTTTTCACTTAAATCAAATGTTAACCATAAATATGCCTAATCAGACTGAAAATCCTTGGACAAATTTTAACTCTTTCCTGCTCATCCTAAAGGTATATAGAAGTAATGACTAGTAAATTGCAGGGTTATCTGATTTAATACTGTTCACATAGACCAATTTTGTTTCATAGCTCTTGAGTGGCCTATTTATGATAATTCTAGTGCATATCCAAACCTAGTCACTGTTTTAGAAAGGACTTAATTGGTATTAAACAAATTTATTATTTTGGGACCATGGTGGGATCATGTTCTATTATTATTTGTATTACAACAGTGTGTGTAGTCATAAATCTACACTGTATACATGTATAATTTATATACATTTTACTCTGACCTGAAATACTATACCTATATGTTACCTGAATGTTTCAGATAATGGAGGAGAACCAAATGTGTTGATAACAGTCAAGTGTAGTTCAAAAGAAGAGGTTCAAATAAGGTTGTACCTTCCTCTATTTGATTATTTATATATTTGAATTAATTATAAAATATTAGAGTAGATACTATGCTAACCTTTCATAAATTCATTACATCATATTCATGTCATTCATTACATTAACCCTTTCCCTCATATAGACTAATTTTGACGCCCTCAATAGGTACCACATAAGCCTGATCTGCAGAAAACCACAGTTAAACCTTACCAAATTTAATTATAAAGTCCTCATTTCCAGACCACTGAGGAGCAGTGAACAGCATAAAACCTGATCAGCCTGCGAGTTACTCGCAGGTTGATCTGGTTTTATGCTGTTCACATAGGTCTTTTCATGGTTTTCTCTATGAGGGAAAGGGTTAAGGCTGTAGGTCAGGCACCTTAAAAAACTGACCCCTATGAATAAAACTCAGGATCTCTTTAAGGTTTTAACCTTTTTAATTTTAATAATTTAACACTGCAAAACAATATAAAGGTATGTCACTTTTAGGAAAATATATAAACCAGAGAGGAAAACCCCCAAGTCTTCATGTCCATGAATGTGTATCCTCTAGTTGTGGGATCAATACCTCTTTAGGGTTAGACTCCTTATAGACATGCAAAGTACTGATTAAACCTAGATATAATCAAGAAGGATAAACACAAGGTGTATAAATATGCATGATGACCCCCTGACCCCATCCCAGCTCCACTGACCTCCAGTCCGTATGAGTATTTCCAGGACATCGTCCATGGTCTGGCTCTTCATCACATTCTGCTGTGTCCCCACATCCGATGCCAGCTGCAAAACATTGTGAACAGCTCAGAAGAGGTAAAGGTCAGATTGCGTTGATTTAAGCCAAGAAATCAAAAACGAATCTATGTGTTCTGTTAGGTAAACCAGGCCAAAGACTGATCACACAATATCCTAGTTTAGCTATTGGATAATCCAATTATCAAATTTGTATACTTCTGTAAATATTGGGAAGGTCCACTGTTACCACATATCAGCTTTCAAACTGTAAACTGACATCTTAATATCATACCATTGATTCAAATAAACCAAAAATGGTAAATAAAACAATTTTTTTTAATATTTAAATCACTGAAATGTCACCTACGGACTATTCAAAGAGACTGGATATTCAAGCATAAATGAAAATAACTTTTTTTTTTTGCTATTAAAAATAATTCTATTCTATTTGCAACAGAAAGGCCAACACACAATAATTTTTGTTAAATAATCTACCTTGTTCTGTTTGTTTCTGACTGCTTCATCATATTTAGGTGGTTCCTTCATCGGGATGAAGAACGGATTAGAGGCAGTCCGACTCACAGGGCGCTGCGATCCCTCCACTGGGGACGTTGGCAGTGAAGCAGTCCTGTCAACACAGTGGTCATTTATAGTGGATAACATATTTGGCAGAAACCAATCTTCCATATAGTCCATGTAAAAGAACTAACAAATATTTACAAGATACAATTTCAACAAAATATTACAACATACATAACAACAATATAACAGCCTTTAGAAAATATCAATCTTGAAATAGAGCTGATTCAAAAAAGAATTCCTCAAAACACAATACATGTATAATTAAAGGTCCCATTCTGGGAATTTCCAATAAATACTAGAATTATCAATTAGATAACAGAGGAAACTGTGGGAATATTTGCAGGTAAAGATTTCCAAAGTTTTGGGCCTGAATAACACAGACTTCAACAGAACAGTTCTACACATGGTTTAGGTACCTTCAGGAAATTGTTAGATGATTAACTAAATGTCTTGTCAACATCATCAACATATTGAAATAACTTACATAGATAAGAAAGATTTAAATTATTTAACGATTTGTAAACTAAAGTGCATTTTTTGTAGTTTATCCTATCTTGAATTTTAAACCATTTTAGTTCAGTGAATAGTTCTTGTGATGAGGTATTAAAGTCTTAAAATAATTCTTGCAGCTCTATTCTGAAACTTTAATATTCTATTGAGATAAGTTTGATTACAGTCTCCCCAGATAGTACAACAATAATCTATATGTGGCATTATATAAGCATTAAAGAAGAGTTTTCTTGTGTTGATGTCAGTAAAAGATTTGATTCTTAATTGTAAATATAAGCATGAGTGTATGCTCCATATGATCTTTCCGGTTCAGATTCAAGTCAACATGTACACTAAGAAGTTTTTCAACTGTAGAAAATTCTAAGCTGTTTTTATGGTAAATCAATGTTTTGCTTCTTATTTGATGGATATATAAACATTGATCTAGTTTTTGTGACATTGGGAATCATATGATTTTGGTTTCACCAGTTTTCAAAGAGAGCACATCATTTTGAAGACAGCTTTGGAACTTTCATGACCTTCCAGGGCACAAAGTACTAGTCCAACCCAGGAACCATAAAAAAAAGGATTACTGGTAGTTTAACTTGTAAAAAAATTTTCTCAATTGATATAAAAAGAAATGTTAAAACCTTTTCCTGGTTTCGTATGACAAAAAACTTATTACTTATCAGTAATGGTTATTCATACAGGGAATACTGATGATAAAAATCTTAAATTTCAGCATAGTGTCATCATTCATTTTAGTTCATATAGGCCTATAAGTTTGTGAATTTTCAGACAAAATAAAAGATTTAAAAATCCACTTTAATGCAAAGTTATGCCATAAAACATGATTAAAAACTGTAACAATCCAGTCGAGTTTAAACCTAGATATAATGTAACAATGGTCAGCTAGTTCTCAAGAGTAGCCTGCAGTGCACTACATGTATAAAGTATCTCTTAAAATCCCTACTTACATTTTCTGCACAGGGGGCTGGGTTAGTCCGTTCAGGTTTGGTGCAGGCGTAGTTGACTTGGGTGGTGCCGCTGTGGTTGTGATGATAAACTGCTGCAGTCCTGATGAGGCAGACGACACTGCAATCAGCGACTTCCCACCTCCAAGGTTAACTGTCTGATTGTTGGCTTGGTTTTTGATAAACTCCAAGCTTGGTGGCTTTGTTTTGTTTGAGTTTGTCTTTGGGTTCTGTGTCACAATGACCGTGTGGAGCCCCTGTGAATTGTGCATGGCCTGGAGCAAGTGAGCCGGAATCTGAATCTGCTTCATGTTGGGTGGCAAGTTGGCCAGAGTAGGCGGCTTGCCATTGGTTGGCACACTTGGCACACTGAAGATCACCTGCTGTGGCTGGGTGGATGATGGATTAGGTACAGCCACAGCTGGGATCTGCTGAGGTACTGAGGATGGGGCTACAGAACTCTGCACAGAGTTGCACTGGACCTGGGATGTTGGACTCTGGACCCCTTGGTGGTGCTGTACCGGAGATTTGACCTGGGTCTGTTGAACCGGTTGGGGCGGTGCTATGGTTTGTACAACTGATACAGGCTGCTTAGATTGTTGTAGGTTCTGCAACGTCTGCTGTTGCTGAGGCTGTGGATTTGCAGTCTGATGTTGAAGTTGTTGCAGCTGCTGTGTTTGTTGCTGCAACTGTTGAAGTTGTTGTTGCTGCTGCTGCAACTGTTGATGTTGGATTTGCTGCCACTGCAGTCTCAGCTGAGATTCCTCCAACTGCCTCTGTAAGTTCTCTATCTTCTCCTGTTGCTGTTTCAGCAACTCCTCTTGGGATATCTGTGTTGCTATCTGATGAGGTGAGTTGGGCTGTTGTTGTTGCTGTTGCTGCTGTTGTTGCTGCTGCTGTTTCTGCTGAAGCACTTGTAGCTGAGCTTGTATCTGTTGTAACAACATCTGCTGTTCATGGTGTGGTCCTTTGACTGGTATAGGAGTTGGGGATTGGGCAGGGACTGGAGAAGCCTTGGAGAATGTGGGTGGGGGTGGTGGTGGTGGTGGGACCCCCTGCTGACCTACTGCTATTGTGTTCAGGCAGGGCAGCGAGGTCAGACTGCTGTTGAGGTCAAGGTCAACATCCATTGGAGTGTCCATCTTGTCCATTTCTGACGTCACCACTGATGCCACAGATGGAGGCTGTGATTGGTCCATGGCGGTGCTAGTGGCCACCTGACTCGGCCCTACAGACTGGGGCTGGGTCTTAATTTGACTAGCACTGAGGTCCGGGGGAGAGGCTACGTGAATCTCCATGAGATCTGGTGAAGGTGGGGTCATTACATTATCAATGAGTAGCGGAGATGATGGAGAGGAGAAGGGGTTGCTCATGTCATCTGGCATCATTGTCATGGTGGACACACTGTCTGCTGTCAGCTGCATTGAATGAATTGATGGCAATGGTGAAACTGCATTAGACAGCAATGTCTCATCAATCACTGATCCTATAGGAGACATTGATCCAGGTCGGGAGAGAACTGAATCTGGTTGAGAAAACACTGAGCTTGAAGGTGATGTCACAGATGCACACGAGGAGTACACTGACCCCGGAGAAGACAGGCCTCCATAACTTGAAGGAACAGAGCCCGCAGTAGTTATAAGTGTCATTGCCATACTTTTGGCCATAGATGCACTTGGTGAATTTGTGTTTATCACCACTGTTTTAGATAACCCAACACTCAGTGGTGAACTAAGCGGTGACAAAACTGAAAATGGTTGTGGGGAGGAACCAGTTTTTGATGAATTCACAGATCCTGTTGGTGATAACACTGATCCAACTGATCCTGGTGATGTTACTGAAATATTCTGAGATTTTTCCCCAAAACTTTTAATAATTGCATCAGCATAAGGTTTCAGTCTTTCAATTAACTGAGTCTTTTGTCCAGAGACAGTAAGGTTTCTCTTTTTTAACTCAGCTTTCAGCTCTGGTACTTTCATTTCCTCTAAACTAGTATATTGTTTAGGTGTAGAATTAGGTCCATTGGAAACCACTTTTTTCACCACAGATTTTGTAGTTACCGGGGTGATTGATGGGTTCAGCTGAGGTTGGGGCTGACCAAGTTGGGGCTCCAGTTTAATCTGCGTCATCACAGGGGATGAGATTCGTATCTGCTGTATCTGAGTGGGCAATTGCACATGTTGTCCTGATGATGTTACTGTGAACATTGTCTGGGGAGAGGCCTGGGTTGTCAGAGTAGCAGAGCCCGACTCCACTCCGCTAGAGCTCTGGGGCTTGGTCACACTAGCTGGCACACCTTGTGAAGACACTGCGACACTATCTGCCGACATGATCACTGGTACATTAATGTTCTTCTGGCCATACTCCAGCTGCCACTGCAGGTATAGCTGCTGCTGCTGAAGCAGCTTATTGTAAGCATTGTCATTGGTTGGTATGGCAGAGTTGGCCGGTGGTTGAGTCACAGTTAAAGCACTTGAAGATACTGGTTGTGTACTCTTCACCACATTCGGTGGACCCTTGTATTCATGGAATTTTATCACCTTCGTCTTCGGCTGAGGCTTAGGTTTTGATTTCTTTGGTCTTGATTTGTTGTTGCTGATAGTTGACACAGTAACGTTGCTTCTTGGAGAAACAACAGTCCCTGACACGACAGATCCCCCATTCAGAGTGAGGGCACCTGAGCTCACCGTCTGCTGTGGAATGGAAAATGGCTGGGATGTCAGCGGTAGGGTCACCTTTGACTCCTCTGAGAACTGAATATGCGGTGTGAACCCTAAAGACTTTGCAAATGAAGTTGGAAGTTCTGGTGCTGGTGGAATTGGAGGGCTGCTGATGTCAGACAGGTTGGAATCATCTGTTTGTTCTGGTGAGAAAGCCTCATCACTTGATTTACTGTCCTCAAAACCAAAACCTTGTTCCGCAGCTGTCTTGTCAAACGAGATCGATCCATCTGCAATGAAAATACCATCTGATTAGAAGATAAATGGTAAATAAAACATCATACAAAAATATCATCAAATCACAAAATGATTTCTTAAAACCATGACAATAATCACAATTATCCAACATCCAAACAGAAACATGCTGTGCAATTCATAATGAAAATACCAAACTTGATCCCAAACCCTAACAAAAACCAAGGACATCAAACATTCCTCTCAAAAAAAGTTATCACATAACGTCTGAGTATGATATTCATCCCATATTTATTTGGCTTTCGTCTATGCCTTGATTATGTTTAAATGATCTGATGTTATGCATAAACAACAGCAATCAAGTGTTTAGCTAAATTCCAGATCTCGCCTTTAGCAGGACAGGTAGACTATGAACCTGAAGAGAGACAAAACATGAACAAATGTTACATTATTTAGTTCCCCAGTCTCAATATTGACAGAAGTGAGATTTTATCAGTTTTTGTCTCATGTGATAAGTGGAAACAACCAGCATTGCTTTCATTTCCTTTCCAATGTCGTCATCACTAAATCATTTCAGTATTTACCACAGTGGATTCACTACCAATGCATAACTACAGAAACATCTGAATTATTCCAACAAGCAAATTAATTATTTTGCAATAATTCTAATTTATAGGTATCTTCGAATTAACCAGGTGCAGCTAGATTCCAAGTCAATGAATTTACAAAGATAATCTTATTTTAATGAGTTTCTTCACACATGTTTTTCTTCTTCAGAAATTATGGATTTAAAACCAAGTTCCTTTTATCCATTCCAATCAAGATAATATGCAAGGTAGATAAAATGAACAACAGACAAGATGCTAGGATTTCACTAAAAAACTTTTCTTTTCAGGTACATTGATATCTCAGAATCAGAGGGATGCATATGTATAATATTACCAGTTGGAAAAGGTGTGCAGCTATAATGCCTTTTTAAAACAGGAACGAGAGATAGTCCTTACACATACATAAGAGTTTGTAACACTGAAGATTAGAGATAGATATGTTATTTGACTTCTTCATGTGAAATTTCATCCTAACCTGTAAGAAATGCTTTCGTCCTTAATGTATGGTAGTTGCATTCACCTCTGGAAAAAAGCCAACCTGTGAACAAAGGCCATTTACTGGATTCAAAGCACTTAATTTATTGAGAATTAAACCTCTGAATAACAGCCATCTCCAGACAGGATCCTCTGAGTTACCTTTGTTCACAGGTCTGATTGGTACATCAATGAGCTGTGTAATGAATCAAGCTATTCCACAATGCAGCCACTTCAGTATAGTTACTGGTAACCCGATTCCTCTATGATTATGTGTAGATGTTCGATTGGGCTTTATGTCCCACCAACAGTATTTTAGTCAGGTATTTAGTCTACTTGAGACATATATAGTGCTATTACACAGTGGCATGGTCTGAAGCAACCAGTCCTGGAACAACCCTTATGTGTATATGTATGTGTGTCCAATGATTGTGTGCCTGTCCTATGACTGTGTGCATGCATGCATGCGTGTGTGTGTGCATGTGTGTACCTTTAATGAGCTGGTGTAGTTTGACGTCAGTCTGGAGGATGTTGCCCTCAACCAACTCCAGCACCCCGGGGCGGTGTGACAGTTTGTCATTCAGACTGTCCGTCAACCGCGCCTTCTTTAGCAACCGCTGTCGCTCATGCAGAGACGGGTCGATGTTCGTATCTGGAACACAGAGTCAAACCAACATGCAGCAACAGGGAGAGGATGTGTTAGTACAGTTGAACAGTTTATAATTGGATATGGAGAAATGGAGCAAAAACTATTCAAGATCAATATCAATTTACTCTTATAAACAAGAGCGCCAAGATGGCCCTGAATCGCTCACCTGAGAAACATTGCCTTCATTGCCAATTATTGTATTATGAGTCATACTGAATACATAATCCATGCAGAAGCACAGCAAGATCATTTTAATTCCACACAAAAACTGTACCTGCCATCCAAGTTTTGAAGGTCATAGTTCTAATAAGTCTATATAAAATCATGTGACCCCTGGGGTGTGGTCAATTTTGGCCCCATTGCCATGATTTGAACAATTTTGGTAGAGGTCTACTAGGCCATGTTACACACCAAATATCTAAACTCTAGGCCTTGTGGTTTCTGACTAGAAGATTTTTCTAGTTTTTCCAAAATAAGTTTATATAAAATCAAGTGACCCCTGGGGCGGGGCCAATTTTGACCCAAGGGCCTTGACTTGAACAATCTTGGTTGAGGTCTACTAGGCCATGTTTCACACCAAATATCTAAACTCTAGGCCTTGTGGTTTCTGACAGGAAGATTTTTCTTGTTTTTCTTCATGCAATTAACATCACAGGCGATTTTCATCCAATTTGGCCTAGTGGTTTAGGAGATGTTGTTTAAAGAAAATTGTTGAAGCCGGACACATGCACGCACGCACGCACGAACGACAGACAAAAGGAGATCACAATAGCTCACCATGAGAACGTTGTGCTCAGGTAAGCTAAAAAGGGGAAAAAAAAAGGAGAACAGATCAGCCTCAAAGTTCACTCTTGACAATCAATAATTATATGTATGTAACAAAAGATCAATTTGATATGTATCCTTGATATACAAATACAAGGACATCACAAAGGAAAAATAAAAAGAAGCAAATCATTAGTATCACAAATATAAATGAAAATGAGTATACAGAAATGATTGATTCAATGAAAAGTGAAGAGAATATGGATTAATATAAACACAAAGGTAGAGTCACAAATAAGGGCCAAGGTTGCAATAGTTAGATGTATCAAGCAATAAGAGGAACATTCCAGCAAAGTTAGAGCAGTCTTCCAAACACGAAGGAAAATTTTGTGTAATACTTTGCCAGACTGGGGACATCAATCATTCCACCAAAATAACCCACAATTCCACAGGTAAAAACTGTAACCTCTTCAACAACTTGTCAACTTTCACTTCTCCACACATCCAAGTGAGTGCCTTGTAAATGAAGCAAAATAAAACAAGCAACCACCTTCCAAAAATGTAACAAGGAACTACAATATCAGGCCTTGTCCTTGATTCAAAACTTACAGCAGTCCTAAAAGAAATTCAAGACCATGCTCTCTTTCTTGCCTGTGATGCTTTTTTTTCCATTTAACAAAACACAATAAAATATCTTTAAAGCTTTATTTTGAAACTATCGTTTTTTTTGTAATTCAAAAATGTTTAAATCCAAACCGGAAGTATGAAAGGCTGAATCTTGAAGAATCATAGGCTGCTTAAATTAATCTTGGCATAAAAGACTGAAATTAATCTTGAACTTTTCATATGAAAACCTGAATACTGATCTTTTTCTATACCAAAAGAAGTGTCAATTGTCACCTAATAAAGCAGATCAATGTCTTATTATTAATCCCAATTTCTACACTTCAAATTTTTTAAATGCCATATCATGGTCAATGTTTCATTAAGAAATCATATGGCTGGGTCCTAGAATAGGTTTCTTAAAGATATTTGAGCAGCATCCATCATTTTAAATAATGTACAATTATAACATAGAATAATGTACAATTATAACAGAATGCTATTTAGATAATGTACAATTATAACACAATAATAATAATTCATAAAAAAGAATAATGTAATTTAGATAATGTACAACTATAACACAGAATAGTCACAATTATAACACATATAACACAGAACAATGTACAACTATAACACGGAATTATAACTCATATAACACAGAACAATGTACAGTTATAAGCCAGAATAATGTTGTATTTAGATAATGTACATTTTTTCCACAGAATAATGTTAAATCCAGGTAGTACTCATGCTTTTATGAAAAAATCATCTGAAGAAGTTATGCTGTAATGTTCCTCTGTGATACAAAATCCAAGATAAAACTAGAACTATCATTGAAGGTTATTAATACCCCCACATACCACGCTGATACAGGAAACGGGCTACAATTCTTACAAAATCACACTTATGATACAAGCAACTAATGTAAGTGCAGGATGGGACATGTGTGATTCCTATATGGTCTTGATGGGATATATTAATTTCTAGACATATCTAGATCTTCTCTGGTTTACTATGGTATAATTTATCGGTAAAAAATGAATAGTATTCAACACAAATGGCCAAGAAAATCCCCTACCGAACAGAGACTGCTAGAAAAACCACCCACTAGCATAACAAACATTGCTGAGGTTATGTAATGCTGGAAATGAATGATCTGACCTGGAAATGTTTCAAGTGAATCCTCAACAATGTGCCAGATTAGGACTTCAACCTGGCACTAGTCAGCACAGTGTTGTATCGTGTCTATGTTAAAGTGGATCAGATCAGCCATAAACTATGACATAAAGACAAAACTATTTTGTTTGTTGATGAAACCAGTCTCTCTGATCTTGATCCACAACTCCTCCCCCCTTCATGATTACGTCATTGATTCCTGATGTATCGTCAATGATTCCTGATGTATCGCTGGCTAACAATGTCGGAAATTTGGGATATTTGCAGAAATCTTTTGCTTGTTCATACATAAATGTACTTCCACAGAAGAATCCAGACTTATCACAGAGCTTTGTCCTCAGTAATTGCACGGTGAACTCAAAGAAACCCACTCCTAATATCATGATAATTTACCATCTTCAAGGATTATCTCGAGTCTCCATGTTAAGAGCTTGGTGCAATACTATGGCAACTATGTATTACTTTTTGTGTAGTTACCTTAGTTTTACAGCAAGCTCTCAATGAAGTTTTATTGTTTTTGTAGCAGTTCTTAATATTTCCTGTGTGCTGGACACAGACTAAGGATGGCAGATGTGAGGGAAGGACTGTGGACAAGCTGGTCAGACAAGGTGAAGGAACCAACAAACATGACATAATGATACTGTAACAACTCTGAAGGCTTCTCAAGACAAGTATAGACAAGGGACTGAACAGAGCTGAACCAGAACAATACCTGGAAAGTTACTGAGCCCATATCTTTAAGGTCCACAATCATTCAAAGAACTTCCAGGCTACAGTGATTGGAGTTAGTTTCCAACAAACATTTTACATTACGTTACCTAACATTCTTTGAATTGATATAATCCAGCTAATCCTACAAAAATTTCGGCTTTAATATCTACAAAGTAACCAACGTTAGACCAACACTATCAGACCATATTGTCAACACTTCCTGAAGATTATTGCTTTAAGACCTAGTAAGTTAAGCAACAGACAATACCAATGTAAACTGTGAGACGGATACCAATGTGTAACACTATGAGAAGATATCAGAGCATTACACACTGTTGGTCTGCATGTAACCAGAGGGTCATAAGAACCCTGATGGACTATCAGCAAACCATCTGCCACAGTGTTATCAGAAACAGAAGTATCTCAGCTCATGTCAAGACCTACTGCAGCCATGTTTGATCTCTCAATTAGAGATATTTAACCAATTAGGCAAGTGATCATGAGTCTAATTAGTTCCACTGTAGGCTCCCAACATTTCCTGAACAGAATAGTATCCCTGCTGGGATTCTCTAGCTATATACATTACTAAAGCACCATTCACAATTCTTCACAATTAGTTTAGTTAGGAAGTTCACTACTACGAAAATATGATATTGTTTCTAAATTACACTTCTAATTATTGCTAAACCGATTATAAAATTACAACCAGAGAGAATATCTCAAAATGTATTTCTTGTAATTATCACCAGGGGAAAACATCCTATTTAGAGATTGTGTATACATGTATTGATTTCATTGCCATAAGCAGAGTACATCTTATCAGAACAATATTACCCATGTTTTTCCCTTTACAGCCCTGTCTATAGATGTCTAGCCTGCCAGTGACTTAAATTAGTGCACTATTTCAATCATCTTTGAAGAAGCAAAAAGAATCTTTAATGATATTCCCAGGAACAAAGTACAGGTCCAATCCAGGACCCACTGCAGAGGAATCTGTAGAAATTGTTAGACTTATTTCCCAATTGATGTAAAAAAATAACATGTGAGAGGAGGGAGTGTTTCTTTTTCACTTCAAGCAGACAAAAATTGATCTTTAAATATATGTTAAGTTTCCTAATGAACATTTTCATGACTTTATGCTCACATTTCAATGGTGAAATGGAGCTGAACTGCTTTCTGTGACAATCTCAGCTCAGATTATCTTCATTCAAATATTGTTGCCATAGCGAAATCCAATAATAACCTGAGGAGAAATGATTAGTTTTTCTTTTTTTATTTCCTCATTGAAACGATTTATTTTGAAATCCTTCTGAGAATCCGTTATGGTAGTTATTCCAGGAAGAAAAAAAGAGTTGACAATTTGATGACAGCAGTTCTGCTTTAGAAGCAGATTATATTCATTGTATGTTTGCAAAAAACAATGAGACAAGACGTTCCATGCGAAAAACACAGAAATGTTGATGGTATGTGGCCTACATGTAGCTAGCTGTTCAGGGACATTCATCAATTCTTGCCTCAGGTCATTTGTATACCTTTGAAAAATACAGCAAACAAACAGCAATGGTTAATGAGGTATTACCACCATGTCTGAAACACTAATTATCCTGTGTATAACTCCAGCTGGTTTACCATAGAAAAGCCAAAATCAGACTGAGTGCACTGTCCACCCTAAACAGGTTAACCCTTTCCCTCATATAGACTCATTTTGACACCCTCAATAGGTATCACATAAAGCCTGATCTGCAGAAAACCACAGTTAAACCTTACCAAATTTATTTACAAAATCCTCATTTCCAGACCACTGAGGAGCAGCGAGCAGCATAAAACCTGATCAGCCTGCGAGTTACTCGCAGGCTGATCTGGTTTTATGCTGTTCGCATAGGTCTTTTCATGGTGTCCTCTATGAGGGAAAGGGTTAAACAGTGTTCCCTCCATATCTCTAGGATACTGAGCAGTAGAGGAAAGGCCTATGAAATCATTAATTTTCGTGGGACACTTATTTGGTTGATTTCATGGCGGGTTTTATCCCCACGAAAACTTGTCTCTTATATAGACCTAACGTTTTTTAGAACATAGATCCACGAATAAATGTACCCATAAAAATTCCCTTAGGTACATAATCAACAAAATTTAATAAATGTACCCATAAAAATTCCCTTAGGTACATAATCAACAAAATTTAATGTCAACAAAAATTAATGATTTTACAGTGTTGAACCTGGCCGCAAGTCACCATAAACACTTAAGTCTGACCTCCAACTCAAATACCATACTCAAATCTCTACAATGAATTTGAAGGCTATGTTATGAGCCTAGGCTTGAAAATCCTACTGAAGTACATTTTTTATTTTCAAAATGTGGGGCCTGATCTGACTTATTAAGTTATAAAAGTTATTTACTGGCTTGCAGTTGAGCTAGGTTTTGTGTGATGCAGTTTCTTGTTATTCCTGACTTGTTGAGTTATGCAACATTGGGTAGATGTTGGATGGGTGACTGCTGGTCTCCCAATCAGCTGTGGGCTATTTGTTTTCTGACCTGGTTCTTTGCTAAGGTTTCCTTGATGGGTCTTTTAAGCCTCAGGTGTTCATAATAATTTTATCCTTGAACCATAACCAGATTTTCCATTTGGCATTTCAAATCACTGATGAGAAAGGGGAGGGGAGCAATGCTTTAGTTAATATCAGTTTCTCATTGGCATCAGTGCACACTGGAAATAGATGATATTTTATGACTGCTTGGTAAGTGTCTAGTAAGTGTTTTGGTAAGTGCCTTTTTTCCTATATAAGCTCGCTATTTGCTGCAACTCAAGGTCAGAACTTGATTCAGTGACTAATCCCAGATAATTTTTGCTGACAAAAACAGGTCTATTACAATGTGTGCTAGATAATGGTCAGGATTATGTCAATTTACCATCACCAAACATGAGTTTATTTCTGTCTGTGAATCCTCATAGGAAAGAAACTGTTGGGAGAATCTCTGGAACTTGCTCAGCTTATAGGTAACTATGAAATAGCTGACGGAACAAGACATGACTCTTGGGTTATAGTTTGGAGGTCAGTCATTATTATCAGGAATATAGGTGTGAATCAAGCGGAAACGGGGTCATGCATGCTTCTGATGATGATGATGATGATGATGATGATGATGTTAACAGTGGTGGTGCCTACCTTCCAAGATATGCTGCTGCACCAGCTGCTGTCTGTCTGGTCTGTGCTGAATCTTGAACCTCAGAGAGTCTCCAATCTGAAAAACAACACGAGTACAAAATATACTGCACCACCAAAACACATAGTTGTCCATGTTACACTCCAACAAAGTATAACCCTTGAAAAATCCCCAAACTTGTATAACTACACTACAATTATATTAAATATTGCTTAATCTTTTTTGTGAAATGGTGAACAACGGGACAGTAAAGGATGGATACGAAAACCATGCTATTCCTATATAGTCCCAACTGGGATGTATTAAGCTAAGGTCAACCTCATATTTGGTTTGTTGTTAGCTCAAATTAAAAAAAAAACAAACTTAGAAATGTGACACAGATGCCCCCGCCCATTGCATTTTTCAAAACAAAGGCCAACACCCAGGAGTGCAAGTCATATCTTTAGAGTTACCTATGTCACAGTTCTGGGACGGACAGACAAAGGTAAATCTATATGCCTCACTTTTTTGTAGGGGGCATAAAAATACCCAGGTGCACAAGTTCATATCTTGATTAATATATTCATGAAGTTTCAAGTCTGTAGCACAAATACTTTTAAAAACAAAGGCCCATAACTCTGTCAACTTCAACATTGGTTCGATGAAAATACCCAAGTTCATGTCCTGAATAATTTATCCATGAAGTATCAAGTCTGTAGTACAAATAATTTTGGAGTTTCGCGTGTCACAAAGTTCCAGGACGGACATACGAAGGCAAATCTATACCCCCCCCCCCATTTTGGTAGAAATTGGTAGGGGCATAAAAACATTTCATGGGCACCCTTCATTATAACAATTCAGCTCTGTTCCATTTTGATATCAAGGTTATTATATCAGTGAATCAGTGAATAATGAAATAAAATAAAAGAAACTACTGTGGATGGGGACTGGATATACTTGTGGATAGTGTATTGGTTGAACCATCCACTTCCTACATGGAGATCTCCCCATGTTGCACTAGAGTGATCAGTAATGATACAATTATCCAGCTGGAATCATACTTTCTTCTTTTCCTCTGATCTCATCATTATGAAGAGGAAGAATTCTAATAATCCGGTCATTACGCAGGAGATACTATGTTTTGGTTTCAATGAAGTGTTGATTCATTCGGAAACTGTTTATGAGTCTCTGGATTCTGCTAATGATGTGAAACCTACTTCACAAACACTGCTGGGGGATAGAGCCTTGACGCAAGTCACTCTTAGGAATCATGCTGCTGCAGCTGATGATGATGGTAAAAATAATGATGAGGATGATAATGGTAAAAGCACTTCACTGTGGATTTCATTTGTGTACTCTTTCAACCTCTTACATCAGAGTCATGTCCACAGAGATTGATCACTTTACCATAGCACCAACCTTCTATTTAAACACTGACAAAAGATAAACTTTATTTTACAGAACCCTATCCTAAAGGAAATAAGTATCTTTTTTTGTATTCATTGTGTCCATATTTTAAAGCAGTTGCAAAGTCCACCAAAAAAGGATGTGACAAGTTTTCAATGGAATAGCTGAATGTTTTAATTGAGCTTAAGATGATGATCCTTTCCCACAAAACTTTTTTTTTTCAAGTTGCATTTAAATTTTCATACCAAAATTTAGACTATTGTGTTCCTTCACAATAAGGAAGGGTGACATTGGGATGGGGTTTAATTTCAGCCCAAAATACGATTGAAATTTTTTTTTTACAAAAAACAAAAACACAACAAAAAAAAACAAACACCCTGCATGTTCCAGTTACTGAACCAATGAGCAAATCTTACTGATTGTCAATTATCATAATGACAATTCCAAAGTCAAAATTCTCATCCATCCAACATGGGATAGAACCCTTCTGACAAGCTACAGCATATCCACCCATCATCATTCCAGTGTTAGAGACACTGAAGATTATGGCAAACAATTCCAGGGCCTCAATTTTTATTGTCATTCCACATCAAATCAGGGAGAATTTACATCTCTTAACTCCCATCAAATAGCAGGGGAAATAAAACCAGACAGGGACAATAGTCTTCTATAATTGGCTGCCAAAGGAAGCAACAAAGCTAATCTGGATCAGGCTGTCACGTGAATGTCAAAACCTGTACATCCAAAAACTTTTCAGATCTACACACAAGATCTGCACTCTACTATGTGCCAGGGATTCACCAATTGTTTCCATGAGTCTGGGTCAGCATAACCTCCCAACAGAAAATGGAGGATAACTCCAGTATGTAACTAATCACTGAAAGGTGAAGGCCAAAATGTCAAGGTCAATTACATAAGTCGTAACATCAAAAACAATTTGAAAGACAAAGGTCCTGCTTGGCAATGTACATGTGAGAAGAGTAACAAAAATAAAGATTGTAAGTAAGTATTAAAGTTTTACCGATAATTGAGGTAAAGGTTTCAGATAATCTCAAAACATCTGATGACTCCTGACACAAATCAAATACACACACCCTTAGTAATTTTTCTTTCAGTTGACTCATGTGAGAACAAATCCAAAATTCATTTCTTTTCAAATCTCAAAAGCCATGCTAAAATTTTCAAAGATAATATTAACAAGAGTTTCAGTTATCCAGATACTTTTCTACCTCCGAAGTCAAAGTTTCTGTTTTATTTTTCTGTTTACAATAGGAAAACAAAGCCAAATTCTGCAGTATACAGATGACAAAAACAATACAAATCCTTGATGGATTTCTGTTTGGCCATAATTTTAACAAGGTAAATAATTATTACCTAACAGGCAACTTTGCAATGTCGTTTCTTTGATAGGATTTTTCTTTAGAAATTCATACTTTTTTATTTCACCATACTTTTTGTACATATGAATTTTAATAATGGTGGTAAGTCTATAGGCCTGGGACCTAAATGACCTTGACCTTTTAGTTTAGTTATCATCAGAAAATGTATGTCCGATTGACCTTATGGCCAAATTTGACTCGAGCAATAGAGACATGAAAGTACCACAATACTGGACTTGGCACATTTTTATCGACTGAAAATAAAATCCATGAAAACTGTACATCTTTTTGTTGGTGGAATGTTATATGAAGCCAAGTTATTAATGCAGGATCCTATAAGGCATCTGAAGCTTGCTGCTTTCAAAAGTAACCCATATTCAAGGATTCTCTGTATTATCTTCATCATGAGAAACAAGTATCAGCAAGGTCGTGTAATTGATCACCACATGTGTGATACTTTGTTCAGCAGGTGAAAAGCCAGGTAAAAAGCAGTTTTTATGAACCTTCACTTACATACTTTCCTGATTACTTTTCTTGGCAGCATTATGTAAGCCCAGATTGTAACACCTTTGACATAAGAGATGACTGAGAAAGACATTTACTGAATCATTCAGTGTTTTTTTGTTTTTTATTCATTTCTACCAGTATACCAATTATCCTTTCACACTGAAGAAAAAAATCAGAGCTAAAATTAAATCATCAAAAGATCTAGGACTGATGGCCAGGTCCTTAACATTTTTATACTTGTCTCATGATTTATCAGGACTTACCATCAAGATAAGACCAGGAATAAAACGGTGGCAACTGGGGTTGTCAGTTATATAACTCCAGACAGGTGCTCCTCAAATGAGCAGGTAGGGCAGGTTCCTTTTGACCTTACACTGTCAAGTCAAGACAGACAGAGATCAACATCCCCTCTATTCTAGATTACCTTATAATCCATCACCTAGTCAAATAGGTATTTTCAGACATTTCAATCCTATATAACATACACATGTACAATGTTGTGTAATGTTCCATGATATGAAACCAACTGCGACACAAGTTATTGCTTGCCATTGTGTGTGTGTGTGTGGGGGGGGGGGGGGGGGGGAGACACTTGGCAGACAGACCCACACTTCAACAAAACATTCCTCCTCTACACCCAAGCAAACCAATGCCCTGCCAGTATCAATAAACAATAGTCTCTAAGTTACCCATGGCACTGAATCTGACTTGAAACTTACTATCTGAAAACAACACAAACATTCCAGCGGGAGCCCAGACTGTGTGCTCACCAGTTGTATTCATCATTCCAAATCAATGAGATCACAGCAGATGGATCATAATCACCCCCGCAGACCCACCCACCTGCACAGGTAAGTATGTGTGTCAATGACGTACAGGTATCCATGTCTGTGAGGGTCAGGACAGAAATGCAGCTGCCTGGTGTGGGAGGAGAAGATAAATACCTCTGCAATCAAATTGCAGAAAAAAAAAAAACATAAGTGGGGACAAAACATCCCCCACTTCTCTCTCAGAAAAAAAAAAGAACTACCTTCAAAATACCCGTATCTGGCCATTTTCCAACATTGCAAGATTTGAAGGAAAAAAAATCCTACAAATAATTTACAATGTCAAGGTTGCAGTTTCTTCAATGTCTTATTTGTTAGAAATGTGAAATTTTATCTGATAACATGTTAACTGGTCAAGAGAATACACTAAAGAGGGTCCGTTACTTATGCATGAATATGTTCTCCTGTCATGCTTATACAAAGGCCAAATGAAAAAGAATACTCTTATAACCAAACACTTTAAATACTAAGCAGAGAATGACCCATGAGATGAGTATGAAACCAGATCAACCAGCAAGCTACAGGTCAGCCAGGTTTGATATTGGTCGCTACTGGAGATAAGGAGGGGGACACAGTAAAACTTATTCAGATTAAGGAATTCTTTCTGATCATTCTTTTCATCTAAATGGTTGTTATCATTTTGACGTTTAACCCTTTCCCTCATATAGACTCATTTTGACGCACTCAATAGGTACCACATAAAGCCTGATCTGCAGAAAACCATAGTTAAACCTTACCAAATTTAATGACAAAGTCCTCATTTCCAGACCACTGAGGAGCAGCGAACAGCATAAAACCTGATCAGCCTGCGAGTTACTCGCAGGCTGATCTGGTTTTATGTTGTTCGCATAGGTCTTTTCATGGTTTCCTCTGAGGGAAAGGGTTAATTACACTTAATAACAGGAAGACAAAGATGCCTGGAGCACAATGGCACAGGCCTAATGCAAGCGAGATGGTTTCCTCACATAAGAGGTCTCTGTGACTAGACCACCACTCAAGCAAACTGTCCATCAGCCACTATACCGGTAAGCACCCGGCCATGGAAGAAGCCCCAACATTATGTAACATTGTGCAAGTGAATGGTTTTAATGTCTTCTACATACCAAATACTTGATTATTATACTGATGGGCTGACATCATACCTGCAAGAACGTGTCTGATCTGGGTCTTCTTTGTTTGCCAATGTGTCAATATGTGTTTATATGGGGTACAAGGTTATTACTCATATAAAACAAGGCTGAAGCCATTTTAAATACATTCATACACCAAAAACACTGTTTCATATACCTTTAAGAGATTACACTAACAAGCTGATTTCAAATTCCTCTAAAATCATAACAAACAAGATTTTTGTCTGAATAATGTTGTGAAGGCCTGGAGCAAGATCCTATGGAGGCTAGACAGAAGAGAAAATGGATAACAAAAACATTACCCAACCACTCCTGCCCCCAGCCAGATTTGAATTCTTGAATAGTAATTCTGGACCTTGACCTGGTCAGTTACTATGACAATAAGACTATGACAACCTAATTAAAATATACTACTAATTGATACTTGTATAATAACCTATACAACCACACACATAAATGCACCAATTTAACAAGCAGAGAGAAATGTATACCTTCTCTGGTTATTAATACAGAAGACAGTAAGACACACATTTCACAATGTTGTTACCGTGGCAACCATTCTTATGTCATATACTCTCTCAGAAATTCATTCACCTAAATCAATGTAAAGTGTATACATATTGGAAATGAGCCACATGGGAAAAAAATCATCAGCGGGGAGAATAGGAATGGAAGGTGATCTACAGTTATAAATTGTCTTACCTTAAACTCTCTCTCGTGTGTCATAACCATAAACAGTAGAAATAGCCACAATAACTTAAACTTTACAAAGCGAAACTGGAGATTTATCCATTAAAAATTTCTCTTATTTATCAAGCCAACAAAACAGATTCTGACTTTACCCATTAAAACCATCGTCCAGAACATGTAATCGTGATCAGATCAAAATAACTACAGCTATCTCTTAAGCCATCAACCTGACACAAGAATTTAAACTGTCCCTAGAAATGTGCCCACTGGATACGTGTATTTATTGCACATTTAATGTCATGCTGACAGTATCTCAAGATGACCTCCTGCTCCTTTGCAGAGGCTCTATTCAGGGATGGTGCCCACTGGATATGAATTGTCCCTCTCTACTCTATTTTCACCAAATCAAGTGCCATAACACTGACCCATTTCAAAATGAACCTTCCCAAACTGGTGAATATTCCTGTAATGTTTAACCCTTCTGGGTCATATACCTTTGGAGATGTCTGCAGCACAACATTTTGTGATGGGCTGAAGGAAGGATACACAGACAAGGGTAAATTTATCCCCTCAACCCCCTTTTCAAAGTGGGGGTATGATAATAGAGAATTTGTCAGCAGGATTTGCAGGAAAATGTTATATGCCTTTCACCTGTAGTACTTCTTCTTGAGCCATAATTCTTAAGAAAAAAAAGGGCCTTTCTTTTTGAAAGGTTGTTTTCTGGACTTACTACATTTTGTACCAATTAATATTTGTTTGTTTGTCGGGTTTAATGTCCCACTGACAGTATTTCAGTCATTTGGAAACAATGTCTACTTATTATCCAGACACCAGGCCAACCAGCCCTGCAACTACCCTTATATGCTGAGCTCCAAGCAAGGGAGCTAAAACAGTATTATTTTTTACGACTTTGGTATGTCGCGGCCGGAGAACGAACCCATGACCTCCCGCTCCTGAGGGGGACCAATGAATGTGAATGCAACAAGTCACTGATGTTTCTCAAAGGATCCCAAAGACTGTTATAATGGAACTGCACTGTATGATCTCCCTAAAGGGAATATAAATATTAAATCTAAAGCCAGAAGTGGAGATAGAAAATGGCTTCAAACAAGGCGGAAGAAGCATGTAATTGCTTATAAAATTACCTTTGCTCGTTCCAGACTTTTTCTTTGTTCCATGAAAGCTAGGGGCGTCTTTGGAGCTGAAAAGAGACAAATATATCACAATAAACTAATTATTCAAGAAAATATATGAACATGAGTATATAGTACCCAAGACATGAGGGCAAAATGTATGTGTGTGTGGGGAGAGGGGTCAAGGCCTGTATCTAATTAATGATAGAAAAAATAATAATAACAATAATATGACTTGATATGACTTAGTTGAAAATAAAAAATATTTCAAGACATTAGCTGGTTATTTCATTATCTTATTTTTCAGGAAAAAAAATTGGCAGCAATTTGTTAAGTCTGAATTACTAGAACATTATGTCTGTAGAATTCCACTTTCTAACCCTAGGCTATTTTCTCCCAAGATAGATATTAGTAATTGAACAGGAAAGGCTAAGCATAATTTGTCGATGAGTTACAGGAAATAATAAACAGTTAAAGAAACTTTGCACCAGGGCATTGAAACCAAGTTTTAATGTTTTTCTACTCAGTATCTTTGCAATATTTGTTCCTACTTCTCATTCCACAAGAGATTTGTTTTACATCTGTCTGAGACAGATGGAAAGGTAGACGTTTGATCTGTTTCTAAATTTGTATTTGTTTCCTGCTTTAATGACTGACTTGAACAACTGAAAACAAAAATAAACATCATGGTCTTTCCATCGTCCTTCACTTATTAGGGATGTTGTTTACAGGAGTCCTTTTTTGAACAACAAAAGTTAATTACCAGAGTATGTGGACTTTCCATCTGTTTCAGAAATTATCAATGGAAAGCACTGATGCAAGTTACTGGCATCTTTCCCACTTTGATTCCCATAATTATTATGATCAAATAGCGAGTTAAAATTAAAACAACGACTGTCAATCTAAGCTGGAATGGACATTTCCTGATGTTTTTTCCCCCAGTGACGATTCCAAGCTTGTATTGTTTTTGTTTACCTTTCATGACACAAACAGTATCACAAACAAACCCATGTGTTCTTCAGTGGAAAACAGGTTAACTATTAATCACAATATCCCAGTGCAGTGATTTGATAATTTGATTTTTTTTCCTTTATCATGTGAAAGTTTAATCTAAATATATGTAAAGCACAGTTTAGTACAGTACAATAAGCTAACCTTAGAATTACAGATGATTGATTAATCACCAAATCAACTACTACACCCAAAAAGTTTCTGTACAATCCCGGGCTCTTTTCATAAGCATTTGTTTGTCTAAGCTTAGTACAGCTTCTCACTGGTAAGTTAAACTGATATGCATATTCATTGATACAGTTTGGCATCATATTAATTGTTCCTAATGGTGACTGTATAGTATGATGGCCACTGATAACATTCACTCTCTTGAAATGACCAACACAACTACTTCGTTTGTTATACTGTTTGTTCCGAGACACAAAAGTGGCACTGTAAAAACTGACCACGTCTTAATGGTATGTTGGAAAGATAACTTTTGTTTCGAACCTTTTTCATATATGTGTGTGTGCTTGCTATTAGAAACTTCATTAGATATAGATAACTTGTAAGACTGAAATCTGCTGCCTGATCTAGTCTTTCATTGGTCCACTTAGTTGCTTTAAATTCTGTACCCAAGTGGTAAAATGTGGTAATAGAGGAGGGATGTACGGCTGACTGCTTTATCATACCTGCAATCTGAAGATGCAACATCTTTTGCAGAGTATTCCAGAGCACTTTCCAGCAGCAGTAAAAGTGTAAGAGGTGCAAGCACTGCCCTAATTACACGTTCAGCAGAACCAGCTGGGTTCAGCACTGTGCTCAGATATTCACCTGTTGGTAGAGCTTGCAAAACCTCATCATGATGTAGGTAGTCAACTCACATGGAGCCCTACTGAAATTTGGGGTACAGCATTGACAGACATTCCCATCCTATAAACCTACAGAGAGTACACCAAGTCAGAGCTTAACGTGCATGTAATCTGGTAATGTTCTTAACTCCAGATGGAACTTACAATAGGAGGTAACAGGTTAATAACAGAATCAAGATATGACCCCATCTGCAGATGGTCACTGCCCTACTGGGTGTTCACCTGTAGAATTATAAGTATCAGCAACTCAATCATCTGCAACATCAATATCAACATTTTCATCTGTTAAAGCATTAGGGATGTCACCTACAAAGACATATCACCTTACCATTCTTATTACCAATATAACAATCTTAAAGACTGGTTTGATCAGACTAATAACAATCTGGTATAGACCTTGACCGCAGTTCTTAGGAGTGGCAAATGACCTGGAGGTCATGTCAATGGTAGATTTACAAGTAGATAATAATAAACTTCAAAATCTTAGGCAAAAACTGAAGAAGCAAATCTATAATCTGAAATTAATTTATTTATGCATTCCATCATAATCTGAAATGAATTCCTTGCCTGTGTTTTAAGTGATTAGGGTTTTATTTATCTACAGAGAGATCTTTACTTCTCTTTTCATGGTAAAAATATATACATAAAACTTATTTTAATCACTACCTGTGCAAGATTCTTATCATTTTGAATTTTGAAGTCATGCTGTTCATAAAATTGAATGTGACACATCACTTATTAACCCTTTCCCTCATAGAGGAAACCATGAAAAGACCTATGCGAACAGCATAAAACCAGATCAGCCTGCGAGTAACTCGCAGACTGATCAGGTTTTATGCTGTTCGCTGCTCCTCAGTGGTCTGGAAATGAGGATTTTGTAATTAAATTTGGTAAGGTTTAACTGTTGTTTTCTGCAGATCAGGCTTTATGTGATACCTATTGAGGGCGTCAAAATGAGTCTATATGAGGGATAGGGTTAAGATAACTCTATTTTTGTTATGGGAGTAAACCATAAAATCACAGATTCCTTGACAGAAATTGAAAATCATCAAACTTCTATAACAGAGAATGAAATAAAAGAAGTATCATATTTCCCTGACGAAAGAGATCATACAACAAAATCTGACAATTATCAGACCTCCTTAGAGTTTCACCAGGCATTCTTGGAAAATGTAGAACAGGATTTTTCTTTTTTGCAAAGCCTCAATTCCAATGATGAATTTGCCTGCAACATTGGACACAAGGCAGATTCCTCATGTTTTAATGAAGATTTCTAATAAAGAATCATTGCTTATTCATAAAACCAGTAACATTTAAAAGCTCATTGTAGGGTATTTTTTCCTGCAAGAGGATTTTTCTGAAACATTGCTGCTGCATCATTATAAACCCAAATCAGCTTGAAAGTTCTAATGATCAGGTTTAACCAAGCTTTATTGTAGTTTCCCTGAACATGTACTTTGAAGGACAACAGATGTTTCTCATGTTTATCTACATATTGATATTATCCAAAACCTACACTGGGATATCCACATGGGATCCATACTTGACCTGGTTAACACAAGAGAGCACAGATTTTGTTTGTGATACTGTTTTGGCCTAATCATGAAAGATAATCCATTAGCAAGCCTCAAAAACATGGGAAGTATATTTAGTTTTAACTAATTTCAATTTTACCTCATCATAATAATTATAGATTATAGACATATTATTGCACCTTGGCAAAGGTAGTTGCTCGTATATTTTTGTTGCTCAGATTCTACAGTCTGCATGGCAAAGAAAAAAAATCAATTGTTCCTTTACTCCTTAAAATGTCAGTAATATCAAGTCATAAATATATTTTATATCAATATTCATGAGGTAAAAGGTTAAATGAAGTTCCAGAAGCACTCCCCTGCTCCCATAAATCCTTAGTCTCTGACACAGGTCTGCAGTGGTAAGGTGTACTGTGAACTACTTAAGCAAGACCCCTACCATCTACTGAATAGAGCAAAAAAAGAAAAGGAAAAAGAGTTTTTTTTAGCAATAAATGTCTGAGAATCCGTACTCCCTCCATGGAAGAAAACTGAGTAACATTTGCTACAGAAGCCAAGTCATTCTTTTTTTTCCATCAATAAATCATTGCTGTTTAAATTATCTTGAACAACCCATAACTAATTTACAATGAATGCTTTAGAACATACATTTTTTTATATACTCTCTTGTAACGCTGTAGTAAATTACTTTAATAGCTGTGCAGTATGACAGTAATATTCAAGTGACATAGTGTACTTCTTCTATATATCAAATAAAACAATGTAATCGCTACAGAGATAAAATTCCTCACATAAGATGGATCAAGTGATGTCAGGGTAGGAAACAAGCTCAGAGTTCTTGACAAATACTTTAGCCAGATTCCGAGCTTAATCTCAAACATCATTCTCAAGAAGGAGGGATGTTCACATTGAAATGCAACTCGGGTTATATTATGTACCTACACAGGCTTTTCACAAAAAACCTACTTGGATCGCCTAGGGGCATCAATTATCTCTCGGTCGATACCAGTTTTGTGTAAATCTGTCCTCTCTAGCCTCGGCTACACAACGAGAAACATTGCATACTCGTACATACTAATGATAAAATGGTTGGTAAAAAATCTGCGTTCGCCACCCAAATACAGGCCTACATCAAAAACCGCTGTTTTCTTGGTATAGGTCCAAAAGAAATATTTCATGAAATATGCTCAATTTATGGACCTGGTGAGCTGTCCTATGCATCGGTTACTAGGTGGTGCAAGAAATTTGCAAGTGGAATAACATCCTAGCAAGATGCACCATGTGGCCATTGCAGAAAGACAGCAACCAGTCCCAAAATGGTAGAAAAAGTCAGAGAAATTGTATCGACAGATGCAAGATTCACTGTTAGGGAAATAGCCCAAAGGTAGGCATCTCAATAGGGGCAGCAGCACCTTAAAATGAATAAAGATAACTGCGCGATGGATACCCCATTTGCTCACAGAGGAGCAGAAGCGCCTCCGCGTGAAAATGGCAAAATCTTTGCTGAAAATGTACCCAAAATACAATAATCGCTCATTTGCCAATATTGTCACAGGCGACGAGACATGGGTGCATTTCTATGAGCCCAAACGAAAACAAGAAAACAAGATATGGGCTACAAAAGGCATGAAAAGGCCATGCATAGCCAAACGCATAATGAGCATCAGAAAGGTTATGTATGCAGCTTCACAAATCAAGGGCCTGCTATACAATACTATGCTGTTCCGAAAAGTAAATCGGTCAATACCAAGTTCTACAGAGGGGTTGTTCTAAAAAAAAAAAAGTTGAAGAAATATTTCAATAGACGCAGACCAGCGACAGGTTTGTCGGGGGTCAGGTTGCTGCATGCATGTGTCTAGCCACAAAGTGGCTATTGTACGCAATTTCTTAAGGCAGAAAAAGGTTGTAGAGCTTCCGCACCCGCCGTATTCCCCAGACCTTGCCCCCTGTGACTACTTCCTGTTCCCAAGGCTCAAAAAGTACCTCACTGGACGAAAATACAAAACACGAAAAGATCTTGGTTCAACCATCTTCCAGTGTCTCAAGGGTATACCCAGAAACGACTATGAAACTGCCTTTAAAAATTGGATCAAAAGATTGAAACTGTGCATAGCTCACGGAGGTGAATACTTTGAAGGAATCTGATAGTTGGTTTGTGAAAATAAACAAATCCTTTCTAGATATGCTAAGAATTGCATTTCAATTTGAACATCCCTCATATCACACTGTAAACATGTGGCATGATACCACACCCAGTCACCTTATCCTGACACCGGGCCAACTAGTCCTGGAACTACCCTGTATATATATCTTGAGTGCAAAGCAAGGAGCTACCAGTACCATTTTAAATGACTTTGGTATGTAGTGACCAGGAATTGAACCCATGACCTCTCCTCCGAAGGTGGATGCTTTAACTATTCATCAATGGTTGACAGTGTGGTTTGAGTTTAAAAATCATACTTCAGTACAACTTGAATTTTTGAGAGCACGCAATCTGATTTTCACAAGTTTGAGCTTTTGGTCATTTGTGAAGTTTACCAATTTCTGCAATCTGAATTACGAGTAAAACTGCTTCAGTATTATCCAAATCATCTTTTTTTAAACAACATTTTTTAACCAAAATCAGAAACCAAATCAATCTTCTTCACATGCCCCTTATGTTGAAGTCAAGTCAGGTGGCATAAAAAGAAGTAATGTTATATTTCTTACTTAATGGTTTGACTTACAACCAGCTAGCTACTGGTATCAACAACTTTCAGCTACATCTAATTCTCAATTACTAGAATATATCTCATTTCTCTCTCATTATCCATGCTTGTTTTCTGACGATATTTCTCAAGTTTCTTATTTACACTTCACTTTTTTAGTTATCTAATCTCTTATTGCATTTTTTCTGTTTCCAGTCTCCTGCACCCTGCAGTGCATATAACATCCTATTTACTTGTAATTTATGCAGATATTGCCTGCTTAAGATCTCCACCATAATCTGATGCCTTCATCTGAAGCCCCTGTCTGCTATCAGCCAAATCAAGAGAAAGAAGGGCTCACCCTGCAGATTCCACTTCCCATCTCTCTTACTTGATAGAAAACTAAAGAACAGCACAAGAAGGGTTATTAAATAACCATACCCATTACCTTCAAGAGCTGGCATAATACCATATAAAAATTACCAAACAAAAACCTGATGATTACATTGATAGTTTCATTTACAACAGCGCACCCTGTCATACCACCCTACATTGCATTTTTGCATGGCACTATTAGAAATGCATCAATGCTGCACAGTAAGGGACCATATCTTGATTGTTCCACCTTTCCCAATTATTCGACCGGCTTGTGTGATTATCCAGACAAATCATGTCTCCCTATCACTGAACTACTCTTTTTGGCATTGCTACCTTGGCTATGTAAAACCTTAAGTCCAAAAAGTGAAGCATATTTATTTTTTACTTATTTCATTAGTGAGGAAAACAATATGCTATGCAGATAATCTGTTTTTATATTCTCTTTTTCCAATTTCTCTTGTAATGAAAACAAAATTCACTTTGTTACAACGTAAGGTAAGCTGCTAAAAATAATGTCAATTTCTGAAAGCAAAATCTAATTGTGAAACTTGTACAGTATAATCATAGAAAAAAATATTTCCAAAAAATTATTTGTTACTGATTAAATGCAGGAGTGACTTTTCCTGCCTATCAAAAAGCCTTAAAAAAGATCTTAACATATTTGGATTTCATAGAAATGAATGGACTTAAATAATTGACCTTGACAGTTCCATTTTAACATTATGACTGAAATTCAAATCCAGATACTGCCCTATATTAGACTGCATTATAACTAAAAATGCTCCAAATATTAACAGGCCAAAAATAATAGTTTTGGATCTGATATTGGGCCAGGTTATATTTGATTTCATATGATAATGAAGTACGTTTCAGTTTATCTAACAGTTTATCTCCAATCTTCAGAGTAATCGATTTTACTCCATTATAACATCAAAGCAATGCTGTCAACAGCTTAAAGGCCCATTCTGGTCGTAATATTATTGTTTTCTTTCAATATGCTCATAAAGCCGCTTTTTTCTTTATTTCATTTCTGAAGTTCCAAAAACATTTTCTTGTAATAAGTCATCTATAAATATCTCTAATAAGTTGCAGCAAATCATTTTTACCTAAACAAGATACTCATACCTCAGGCCATCTACACTGTATCACCTGCAGGTAAACCAGTTCCTTGCAGATCATGCCTCTTGGTTATAACCAGTTCCGTGCAGATCATGAGCATGCTTTCCAGAAAAGCCTCAGAACTTATTTTTTTTTTTTTTCTAATAACTATCACAACTTAAAAAAACAACAACAAAAGAGTCAAAATGATTTACATCCGTGACACTGACAGAGGTATAAAGGACTGATGTACAAGATCTGGAGTAATTCAGCAGTTCTTCACAGACAGTCATACATCATTGGGCCTCCCACTGACCTATAAATGTTAACCCTTTCCCTCATAATATAGACTCATTTTTATGTGCTCAGTAGGTACCACATAAAGCCTGATCTGCAGAAAACCACAGTTAAACCTTACCAAATTTAATTACAAAATCTTCATTTCCAGACCACTGAGGAGCAGCGAACAGCATAAAACCTGATCAGCCTGCGAGTTACTCGCAGGCTGATCTGGTTTTATGTTGTTCGCATAGGTCTTTTCATGGTTTCCTCTATAAGGGAAAGGGTTAACATACATACCTACTGCACCAAAACCCCATGCACCCAGGACAGATTTATGTTCTTCTTTGTTCTATAAGTTTGGCACTGAGTTTCTTAATTATCATCTCCAGTAAATCTTTTGGGTATTATTAGAGTGCAAAATTTTGTAAGAAATGCAAGTATATCTCGTAAAGTTTAAAGGAAAACTAATTTTAAGCGAAAATCTAAATGGAAATGTAAGTAAATCTTATAAGTTTTGCAGGATAAATATTTTACAGAAAACCTGCAAGAGAAACCTTCAATATGCCCTGCTCTATTAGTGTCATGCAGGGATAGGAAAGTAAGTCATCAGCAGGCACGTCTTAAATACCAGTTTTCCAGAGAACGGGAAATTTTGTCTTTTCTTGAATATTATTCAGTTAGCATCTCTTTACAAAAACAAGAGGGCCATGATGGCCCTGGATCGCTCACCTGAGTACCATTGCTACAACTGATTACAAGGTTTTTAAACAGACAAGAATTCTGATATAACTCAATCTTAAACATTTTAGCCCTGACAATACTACACACCAAATATATAAGCACTGGGCCTTATGGTTTCAGAGGAGAAGACTTAGTGCGGGGTCATTTATCTCCAAAGGGCCACCATTTTGAAAATCTTGATAATGAACCATAAGATGATGCTTCATACCAAATATCTAATCTCTAGGCATAATGGATTCATAGAAGAAGATTTTTAAAGATTTTCCTATATAACTCTATGTTAAACAAGTGACCCCTGGTGCGGGGTCCTTTATCACCATAGGGCTATGATTTGTACAATCTTGGTAATAAACCATAAGATGATGCTTCATACCAAATATCTAATCTCTAGGCCTTATGGATTCATAGAAGAAGATTTTTAAAGATTTTCCTATATAACTCTATGTAAAACAAGTGACCCCTGGTGCGGGGTCCTTTATCACCATAGGGTCATGATTTGTACAATCTTGGTAATGAACCATAAGATGATGCTCATACCAAATATCTAATCTCTAGGCCTTATGGATTCATAGAAGAAGATTTTTAAACATTTTCCTATATAACTCTATGTAAAACAAGTGACCCCTGGTGCGGGGGCATTTATCACCGTAGGGCTATGATTTGTACAATCTTGGTAATGAACCATAAGATGATGCTACATACCAAATATCTAATCTCTAGGCCTTATGGATTCATAGAAGAAGATTTTTAAAGCTTTTCCTATATAACGCTATGTAAAACAAGTGACCCCTATTGCGGGGGCATTTATCACCGTTTGGCTATGATTTGAACAATCTTGGTAATGAACCATTAGATGATGCTACATATGAAATATCTAAGCTCTAGGCCTTATGGATTCATAGAAGAAGATTTTTAAATTTTTCCTATATAAATCTATGTAAAACAAGTGACCCCTGGTGCGGGGTCATTTATCACCGTAGGGCTATGATTTGTACAATCTTGGTAATGGCCCATAAGATGATGCTACATACCAAATATCTAAGCTCTAGGCCTTGCAGTTTTGCAGAAGAAGATTTTCAAAGTTTGCATTTTTAAAATCTATTTTTAGCTTCTGTGACCTACTTTTTTAACCAATCTGAATAATTTGTACAACTTTGATAGAGGGCATCATAAGGATGATTCCTGTGAAGTTTGGTCAAAATCCCTTCAGCGGTTCATGAGGAGATGTTGTTTAAAGCAAATTGTTGACGACGGACGCACGCACGCACGCACGCACGGACGACGGACAAAAGGCGATCACAATAGCTCACCATGAGCACGTTGTGCTCAGGTGAGCTAAAAACTTAAATAAAACAATTTTCACTTTCTTGTGCCATATCAACATGTCTGAACATCTCCCCTCACTATTTGCTTCTTTTATTTAAGTTTTTTTTAACCCATTTTGTAGCTTCACATAATTATTTTTTAATTTGTCTTTTATTTTGAAGAGGGGAAAGTTGTGTGTAAATGCAAACCATTTCCTTATACATGTATCCATGTATGACATAAAATTATTTCTCTAGAATGTTGAAATAGAGAAGTCTACTTAATGGTCAACAGAGAAGTCTATTATCAATATTAAAGAAGAAAATTCAGTTTACTGTTGAGAAATAATTGACCCCTGTACTATTCTGTATAAGGCTGAACTTTCTTCTCAGAACTGTGTGAGACTGAGAGTGTAACGCTACAGCTGCAGATCAATTAGGATTAGGAATGAGACCTCCAGCAATAAAAACCCTGACTGGAATGGGACTCCGGTCATTCCCACTGCCTCCTGATCACCTAGACAGACCTTAAGTTACATAACTTGTCTCAGCACATTATTTATAACCTGATATCCATCACAAAGCACTATCTCACATGAATATGCAGGAAGTGATAGAGGCTTCTGGTTCACCCTCCACACCTGATATGCAGGTAATGCTGTATAGGTGTTAATGAGCAATGCCAGAGCATGATCTACCTGTGGGTTAGTGTACAGAGGTGACTGTATGATACAGTGTGTCAGACTCACGGAACATTTCAACAAAACCACATAGTCAATCCAGTCTCAGATTAGTTTCTTCTCTTTTGAAAAAAGTCTTAAGCTTCATACAATTTTCCCAAAAAGTGCTATTTCTTTCCCTAAACTCAAGAAAAATTAAATATTTTACCACCCAAATGCCTGAAATTTATGTATCACTGCTTCGCCGTTCTTCGGTTTCTACTTCCAACACGCTACTGCAACTGCTTAACTTTTCCTCTGTCATTTTCCATCCACATCTTATATTCTAAATACTTATTTATGGTTCACAAAGGGAGGTAACTACAGCAGAGGGTTTATACTTACGAGGATAAATGCCTTGGTCCACAAGCTCATTTAGGGACCTCCGCATCATCAACTTCCTTTTCAATGCTGAAAAAAGAACCAGCAAATATATATTTCCTCTCATGATATAAGAAGTTTGTTTGTTGGGTTTAACTTCCAACAGACAGTATTTCAGTTATTTGAGATTATGTCTACTCAAGACAGGCATATTAGTGCTACCAGAATGCAAGATCATGCTGGGGACCAAACAAAGGAGTATATCAGTACCCTTTTTATGACTCTGCTATATCGTGGCCAGTGATCAAACCCATGACTTTCTGATTCGGGGCATATGCTCAAACCCCACAGCCACTGGGAACAGTCTAACACAACCATATAAGCATTGAACTCACCACAGCACCAAACCTCTATTATATTGCCAACAATAGTTGGCAAAAATGTACTTCATACATCCTGCATCAGCTTACTATCTGACATCTACTTAATATGCAATTACTTGAAACTAAAGCTCTATTTTGAACATTCTTTTTTCTTTCTTCTTCTTCAACATTTTGGTTGTCTCTACCAAACAAAAAAGGGTCTAAAAACTGTTTACTCAATTTCTACAAAATACAACTTGAGCTCTTTTTTTTTAAGCTTTACCAAAAGGACTAAGGCAGCCATTGCAGTGGCACTGCTTTCTGTCCTGCAGGCAAAACTGTCACAAAGCATCTCAAGAGTTTCTTTCAAATGAAAATAATCTGTTTCACAATTTCAAAATTATGATAATCACCCAACAACCAAAGGGCCAGTATTTCCTGAACCTTTCCCTATACTTACATTCCCTGTTCTTGTCAATAGTGTGCATGAGTGAGGCTTCGTCAGTCATCTGCTGTGGGCTAATCGGGGACGACTCCTGTTTGATCTCCGTTGCTGTGGCGCCCGTTGCCCCAGCAGCACTGGTGGTCAATTCTTCCCCAGCAGCAGCGGCAGCTTTGGCTCTCTCTGCAGCTTGCTGGTCCATCTGGCAGTCCTTACAATAGAACTTGTGCAGATACTGGATGGTCTCCTGTTCTAGTTGAGCACTCGGGTACAGGGGCGTCCATGGAGGACTGGTGCTGGTGTCTGGAAAATAGACAATCACTGGTTTAGCCAGAAGCTGAATGGTCAGGTATTGCATAAAAGCTTACTGTGAGTGTTTGCGAAATAGATAAACATGAGGTTTGTGTTGGTAGCTGAGAAGTGGTGTTGGTGTCTGGAAAATAGACAAATATTTTATATTTTGAACTTTTTTGAGCTATATTTGACAACACACTACTAACATGACAACACTAACAAAACACATGAACCGTTTTATAATGATATTCTCATAACACTAGAATACACAATGAATCTACACTGTAACATGCTCTTTGTCTTGTTAAAGCTGGTACTGAAATCTATATTACTTTTCTTGCGATTCTTCTCATATTTTCTTCAAGGTCTTTGAAAAATAAAACATATTATGGTCCCTGGTAATCCCATCAGAGATGATAACCAATCAACACCTACAAAAGAATATGGAGGAACAAGAACTATTTTGTTTGTTTGAGGAACTATTTATGGCCTCAAGTGCTGTTCTTCCCATTTTCTCTTCACCATGAAATTTATCATCCAGGTCTGACATTTACAAGGTTGTAAAAAAAAAATCATCCATAACAAAACCCTCAGTCCCTACTGGATCTACTGCAAAAGGAACAAGCTTGATAGAATTAGTCAAATAAGTGTCCTCCCACACAGATATAATGGCTTAAACCAAAACTAGTGGATAAATTGAGCCCACATTTCATTTCATTTGGTGATCAAATCCCACAGGATCTATCGAGTAAAGTGGTGCAGATTAGACACAGTGTGGTGCAGGCTCTGTCAAATGCTGCTGCCTGTCTGTGCCATTTTTATCATCTACTCTGCAAACAAGAATGTGCCAATGCAGGTGGAGACCGTGTTAAAATGTGGTTTGCAACAACCTTTTTATGCCCGCAAGAGCCAGCCAAACTCTCCTTTTCTGTGTTAATTTAATTTACATCTTTTCCATTTTGTTTATTAGCGACTTAACTTCATTGATTTTCCTGACAACAATATCTAACAAAGACCTTCAGAGGAAGAACTTCTAGGATGTACCAAACTGTGATACCATTTCTGTTCAGAATATTCTCAAAATGTTTTCATTAACAGTAAGTTGCAACTGATGGGTTGGGAATGACACATGGCTGCATGCCCAAGTTCCAACAAGAAAAGAAACATCAAATAATAGTAAATTTGGGTGCAATAATTATCAAGAAGTACGTACATTTGATTACTTTTATGACAAAAATACTGTACTTTACGACTGAAGCTCAGTAAGTCTGCCTACCTGTTCATATTTGTACCAATCGTTTCCGGACTGCTACAATGAGCCTGTTTGAGAATTGTCCATACCTTTCAATGATAATCAGACCTATCCATTTCTTACCATAATTCTTATATAAGAAAACACTTAATTTGTGCAGAACAAAAAAGAAAAAAAAATGGGGTAAATAAAAGAACCTAGAGTAAGAAACCCTCTGCAGATACATACTTTAAATGACAATGCTGGAGATGGTAGATTTAAGTAAGGAATGAAGCAGTGGCAGTGGTTAGATAAGGGGACCAGAAGGCCTAAGTGAACTATACCCACTGTTTGTAGACATTGGTAATTAGTTAAGAAAGTTCCTGCAGTGTTTTATCTACAGAATAACATGTGCCTGGCCGTTCGGTGGATAGTGGGGCCAAGGAAAGTGTGTCTGGAGGCAAGGGACTGTAAGATCTGGAGATAATTGGGCCTAAATTAGTCAAGATTTCACACCTCCACCACCACGCCGAGGAACCTGAACTTTGTAAACAGACTTCAACACCAAAACATTTTTCTCTCTTTCTTTCCTGGAAGTAGTTTTGGTGTTGCACTTTATGAAATGTCAGTGTTGATGTAAAAATATCCAACATATCAGAACATTTAAATGCACTTTCAAAGTGCACTATCTATTTGCCAAAGAACAAAAAAAGATGTAAGTTGAAATAAAT
>CM037778.1:59134522-59184522 GCA_021229015.1 Solen grandis
TAGATGTGGATGTAGTCATTGCCTAAAACCACAAGGTTTCTGATGATACTGGGAAGACTGTAGTTAGTGTAATGATTGTGAACCATGCTAGCCCTCGCAGCAAAACTGCAAAATCATATTATTATGTTTGTTCCTGCTTGTTGAGGATGTTTGCCATAATGGAAGGTTTTGTCATCGAGAAATAGCAAAACATGCAGTTTTAGACACACTAGAAATCAAGTTTCTGAACCTTTGTTGAAACTTGTGTTATCACAATTTTCTGTTTTCTCTTTTAAAAACTGCATTTATTCTTGGCACATATTGTTCATATCACACTTGGCTTGTATAATGTGATGTGCACCGGCTAGCCCGGTGCATTTCCGGCACTGCCAAACTCCTGGATTAATCATCATCCCCAGGTAAAAATGTGGACGTTCTCTCACAGGTACTTTAACTTTTGGAATTTGTCCCTGAGATGGAACTGACATTTAACAAGAAAACTGCTGTAGTTTTAATATCCAGGGCTGAAAATTTGATTGGTTTCGGCAGGTTTAAAGTGAAGTGATGAGTTAGGAACATTAGAACAAAGTGTCAGATCCTGTAACAGGATTCTGCTTTCAACACATCTAGCGCTAAAATGTCTTGCAAAAAATATTGAAAGTTTTTATAGAAGGATGCAGGTTCATGCACTAGACAAAGTCAAACTAAAAGGAGACAGGTTAGAAGATGATGATGATGATGATGATGCACAAACCTCTGTTAGTCATTATTTTTTAGCTTAATTATTCAGTGAATAAGGAGGTCTATTTTACTCACCCAAGCATTGCTGTCACCGTAATGGTTAAGTTTTTTTTGTACTACCTCACTTAATTACTGAACCCCTTAAGGTATTATTTTGAAACTTGGAATACGTGTTTAATTATGACCACCACCCCAACCTGAAGGCAAGAGGGGAAAACTCTGTCATGAATTTTGACCAAATTATACCCCTTTTGCGAGTTAGAACCTTGGTTAAGTTTTACAAACCACATCACATTTTCTCTGAACCCCTCAAGGTATTGTTTTGAAACCACAAAAACCTGAAGGCAAAAGGTGATTACTCTGTTATGGAGTTTGACAATTTATGCCCCACTTGATTATTATTATTATTTTTTCAGGTCTCTATAATCAGAGTCACCCCATTTATTTTTCTGGTCAATAGGTGTGTGTGGGTCGAGGCCATCCTACTCCACACTGTACATAATCAGACATAAGATATATACAATTCATGCAATATATTATCAGTCATTATTTATAGGGTCTGAAAAAAAAAAATAACAAAAAAAACATTGAAATAACAAACAGAAAAAGAGGGGGGGGGGGGGGGCATATTCACCAAATATATATTTTCTATGGATGAGTTGACATGATTAAGATTTCATTTTGTTTTGTTTTGTTTTGGATTAAATATCAGTTGAGTTATTTGAGACAAAAGACTCGTACAACTGACCCCTTTTCTCTTTCTACATTGCTAATTCTTGCAGATTTATAAATTTCCCAAGCAAATTTTAAGCTTTTCATCATTGATTGACAGTTTGGTAAAATTTGTTTCATTTTACATAGGAAAATATATCTTTTAACTTCGAAAGATAATATTGTATAACTATCTTTGTCTTTGTATTTTCCTATACTCCAAATATAAAATAGTTACTGTTGAGAAGTCATGAATTTTTTTGTATTAATGATAATTTTTGCTTTAAGAATTCAGAGATATCCTGTATTTTTGGACAACTCCAGAATAAATGTAATATGGTTTCTTCTTCTGTTTTTCAAAAAGTACACATCTTATTATCTGTTATATTCATTTTGTACAACAAATAATTAGTACCTAATATTCTATGAAGTATCCTTGTTTGTTTGTTGTTGTTTGATTAAATTTTTCGTACCACCTGAGTTTTCCACTGAACCCTTGAAGGTGTTGCTTTGAAACTTTGAATGCTTTGTTCATGACCTCTTCCTTCCTCATGTAGGGAAGAGTAAATAACTCTTTTATGGATTTTGACTAAATAATGTCCCTTTTCTGAATTAAATATCTTTTTTGTTTATCCTTGCTCCATTTTTCACTGAATCCTTTGAGATATTGCCTTAAAATTTGGAATACATGTTTATACCCTTTGTTACTTTTTGATGATACAGTGATTCTTATTTTGCCTTTTACTGCAATACTTTTCTATATTGACAAGCATTAGAATAGATGAGCGCGCTGTCTTACTGACAGCTCTTATTTTTTTATTATTTCTCAATCAGTAAGATGATGATTGGGGAAAGAGAAGAAATTTCTCTCTCTCGATGAAGTGGGAATGGTAGATGTAAATCCTGATATACCTTCAGATTGAAATATCCATTCATACTTACCATCATCTAAAGTTTATGATTTTCCCGCTTGCGTTTCCGTTGACTGCCTGCAGTAATTGAAATATTTTACATTTTTCAAGAACAATATTTTGTTCATTAAAAGTTCAGTAACCTACCAACATCCCACATGTTCTAGTAAAGCTCTGTTGAAAACAAATTTAAGATAAAGCTACTTTCACCTGTTATCTTGATACACATCTTTTATTGCTGCATCAGCATCTCCCAGGAGGTGCACTTCATAAAGAGACTTTTTCAAGGACTTTTGAGGGTTAAATTTATGATAGGTCAGAGGAACAAATTGATTGTATAGGTGAGTTAAATTTTCTAAATCAGAAATGTCCAAATATGCAATTATTTCAAAATGATGGGTAATAAACTCAGTTAAAATCTGGGAGACTCAATGAAATCTTTAAGCTGTGCATAACATTGCTGATGTCCTGGCAGATACCCAGTGCTGCTTGAAGTTGATTATGACCCACTCATATATTTATGAAGTTTCTAACTTTATTTATTGAGTGACTATCAGATTTGTGAAAACTGTTAGATAATTATAGCTTCCCAGTGTGTCCTGACTATTGAAGACTATATTTTATAATTGTTACTCAATAAAATTAAAAATGACATATATAGCATCTGTAACATATATCACAAGGAAAAATATTGTGGTAATTTATTTTTAAACATGTTGTATACAACAACTTATTAGATTCTAACTGAATTAGAAGAAAGGACAAGTTCATTAAAGAAATTGGTAGACACATTACACATTGAATCACAGGGGTTGATTTATCATTGGATGTCCAGTTTATGTGACACATGGTCCTGTTCTAAATAAAATACTCCATATTGTACAATATTAATCTTGTACTTTTTAGAATCAAGTTCTGTTCTAATGGAATATTATAAAAGTTAGCCTGAATTTATTATGTTTTTATATTGCAGATCCATTATAACACCAGTGTTAAATTGGACCATGCAGTGGCTATATGAAATCACATGAACCCCATACCTCATATAGACCTTTCAGAAGTTGTCTGAGACTTCTTAACTTGCTCATACAATAGTGTAGCTCAATTTTTCCATTGTCTGCAAGGCAAAGAAAAATTCAGTTTTTATTACACCATTTATAGTTTGGTTATTCACTTTTCATCAAGTCTTACATTTCTGAATATTCATGAGGTAAATATCCGTAAACAAATGAAATATCAGGTGCATGGTTAGACATTACATAGTATAAGGACCTTTAATTTTATGTGGCCATGAAGTTGGTGTTTATTGGCTTTCTTTGTTATGCTATAGCATAACTTGCAGCCATTATTTCTCAGAATAATGCAGTTGTTTTGCCCAGGTAAGATTAAAGGTATCTCTACAGTCACGGGATTGAGTTTAAAAGTCAGAATTCTTCCACTATGGCCATCATTTGTCCAAATTTTTATGAGTACTGTGGATGAGTATACTGTGGTTTGAGAAAAAGCTGAGTGCTATCGTTTTTACCAATAAATGATAGAGCACATGTTTCAGTTTATCTTTGAATAAAATATTTCTTTGAGAATATGTTGCATTGTTAATTAAAGATACTCAGGTCCTAGGCGCCCAGTGATTAGATTTTCAACCCCATACCAGAAGGTTTTGATCCTTGGCAGCCACATTTTAACTTAAGTCTCTAAAATTTAATTCTAGTATATCTCTCTGGCATGGCACTCATCTTAATTTGTAAGGTAGTTCCAGGACTGGTTGGCAAGATGTTAGAAATTGCCTATGGCATGATATCACTTTGTGTCAGCACTAAATATTTCGTGTAGACATACAAACAAACATGTTCCTCAATGCTTTGTCCTTAACCATACTGCATATACAAAATAGTTCAAGGACTGGTAATAGCTCGTCAAGATAATGGGACAGGTTGTGTTATCATGCCACATGTCTTAGTTATATAGTAATAATAGCGTGATTCTGCAGTGTGGCAGCACTATATCTGTTTCATGTAGACTGTCTCCAAATTACTGAAATACTGTTGGTGGAATGTAAACCCACCAACAAACATTACCATACTTCTAAGTCCACCTGCATCTAAACAATACAGAGTTAATGACAGGCATTGGTGAGGTCCTCACACACCAGAGCAGATTCCCATTACAGAAAACATGAAAGAACTGCATTTGAGAGATCCTTTTTTTTTTTTTGGCTCATTGGGGAGGTCTAATCCACCACAAATTGAGATGTGGCTTCTTGGGAGATTGTGGTTACAGTTGTTAAGGTGCATTGTCAGGTCAATAAAGCTCTGTAAGCTGTTTAGATGTGAAACAGATTTGGTCACTTTACTCATTTGTGTCTTCTCAGACGTAACGTTGAAATATGAGGATAAATAGGATATAAATTCATTATATTTACCACCCCTGTAAAAAATGGCCACTGTTGACAATGTGTCCCTGACTACAATGGTCATATGACCATGGCCAGATAATGGTGCTGTTGATATTGTTATATTGCAGATTTCAAAGATTTAATCACAAGATGTAATGATTATTCCATAGACGAAAATTGATATGTATTTTTAACCTGAATTGTTTACAGATGATTGAGGTCATTGTACTTCCCTCATTCACTGTAGTTCACATACCTTCCTCTTTTGATTTGCCATTTATTGCTCACGATCAAAGATTGTCTGGAACCCAATAAAAATACTTTTTAATTGATGCACCAAGATGAATTATAAACAGGTTCTGTACCAAACACCTTTATGCCTGATGCAAAAATGATAATAATTAAAGACCACATTTAGTTGTTTTGCAATTTGTTATTATACTAACAGCAGGTTAGTGTGCAAGAACAAATGCATAAAATAATAACAATTTAATGTGTCGGGAGCTGCCAATATTATTGGCAAAGACAGCTATCATTGGCAAAGCAGGCTATCTTTTGCTAGGAAGGCTATTGTTGGGTAATTATTAGCTAAGGAAGTGATAATACTGGCAAAGGGAGCTATGATTGGCTTATTACTTATAAGGGAACTATAATTGACTAAGAAAACAATTATTTGCTTTTGGGAGCTATTATTGGCTAAAATTTTGCAAAGGGAGTAATTATTGACTAAGGTAGCTATTATTGGCCAAGGGAGTGTTTCTTGGCTAACATAGCAAACTTTGGCGAAGGGAACTTTTATACTGTAAGGAGGAAACATTGTCAGATACCCACTCCTGAACAATTCATATAATCTATCGGCTTTGGGTTTTTTATGCTGTATTCATGTTCCATCATGTTTTTTTGGAATGAAGTCCTTGGAGATAGATTGGGGTTTGGCGGGCAGGCAGGTGGGCAGCATCAAACTTAAGTTTCCACATGATAACTCCCAAATGAATTGACAGATTTAAATAACTTTTGGTACACATGTATATCCCAATGAAATGAAGGTGAAGTTTGACATTGGGCAAAATCCATAAATTTTTTATACAGTTATGGCCCCTTTTTGACTTATAATTTGCATACAAAAAAAACATAACTTGCCTGCAAGATAACACCTGAGCGGATTGATATATTTCAATTGTGTTTGGTTCACATAATAATTCCAGTAAAATGTAGGCCATTTTAATAGCATAAATACGTTACCTGTTATTACTTCAGGTATGTGTCTATTTGTGCACAGCTTCCAAAACAGAGTCCGCAAAATAAACCATTCCCTAAACCCCCTAGTTACCGGAAGTGTAACCCCCGTTCTCCAAGTTACCTTGTGTGTCCCTTTCTTGATAGCTTCTGTGCGCTACAGCTCTCCTTTCTTATCTTTTCATAGCCTCGGCTGTGTTGTTTATATTGCTCTCTTGGTTTTATTCTATATTCGTGTAGAATTCCCAATCTACGTCCCGTATCGGGACCTTTTGCCTTGTGTCACGGTTTTTTTTTGATTTATCTGCTGGCATGCCTAGGTTTTTCTTATTTGTTTGGTTTCTGCTATTTACTATGTCGCAGTCCCGGGGTTCCTGCGGACATGTCAAGGCGTCCTGGGATTCCCATAAGTCCTGCCTATCATGTTCAGGGTGCTCTAGGGTCGACACCTGCACCGTTTGCGCTTCGTGGACAGACGAGATATGGAAGAAAGCCTCCTCCCGTCGGTCTTACTCTTCCCGGAAAAGGAAGGCCTCATCTTCCTCCTCCTTCTCCGGGTTCAGCGCTGCTGGGGGTCGGAGTCCCTCTCCCCCTCCTAGGAAGAAGGCTTCCCGCCCCTCTCCGGAGAGGCCGCCTTCATCTCCTGGCTCCCTGCCCGGCTCTCCTTGTGTCAGCCCCAGGGGAGCAGTCAAGGAGACCACTCCGACCGGTCACCGGGCATGACCGGTCAAGTACGTGATCGTAGTCATAGCAAAGCTCCCGACCGGTCACCGGTCAGGTCTAGCCACCGGTCACCGGTCAAGACCGGTCACCGACCATCACGGGACCGGTCACCGGGTATAACTGCCAGGGACCGGTCACCGGTCAGGACCGGTCACCGACCACCGGGCACCGGTCACCGACCACTAGTCACCGGGCACCGGTCACCGGGCACCGGTCACCGGTCAACAGGCACCGGTCACCGGTCATCATTCACCGGGCACCGGTCATCATTCACCGGTCACCGGTCAACATCGGTCTCAGAGACCCAAGACCGGTCATCACCGGTCATCGGCAAGAGATCTGCATAGATCAACGGCCAGGTCGGCTCATCACGCTAGACATGTGGGTCGCCGGTCTTCGCCGATTTTGTCCGAGAATTCGGATTCGAGTTTTTCTTCAGGCAGCCCTGCGGTTTCTCCGCTTCGGCCACCTCCTCTTCCACGTTCAAGGGTGCCCAAGAAACGGTCCCACAACCGTTCCCCGGGTCTTTCCGGTCACCGGTCCCCTAGCTCTGCTACTCGGGACCGGTCCCCTTTACGCTCCACCACGTCTTCGAAGGTTCAAGGTGCGGATGTTTCAGCGCAACCCCAGACCTTTGACCCTTCCACATGGTGGTCCCACATGATGGGGGAATACGCCAGGCATTTCAGCTCTGCCTCCTCCCCCGTCATGCCGGGTGAACCTTCTTCTTCTAGGAGGGATCGGGTTTCTCTGCCACCAGAGACCCTTGATCACAGACTGTTCCTTCAGTCTCCTCCCTCCTCGGGTCCACAGGGCGCTTCTTCCGCACAGCCCCCTATGTGGCCCTTTTTCCCTCCTTTTCCTTTCATGGGCTTTCCCCCTCAGGATGCTCCCCCTTCGCGCCCTGAGGCTGGGTCTCCTCCCTCTACTCGCAATCCCCCTACTAGTGGGACTGCTACGAGCGGTCAATTGGAGGATGAAATCTCCCTTCATGCTCCGGAGGAGGACTCCTTATTTGCTGAGGACGTGCCTCTTTTGTCCACCTCGCGCCGATCCAGCGCTCATTCCGAACCTCGTACTGACAATCCTCTCTCTGACGAGGACGAGGAGTCAGACGACAATCGGTTTTCCATGGACAGGGCTGTTCAGGAGGTCTTTGCTACCTTACCTGCATCAGTATGCAAACCGGCCCCTCCTCCCTCCCGGAAGAGGTGCGAAGGTTACCTTGACCTTGTCGGTAAGCCTAAGGAGTCCAAATCAGTCGAACCGGAGTTGCTCCCTTTCTCTCCGGTCGTCCGTTCGGCTCTGGAGGATTTTGAATCTTCATCCTCCTCTAAGCCAGGACCGGGCTGGTTTATTCCAACTTCGGACCTTCGGCCTTTGGGTTTTAACCCCAAGACCTACAAGTTTCCGGAGGGTGATTTTTCTATCCACCCCCCGAAACTGGACCTAGATGCGAGTCGGCTCCGGCTCAAGGTCCCCTCCTCTTTACCGCTTCAGCAGAAGGTCCTGGATCGCTGGGAGCAACGCTCCCGCTTCCTTTCCGGCATCTCGTCGCATACTGACTCCTTCGTGGCCGCTCTTTCGGTCAAGCTACAACAAAAGGATGCTTTATCTGCTTCCGTCAGGCTTCTTTTAGAGGCCTTAGCAGCGACGGCAAAACATTCGATTTTGCTATCTCTCTCTCTCTCTTCCGAGATGACTCGCTGCCATCCTTGACGGCCCCAACAAGCTACTTCTCTCTTCTTCTCGAGAAAAGCTTAGGTCGGCCCCTCTTTCTTCTTCGTCCCTCTTTGGGGGCCGAATCAAGGAAGTAGCGGATGCCTCCAGGGAGGAGCAAATGCACGGCGCGGTGGCCTTCCAGCCCCGCACTCCTACTTCGGCTCCCCCTAAATTCCGGATACCGAAGAAACCTTCGGCTTCTTCCGGTAAATCCCCGAAGGACTCGGAAAAGGGCAAGCCTCAATCTCCTTTCAGAGGCAATCCCTCTTCCAGGGGCGCTCGCCAATCTGGTCCGCAGCGACCACGATTTCCTCCTTCATCGCCCCCCACCCCTTCTTCTACCTCTACCAGTCAAAGGGGTAGGAGTAAGCCCTAGGGGTACGTCCTTTCTTCCGCTTCCTCTTCCAGACGTTCGATTAGGAGGAAGAGTGTTTCTGCCCCTTCCAGTAGGCGGCAGACTCACTCATTTCATTCATCATTGGGAGACAATCACCGACGACCAATGGGTCCTGTCTATCGTGAGACACGGGTATCGGGTTCCGTTCAGTCGTCCCCCTCCACTATCACGCTCTCCCATTCATCTCTCCTCCAATCATCCTTGTCTGGGACTCGCCATTTCAGATCTTCTGGAAAAAGGAGCGGTAGAAAGGGTCTCGATTCCAACCTCTCCGGGGTTTTACAGCCGTCTCTTTCTGGTTCCCAAGAAGGACGGCGGGTTTCGACCGTCATAGACCTGTCTCATCTAAACTCCTTCATTCCGAAGGAACACTTCAAAATGGAAACAACTTCGTCGATCAGGGCAGCCGTCCTCCCCGGTCACTGGGCTGTTTCCCTGGATTTATCGGATGCTTACTTCCATGTATCTATCCATCCTCATTCCAGGAAATACCTTCGTTTCACGGATGGCCAAACTGTCTACCAGTTCAAGGCCCTTCCGTTCGGCCTGTCTTCGGCCCCCAGAATCTTCACCAAAATAGTTTCGGTTCTGGTCGCCAGGGTTCATTTTCGCGGCTCACGCCTCCTGGCGTATTTCGACGACTGGCTTCTTTTTCACATGGACCCAGTCGCTCTTCTCGACGAACTTCGATGGGTGACAGACCTAGCTCTCCGGCTAGGCTTCATCCTCAATTCCGAGAAATCGGAGTTGATCCCATCCCAGAACTTCACGTTTGTCGGGATGCAATTTCTGACCGACCTAAACGGGATCAGAATTCCGGAACCCAGACTTATGTCTCTTCTAACTCTGGTTCGGGGGTTTTCGCGTCGGCAATCGATCTCAGCCCGCGAATTCCTATCGCTTCTCGGAGTACTCAATGCAGCAGCGGATCTTGTTCCGCTGGGCCGCCTTCACATGCGACCTCTTCAGTTTATACTACTCTCGATCTGGCATCCCAGTCGAGACCATTTACAGACCATTCTTCCGGTTTCTCCGGAATTGGTTCATCATCTCAGTTGGTGGAATTCCCCCTCGTTTCTCCGAGAGGGTGTTCCTCTTTCTCCTCCTCAACCGGAACTGTTCCTCTTCTCGGATGCCAGTCTGTCAGGCTGGGGTGCTCATCTGGAACCTCTGGGTCTCACGGCCTCGGTCTTTGGTCCCCTCAGGACAGTTCTCTTCATATCAACAACCTCGAACTCAAAGCGGTTCTACTAGCCTTACGACAGTTTTCTCCTCTCATTCGAGGCAAATCTGTTCTAGTATCTACGGACAACACGACTGTTGTCTCTTACATCCGCAGACAGGGGGGACGCACTCGCCTTCTCTGTGCATGGAAGCATGGCACCTTCTTCATTGGTGTCGGGTGTCTTCGGTACTCATTCAAGTCAGACATCTTCCGGGTCGTCTAAATGTTCTAGCGGACCAACTGTCCCGCAGACATTCTCTTCTCCCCTCGGAATGGAAGTTACTTCCTCGGATCGCGACAACTCTGTTTGCGATTTTCGGGTCTCCGTCTGTCGATCTATTTGCTACCAGGCTGAACAACCAGCTTCCGCTGTTTGTGTCACCGGTATCGGATCACCGGGCTTGGGCGATAGATGCTCTGTCTGTAAACTGGGATCATCTATTTGCTTATGCGTTTCCACCGTTTTCTCTGATTCCCTTAGTTCTAAGGAAAATCCTGCGATCTCAGTGCCGGATCCTCCTTGTAGCTCCACTTTGGCCAACGCGATCTTGGTTCGTGGATCTTCTGGATCTTCTGATATATCGTTCTGTAGACTGTCCCAAATTCCGAATTCTGTTGGTGGAATGGTCCACCAACAAACATTACCATGAGCTTCTAATCGTCCACCTGCATTTTATCAAAAATCGAGTTAGACAGGATGGATTCACATCCAGACAGATTCCCTATTACAGAATCTAAAGAGCATGGAGATCCTTTTTTTTACTCGTTTCGGTCTACCAGCAAAGTGAAGGGTCTTGCGGATTGGGGTTCGTTGCAGGTGCATTTCGGTCAAAGCTCCTGTCTTAGAGTGAAAATTAACAGATTTACTTTCTATTTTTCTTCTTTAACGTTGAAAAACTGCGGATAAAGGTTAATATTATGTTATTACCTGTAAAACGGCTAAGTTACACTGTCGTCCCTGTCAATAGCCTATACTATCGGAAATTATGTTGATTTTTAATTGCAGATTAAAGTTTTCCGTGTAGTTATTCTACGAAATGTTGTATTTTTCCTGTTGTTTAGTATTGGTCATTGTACTTCCCTATTTGAACATCCTTTCTGAGCTCATTATCTCACGTAAATTGTGGAAACCGATAAAATCTTTTTATAGCAAGATGAATTCTAAACAGGTCTTGCTAAAACACCTTTTCTATGAAATGATTTAATTTAAAGACCAAATTTAGTGTTTTAATTTTGACTATTCAACCTGGTTTGTGCAAAACCAATGCTATCCTTTAAGTGTCGGGAGCTGCCGTATTATTGGCTTGGAGCTATTTATGCACTAGGAACTATCAGTTACTTGCCAGTTAGGCTAATGGGTTTTATGAATCATGGCTTAAGGAATTTTTACGGGCGTCGCTTCACTTCCCCACTTGTAGAAGGTAGTGGGGTAATTTTAGCAGTTCATATATCACTTATACTGAACTATTCAAGGACCCTATTTTGGTTGTTTGGACAAGGAGTTATCATTGACTTAAGGAGTTACCATTGACTTGAGAGGATTTTTGGTCATATTCTAAGGGCTTTTTAGAATTATAATTATTGACTAAGTGAGAATTTGCTAAGATAACGCCTAGGAAGTATACTCTAACTAGTTTTATTCTTTAAGGATCTATAATTGACTAACGAAAACAAATTTGCTTTTGGGACTTTATTGGCTAACAATTTTCAAGGGAGTAATGTTGACCTAGGTAGCTTTATGGCAGGGATGTTTCTTCGGCTAATCATGACAAATCAAGGGATCTTTTAAACTGCTTAAGCGAGAAGTCATACCCCTGAAATAATAACTAGGCTTAGGTTTTTTATGCCTTATTAAAATGTTTTTTGGAATAAATTAATAATTGGGTTTGGGGGAGAGTGCTACTATTACTTAAGTTTCCACATGTAACTCACCATTGCATGGCGATTGTAATACTTCTTGGTAAAATTATACAATTTGAAACGGGTGAAGTTACTTGGCAAACTAAGTGTTTGATAGTTATGGCGCCTTTGTTTAATTTGCATGCAAAAGAACAAACTTCTGAAATAACACTGTAAGGATTATAATTAAATTTTTTCATACTTTCCAAAAATTTCATGTTTATTTTTGGGCAAAATCTATAAATATCCCTAAATGTCCCTAAATTCTACTTAGGATTTGCAAAAAACAAAAATAAATAAAAAAAATATATAGATAAAAAAAAATAAAAAAAATGTTTATCCCAATAAAATGAAGGTAAAGTTTGACATTGGGCAAAATCCATAAAATTTTGACATAGTTATGGCCCCTTTTTTATAATTTGCAAAAAAACAACAACAAAAAACTCCCTGTCCACATGAAACTCCCAGCGGGTTGACATATTTGCATTGTGTTTGGTACACATGTTAATCCTAATAAAATGAAGGCCAAGTTTAATTTTGAGCAATATTCATAAATATTCAACATAGTTATGGCCCTTTTTGACTTAGAATTTGCAAAAAAAAAAAAAACCTTGTCTGTACCATAATTCTTAATCAGGTTGACTGATTTAAATAAATTTTAGTAGACATGTCTATCTAAATGAAAAATAAATTAAGGTTAAGTTGGACAGTGGGCAAAATCCATTAATTTTTTAAAGTTATGGCCCTTTTTGCAAAAAAACAACAAAAAACCTTGTCTATTTGATAACTCCCGAAAGGTTTGACATATTTGAAAAGTGTTTTCTACACATGTTAATCCCAATAAAATGAAGGTCAGGTTCAATTTTTAACTCAGTTATGCCTCCCTTTTTAATTAATAATGGGAAAAAAATAGCTTATTTTTTAAAATATCACCTTGTTTGCACTTGCTTTTTGAAATGATGATATTTTCCAAGAAAGTACCCGAGGGTTTCCGAAGATGAGGAAGAAATTACTAAGTGAGCTATAATTGGCTTAGGAAATTATTGGCTATTTTAGGGAGCCATCATTGGCTCATTAGTAGCTAAGAAAGTAATTATGGGCTACTGGGGCTATATTTGGTTGACAGTTTAGTAGCTACTGCTTCTACAACTGTAAAAGTTGCTTGCTGTATATGAACTGGCCATTATTAATTATCCAATTTATGTACAAAGGCAGAACTATATTTGGGAATATTCAAATCCTGACAGTAGAATTAAGATCAGGCTGACATAGATTGTTATGGACAATTTAATGTTTTCCAATTCCAGAGTGGTGGTAGGGGATATGTAGGTTTTTAGGCAGTTTTACTGATTGCGTCAGTTGTTGTATGTTATGTGGTAAGAAACTGTTGTAAATGAAGCCAGACAAATCATTTCCATCAATTAACACAGTGACTAGACCTTGATCTCACTGGTTTTGATATCACTGTGGTGTCTGTCTTCACTATATCTCTGTAGAGCAAGAAAAGATAATTAAAAGCCACACGTTTATATGTCGGTATTTTGGTTGGAATGATTATGTTGGAGGAAATCTAAAATGATTTTGTCTATTTTATCTTTGTGTCTTAATTAGAGGTTTAATTGATATTTACTTTTATCCTGTAACAGTTCATGGTTTTGAAGGGTGAAAGTGCTGGGTGAACTCTTTAAGTGGTTCTCAGCTGTCATGCTTTTTAAGTCTTTATGCTTGTTGACAGCAGCTGTTTGATGTACAAACCAGAATATTTTGATATTTCGTTTTGACAAGATGTACTTTGAGGGAGATTTTCATGTTTGGTGGCTTTGAAATTTTACCTCCTGATCTTTCGAAATCTTAATTGGATAGTAAATTAATTCCTTTGCGCCAGAATCATCATAGATTATAGTCTAGATAATGCTATAGGATTTTCAGATTCTGTGATGTATGTTCTCCAACTAAAATCATGAGGGCTCGTGTTCAATGGCAGCTTATTTTTATGTTTGACAAATATTTGCTGACTTAGTGGATGTTGTTTTTTTTGTGAGTAATTAGCCATATCATTTTTCTAGAACATGAATCGTCAAATATATTGTATGAATAAAAATATAAAACAACAGTTACTATGATTTTAATGAATTTATATGTTTACATAAAATTTAATACATGTGCTGAGTTTTGTTACTTATCACTCATGGGTTTTCAGTAAGGTTATGAATTACAGAATGATAAAAAAATATTTAAGTAGACATAATCAGGTCAAAAAATTTCAATAAATATCTTTCAGCAGTTAAAATATGTTTTCTTAGCACTGGAATTAAAAGGAAAACCAAGACGTTGCTGAAATCATAACAACTGTTTTCTTGTAAACATTTTATCATCCTTCTTGTAGATACGACTGTTTGTTTGGAGAGATATCAAGCTTGATGTACTTCTAGCTGGTAGATGTACTGTAGCTGATACTGAAGAAGAAGGAGGTCTGTCTGTCAACACCTTGGTGTTGAACTCAGGAGCATAGATTGACTTTCCGACTGAACCTTCCCTTCCATCAGAAGGTGAAAGTTGTGAGGTGGATCTGCTGGCAGTCTCAATAAAACTTCTCACAGATAACCATCTGCCTGTAATAGAGCTGACCCTATATCAGCGCATGTTTGTAAAGGGTAGAGAGAATCTGCTGATCTCCTTCATGGGTCTCAGATACCTGGTTGTGGTACCCTGAACTTTGGCTGTTGGTACTCTGGGGGAAAATATGAAATTAGCCTTGAGGTAACAATTGTTTCTCGGGCTAACTGATGTTAGGAGGCTTTGTGGCTTGATCAGTTTCAGATACTTATTCATATTTTTAGGAAATTGTCAGAGATTTAAATGCCCAATACCATATTTAAAGTTTTTTCTGAGGCAAATTAAGCAATATTTAGAAGTAATGTTTCATAAGACTTGTTTTCTCAAAACTTCATTTTTCAGGCTACATCATGTTAATGACTTTCTCAGGCTAAATTTCTTAGGTTTCTAGAGAAATATCAAGTAACATGGATTACACCTTTCCCTGTAAGCCACTGAAGTGTTGAGAACAGCCTAATTTGAACTGACCACATGGGATATTTCCAGGTTGAGTACATAGGGTAAACCATTAATCCAGGGTGTTGAAAGATGGATAAAGAGCTTGCATTTGACACTCTGGTCCATCAGCAGACTCCTAACTGCAGCTAGCTGACAAGGGGAAGCTGGCCTCTTGTCTTGATTGCAGGGTGAGATGTGTAGGGGGCACTTAATCTGCCCTCATTAAAACTAGGGTATCTATATTGGCTGTTAAAAATACAGCATACCTGGATTTTTTGTGGCAGGTGAAAGCGATAAGATTGCCTACAACTGTTATTTGCTTACAACTGTTATTTATTTCATCTGCAATGAAGTGCTTCAGAAAAAATGAAAGTATACAATAAATTTCATGAACATATTTATAATGAAACACATTTAACAGGAATTTATTTTTTTATTGAAGGCCTCCTTTTTCATGTTCTGGTTAATTGGTTGAAATATAATTAGACAGCATATTTTATGTGTATTAAATTGATATGTAAAATCATTGGAATCTGCCAAAAGCGTCATTCTGTCTAGCAGGGCCTCAATGGCACAGTATGGAAGTATTTTCAGAAAAAAATAAAATTTTGGATTACTTTGACATCTGGTATTTTACAATCTGGATTATGTTACAATCTTCTGTATCATTATGGCATCCAAATCTAGGAACTGCACCATATTGGACTGAGTTTGAACTTTAACCCTTTCCCTCATAGAGGAAACCATGAAAAGACCTATGCGAACAGCATAAAACCAGATCAGCCTCCTATCCTTCTTGTTTCTATATAAAACACACACTGTTATTCAACTCTATGTTATCCAAAAACATGGCCTCATCTTAAAGTGTCGGTAGATTTTTTTGATTTTTCACAACTCCTATTTAAAGTAAAAGATAGCAAACTCCTGTTTAACCCTTTCCCTCATAGAGGACACCATGCAAAGACCTATGCGAACAGCATAAAACCAGATCAGCCTGCGAGTAACTCGCAGGCTGATCAGGTTTTATGCTGTTCGCTGCTCCTCAGTGGTCTGGAAATGAGGATTTTGTAATTAAATTTGGTAAGGTTTAACTGTGGTTTTCTGCAGATCATGCTTTATGTGGTACCTATTGAGTGCGTCAAAATGAGTCTAATTATGAGGGAAAGGGTTAAAAAAGATCCATTATAAAACATGACTTACATGTGAAACAGGTGGATGGGGGGTGTGGTTTGATAATGCATGTAAATTATCTAATGTTTTCTGTTTCCTAATGAAATTTGAATTATAAAAAGTTTGTTTGAATCGTTAATTAAATCTAAACTATTTGATGGTAATACAATTTATAGTTGTTAATAATTGTTAATTTCCGTATTTATAATTGTATTGTGTATATAGTCTGAGAACATTACGACAATTGTCAGTTATAAATGTACAAGGAAATGGGTTATTGTGCTGTACTCCGTTGTTTAACTTCCCCTTTCTCAGTATTTGTTTCTAGTGCTGTGTCTGTAGGTCAGGAAATTATATGTTTTTCTTTTAAGTTGATATGATTTCATTGAATATTTGGATAGTTTATATGAATTTAGGATCTTATAGACATGGCTTATCATGTTCTTAAACATTTTCAGGTAAGCTACAACAATTATAATGTATAAATAATTATGTTACTCCCATATTTATATGGGGGTGACATGTTATTATTCATGTCGGAGTTGTCTGTTCTGTCTTTCTGTCTGTCTGTCAGTCTGACACACTTTTTGCCAGGAGCATATTTCAGAAAGTATCAAAGCTAACTTGAAACTTCACAGGTGGATAGATCTCCTTGAAGAGAAGTGTCATGCACAAGAACTGTAACTCTGCAATGGGAAGAAATTGATGAGAGAAAGTCTCACACTCAAGGTCCATAACTCTGTGTGGAGCTTTATTAATATAGTCAGCCCTTTAACTTTAACTATTTGCATGTGTCACTGTGTACCATAGTGTATATGTGCGTGAGGTAAAGGGGGTGGGGGAGACATCAGTTTTCTATGAAAACAAATCTCTAGTTGAATATCTAGTTTGATATTTATTGATGGATCAACTTATTATAAGCTAATTTCAAACATTTCACTATTTTATTGCACATATATCAAATGAAAATAATTTTAGTAAATCCCCCCTTCCAATAATCATTATTGTTATTATTTTTTTCTATATAAGGAGTAGCAAACAGTTTTGGTCCAGTCATTGTAGATTGATCTAGTTTTACTCTGAAGTAATTTTCTTGGTATTAACAGTCATTTATTTATATTTACAGTGAAGGGTTAAAAAAGAAATCTTGCATAATTGTGATTTTTTTTCTGGCCAAAACTTGGTTGTTTTTGAAAATCTCTTGAGGAGAAAATACAATCATAAATGAGAATATCTGCAAAACAATTTGAGATGTTTTGAAATATTTTATTTCACAGGTAAATATAATGAATTTTTTGCTGAACAAACAGATCTGGTTATTTTTTAAATAATTGAAATACAGGAAAAAGTGTATCATTATGATTTTAGAAGAAGAGGCATTTCAGATGTTTGATTGATTCAGTCAGTTTCTTTTTGCCCAACAGATGATATTTGACTTTCACAGAAAGATTGCTTTGTGTTTTTTTTAGCTCACCTGAGCATAGCTCAGGGTGAGCTTTTGGGAGACTTGATTGTCCATCGGCCGTCGTCCGTCGTCCGTCAACAATTTGTTGTTTACACACTAGAGGCCACAATTTTGATCCAATCTTCCTCAAACTTGGTCAGAATGTTTGTCTTGATGATATCTTGAACCCTTTCGAAAATGGGTCAGGTTGGATCAAAAAGTAGGTCAGTAGGTCAAATCTTAGAAAAATCTTGTCGTCCGTCAACAATTTTGATGTTTACACACTAGAGGCCACAATTTTGATCCAATCTTCCTCAAACTTGGTCAGAATGTTTGTCTTGATGATATCTTGAACCCTTTCGAAAATGGGTCAGGTTGGATCAAAAAGTAGGTCAGTAGGTCAAATCTTAGAAAAATCTTGTTTACACACTAGAGGCCACAATTTTGATCCAATCTTCCTCAAACTTGGTCAGAATGTTTGTCTTGATGATATCTTGAACCCTTTCGAAAATGGGTCAGGTTGGATCAAAAAGTAGGTCAGTAGGTCAAATCTTAGAAAAATCTTGTCTGTCAACAATTTTGATGTTTACACACTAGAGGCCACAATTTTGAGACAATCTTCCTCAAACTTGGTCAGAATGTTTGTCTTGATGATATCTTGAACCCTTTCGAAAATGGGTCAGGTTGGATCAAAAAGTAGGTCAGTAGGTCAAATCTTAGAAAAATCTTGTTTACACACTAGAGGCCACAATTTTGATCCAATCTTCCTCAAACTTGGTCAGAATGTTTGTCTTGATAATATCTTGAACCCTTTCGAAAATGGGTCAGGTTGGATAAAAAAGTAGGTCAGTAGGTCAAATCTTAGAAAAATCTTGTTTACACACTAGAGGCCACACTTTTGATCCAATCTTCCTCAAACTTGGTCAGAATGTTTGTCTTGATGATATCTTGAACCCTTTCGAAAATGGGTCAGGTTGGATCAAAAAGTAGGTCAGTAGGTCAAATCTTAGAAAAATCTTGTTTACACACAAGAGGCCACAATTTTGATCCAATCTTCCTCAAACTTGGTCAGAATGTTTGTCTTGATGATATCTTGAACCCTTTCGAAAATGGGTCAGGTTGGATCAAAAAGTAGGTCAGTAGGTCAAATCTTAGAAAAATCTTGTTTACACACTAGAGGCCACACTTTTGATCCAATCTTCCTCAAACTTGGTCAGAATGTTTGTCTTGATGATATCTTGAACCCTTTCGAAAATGGGTCAGGTTGGATCAAAAAGTAGGTCAGTAGGTCAAATCTTAGAAAAATCTTGTTTACACACTAGAGGCCACATTTTATCCAATCTTCCTCAAACTTGGTCAGAATGTTTGTCTTGATGATATCTTGAACCCTTTTCGAAAATGGGCAGGGCCGGACCGAAAAGTAGGTCAATAGGTCAAATCTTAGAAAAATCTTGTTTACTCACTAAAGGCCACAGTTTTGATGCAATCTTCCTCAATTTAACCAGAATGTTTGTCATGATGATATCTTTTGTGGATGGGGTCAGAAAATTCCTGAACATTGTTTCACCTCATTATCTTAATTCTAAAGCAATCTGTTTTGTACAGGCAATGAATGATACTTTTCTCAGGTGAGCGATCTAGGGCCATCTTGGCCCTCTTGTTTTGGTTGGGGAGGGTTGGGATCAGGAGGTAACACTTAACACTGTAACACCTAATCATACTATTTTTCTTTTATCATCTTGAAATGTGTCTCTGCCCCCTCCCCAATGGTTTAACGTGGTGCAAATTGACTTACCAGATATACTTAATGTTTTAAATGAATAAAGTATTGGACCCCCTTGCTGATTGACCACACTCTGTAAAGTCATAATGCTGCTGTTTACTGGGCCCCCTGTGGTGGGGTGTGTCACCAAGGAGTAGTATGTGTCACCATCAGTATGTCAAATATGAGTGTTCTTCAGCTGAAACGTAAAGAATTGAAACACGTACAACCCAGATGTGACAGTATCTAAGGTTGAAATTCAGAGATTAAGAAAGATTGCATATTTTTTACTTTATCAGATAGGACTTAACAAAAGTACTATCCTTCAATTTTGATGAGGCTGCAGACTTCAACACATTAAGTCTTACTTCACAGCTCAGAAAAAGTTTCATGCAATATAAGTTTGCAGTCCAAAAACTAAGTGGCCTCTAGCTGAAATTTAGTCCGGTTCTGTTCTGTTACATAAGTAACTTTACTAATGGATGCCTGCCATGGTGCACATGTATAACCAGGGGCTTGTGTTACCTGTGCTGGAGTCATGTGGATGGCTGGGGCAGCTGATGTAGTAAACAGGTACATGTCCCAGGGGCACGTGTCAGGGCCCACATCCCTCTCCAGACTTCGATGGGTGGGGCTTTAGCGTCTATTAGAGAGAAAAATAATGCAAAAAGACGATAGCTGATCTCACAGAATACTTTGCAGATCTATCCATTATGAAAAATTACGTTTAACAAAAAATATTGTTCAATGAAGGCAGTGATGTGTGGGTGCATATAAGTTTCTGTGATAACTGGAGTATATTGTTGAGTATATTGGTGAGCTTCCCTAGATACTGCATCATATTGGACTGTACTGTGTCCTGTAATGTATCTGCAATGCATAAAATCAGATTTGGTCCAGAAAGTCATTTTGTGTTTCAATGAGCAAAACAAAATGAATTATTCATAAACTGTTTGAATAAACACCCAATCACTTGTTAAAAGAACAATAAAAGACCAAGTCTAATAAGCTAGAAATACTAAAATAGCAAAACTAAAGAGAGAAATGACTACAAAGGGGGTCATTTCTCATGAAAATGTTTGACTGCATGCTGGCCCATGGTAATGTCCAAGACATGATACAGTGGAGGCAAGTGACTGTCGGTTACTTTAACCCTTTCTCTCATATAGACTCATTTTGACGCACTCAGTAGGTACCACATAAAGCCTGATCTGCAGAAAGTCCTCATTTCCAGACAAGTGTAAATGATTCACAGACCTGAGTTTCAGCTGTTTAACTGATGACTTAAGGCCACCCCTGTTTTAGTCATTGTGATTGTGTGTGAGAACAGTATAAAAACCTAGGTTAGTCTGCTAGTCACTGGCAAGCTGATCAGGTTTTATACTTTTCTGACTACATTCAGTATATCAGAAGGGAGTCACGGTCCAGTGGTGACATACATATGATTGTGGACACAAAGGTTGTGGATTTGGGTGCAAGTATTTTTCATGGTCACAATGGACTTACTCCGGAATTAAGAATATTTTGGAATTTCCCAGCTAATCGGGGGGGGGGGGGGGGGGATACAAACAAACTTTTACAGTTACAACTTTGTGGTGTTGCACTAATTTTATTGTGAATGGTAGTGCACCATGAAGCTATAACGGTAAAGTTTGTACCCCCAGATTAATGAGAAAAACTCACATTTGCCAAGTCCCGGATTACATCTATTAAGAACTGGTCCATTCCAGGAACTTTCAAGAAGAATTGAGTATAGTACTTTATATTGTAAGGACTTTCCAATCAACAACAACAACAACAAAAAAAAGATCAGGGTTTTTTTTTTTATAAACTCATGGAAACACTGTAATATCTCTAAACAGTGAAAGTGTCTTTTCATCTGTTATATTGGTTTGCCAATTATATGATGTGATACGGGTTACTGATGAAGGGTCAATGATGAACAGACTGGTTCCAGATGTAGATCCTGTGACTGTGCCGGCTCCCTACTCATCACAATGCTGTGGTTAATGATGCTCAATGTGTGTAGATTCAGTCAGCTCCTGTAATAATAAATATATCACTTCATTTCCAAGTTTGTGGTTAATCACTGTATTAGACTGCAATATAGTACAGAAACTTTTAATTGGAAACTTTTGCTGGTAGGTATAGACCAAGGTTTATGGTCTATATGACTGCTGATGTGCAGAAGTTGAAGCATTATGGGAGAATTTGTGGTGCAAATTATATATATCTCATGCTCCAGGATATAGGTGTAACTCTTTCACTTATGTGGAGGAGTTTTGATGCCTACTGGTAAACAGTGCAGGTCCAGGATCAGACAATGACTTTCATGAGTTGTCTGATCAGGGTCTTCTCTGTTTGCTCATACAAAATTGTAGCTCAGAGTCTAGAAAAATCAATTGTTTCATATACCATTTTATATTCAGTTGATTAATATATGTTGCATCAAAACAGATATATATGTTTATTCATGGGGCTAAGCGTTAGAATTAAAACAGTTCCAAGTCTGACGAGGAGTTACAATGGTATCATCTGGAGTGATCATCTCAGTGTACCAAGAAGTGGAGAACAGTATCAAACCTGATCAGTCAACATATGTCTTATTTAACATGTGTATATTTTAGCATGTCAGATCAGGTGCTTCGATCCCCTGGCCCATGCATCAGTTATTGAAAAGATGATGGATGCCTATGTGAACATGTTTTCTATATCCCATTATTTAGGAATCATATTCTGTCACATGTCACATCCTTCATTCACCTAACAAGGTGGGATTTGAGGTTATTGATAATTCCTTGTAATTTCATTATATTTAATATTTTAGTCAAAATCAATTCTAGAATTGTTCAAGAAAAGTTTTATATCAGATGTGTAAAAGATAAATTTCTGGCATGGTTTTATATCAGTGTGTACTTGAGCCAAATTAGTCAGATTTATAACTTATTTGAAATGCTGATTGATTAATGTTTTGTAAAGCACAAAGCAAACTGACAATTTGTTTCCTGCAGTGGTTTGTCAAAAGATGCCTGGCTATATTTTGCATGAGGAAGCTGAAATGGTCAAAAGCAGTTAAATACATCACGGGCTAAGTGTCATTAAAATGGGGTTCTATTATAGGAAAGACATTTTCCTGCATATTTTTCTCTGCAAAGTAAATGACAAAATAAATTTTGTATAAGCTGTGGTGAATTTGATAGTGAAACATGTTATATTTAGAGCCAAAGAATTTTAAAAGCACTTGTCTTAAATTCTCTCCTGAAATAGATATTCTCCCTCAGAAATTGATAAAGCAAAATATAAAGATTAAGATAAAGGATTGTGCCTGAAATAGCTTTTTATTGCAAAACTGAATAGAAATTTTATCAGTTTCAAGAAAACAGATCAAGTGTGAGGTAAGCAAAGAAGTTAAATATGGGAAAACGTTTAAGCCGTTTCATGACAAGATAAAGTGAGGGGGTGGGGATGTCTACTATAAGCATCCTCTGAATCAATTAAGAGTGTAATTGACAAAACTTGTTTCCAGTCACAAGATTATTCTTTCCAAATAATGATCGTAAGTTCCAAGTTTATCATGCTTAAAGCATAATTCAAGTTTATGATGAAAAGTTTGCTGAAGACGCTTGTATATCATGGATCACAAAAATGATTAAATATATTGATTTTAAGGAAGGAAAAAAAAACGTTTTATCTTCTAAACAAGTTGCAAATAATGAATGAATACAATAAATAAAAAATTGATGAAAACAAAACACTATCAAAATTATCAGAACAAAAAAGAAACCACAGTCACACATTAAGTTTTCAATGAGTGCCATTTATCAAATTATGTAAGTATAAAATAATGTAAGTTTTATTTCCAACAATTCACATACAGTTGAGGGCTTGGTTTAAAATTTAATGTTGTACCAAGTCATCAGATAACTTCTTGTGATGATGATCATATGAAGATGTTTTTGATTATAATGATGATGATTGTTATGATGCCAAAACTATTTGATGGAGACTACAAGGGCAATTATATTTCCTGGTTACCTATTCAATACAAGCTCTGACACTTGAGTCTGCATTTTCTGCATTCACACATTCCTGAGTGTAAATGATGCACCAAAGAAATAAAAGTATAGAAAGGGAAAAAAGGGATTGAACGTAATTGGATTAAGGGATGGCCCCTGTAGGGGTCCTGACATGGATCAGCTGTTCAAGTGAAATGAGGGAGCTGGCCACTCATTACCTATCATATGTTGATGTAATCCTAGCCCTGCATGATCAGCTGATCCTGGGATAGGCCCTGGCACTGGAGTGGTGCAGTTACTTACCTGTACAGGTGCATGCAAGTTGGGGCTATCTGGGGCTGGGGTACACTGACAGATAGGGGAGTGTGGGGGGGGGTGGGATGATCTTGGTTCTTTTACACATCTTCACAAGGGTTCTGAGGGAGATACCAGTCAGTCTGTTGTGTGTGTTGTGGGAGAGAGAGTACCTTACTGTTGGTACTCACTGGAAATAATCTAACATCATGTGGACCTACTGAACTCTAAATTGTGTATATAGGGAATGTATATAGTTGTGTCTAATTTATTTATTTATTTAAAATTACCTCTATTTATATTATTTATTAAACCAAGAAACAAATTCTGTGATATATTTATGATATGTGATTCAGCGATAAATTCCAGGAAATTCTTATGATTCTGAAACAGCAGTATACTTGGAACAAATTTACTTCTAAACAACAACAACAACAACAACAAAAAAAAAACCTGTTTAGCAGAATATTTATTTATGAGAAAAGAGTTCATGTGCAATATACAGGAAAGAGAGTGTTGAAATTAAATTTGTGAAAAGAAATCTTGGATATATTCTAAATAAAGCAAATTTGACTTCACTAATTTCCGTATTGTGAAAACTGAGCCGTGATGTGCGTTTTGTTGGGTCCTCTAGTGATATAATGGTTCTGCAAGAGGGCTCTGTTGCTATGCCTACAGAGGGGGATATTGTGATAGAAACACCCAGTTTACATGACAACCTGGATCATCTGTATTCTGGTACATACAGCTTCCCATTTGTTATGTATTAAATTTTGTAATTTAAGAGCTGGTATTGAGGCAGATTAGGAAGTATTCTGTAGAAGATGATTGATAGATGTATTCATATGTTTTATTTTGTTTTGATACAAATCGATTGATTTGAATGATTGATTTAAGACACCAGTCTCTTTTAAGTTGCATCTTGAGATGGTTGATTTTCTGAATCAGTAGATTTAAGATGTCTTTGAGACCAGGTGTAAATAAGCATGTGCATATATTAATCAGAATCTGCCTTCAGTTTGATCAGGTTTAACACTGGTTTCAAGTCATATCAAAATATCTCTCTTTACTAAATGCTCAGTTGCCAATTACAAAGTGAATAATTTTAAAGTCAAATTTTGTATGAAACTGACTTGAGTACTGGCTCACCTTTGATGTGATTTGAACCTGTTACTCTGAATATGCTTAACACACATGGCTATTGTTCTGAGAAAAATAATTGTGTGGTGTTGAATTGTGATAGAATTGCAGTAATAGAATCATGACATATTGAAGGTCATACTGAAGCATTTTATCAAAACAGTTCATGCTTCAGACATTAAAACTGTGTATATTGAAAATACATATATATTGGTTATGACCATAGGTGAAAATAAATTCTCATTGATTGCTTGGGTGGCTTTTGAAATTCATTTTAATTGAAGAACATGTTTTCAAATTGCTTAGGTTTTAATTACCAAGTATTTGTGTATGATATAATCATGTTTATATAAACTACATGGTGTTTAACCCTTTTCCTCATAGAGGACACCATGAAAAGACCTATGCGAACAGCATAAAACCAGATCAGCCTGCGAGTGATCAGGTTTTATGCTGTTCGCTGCTCCTCAGTGGTCTGGAAATGAGGATTTTGTAATTAAATTTGGTACGGTTTAACGGGTTTTCTGCAGATCAGGCTTTATGTGGTACCTATTGAGTGCATCAAAATGAGTCTATATGAGTGAAAGGGTTAAAAGATTGTCTTAGGTCAAGGTCAAATTAAAAATAAAAAGATATAGTGGTGAATTAAATGATCAGATTTTTATATGTCCGCAGTTTATCAGCAGCTTTGCAGTTGCAGAACAACCATGTAAATCTAAACAAACTGATGAAAGAAATTAGGCTTATAATAGACCAGTAACCTTAATCTGATTTTCTAAAGTCTGAGTACAGGTCCATGGCTGCATGCTACACACAGATGCCAATTGAACATGGGTCATTCCATTGACCCCTAGTTATTAATCTGTGAACCTCATGAATATTCATGAAGAAATTTATGACTTGATGAATAATAATTTACTGAACTTTAAATAATTTATGAAACACACATTTTCAGACTGTGTAGAATCTGAGCCACAATAATATAAGTAAACAGAGGAAACCCAGACCAGACAGCTCGCAGATAGCTTCTCCCAGGAGCAGTCTGATCTGGGTCTGCTTTGTTTGCCAGTGTATCCAAATGTATCTAAATGAGGTAACGGGCTTATATTGTTGTATAATTATAACACTGCACAGTTTTATGTGGTACTAGGAGTAGGTTTGGACCCCTGGTTTGGACAGCGTTAAAATGAATCTGCACTGTAGATAATGAGTGAACTTAGACTAAAAAAAAAAATATTGCTAATATGGTATCACTCATCTGAAAACTGTGTCAGTGTGATTATATTATTGATCTTCGTGTATTTGTTGTCATGATTCCTGCTTTCTGTTTTCAGCCCACCTTCCAGTACACGAGAACTTAAGCAAGAAACGAAAGCTCTCCTCCCCGAACCATTTCAAGAACAAGCGGATCCAGAAAATACATGGTAAGGTCTTTCTACGGTTATTCTATACAACTGTGAGACTACATCACCTCAGGAGTGGGAGGTTGGGGGTTTGATCCCTGGCCGCAACATACTAGAGTCGTTAAAAAAGGTACTGGTAGAGCTCCCTTGCTTGGTGCACAGCATATAAGGGTAGTTCTAAGACTGGTTGGCCCGGTGTCAGAATAATGTGACTGAGTGTGGTATCATGCTAAATGTCTACGATGTAATACTGCAGTGTGGCAGCACTATATCTGTCTCAAGTAGACATCGTCTTCTAATGACTGAAATACTGTCAGTGGGACGTTAAACCTAACAAATTAACAGAGTTGTGTTTATTTATTTGACTTACTATATTGTTTTGTCGTCTTGTTGAATCCAAACTGTACACAGATAAAAAAGAGCGATTAAAGGTCCTCATTTCCTTAAATATTTAGCTATCAATCAGCTAAGATTGAGAATTTCAGTTTTATTTAACTTCACAATGATCTGATCTGGTGTTGAATGGCTAACTGAATTGTATCTGGTCATTGGTCAAAACTTAGATTTTATTACTTTATTCAAAAGGTTGTAACAATAGGAGAATTGGCATGTTATTTTTCATATACATATACCTGTATAACAGTTGATAGAATTTCTAAATTAACCTTTGATTTCTGTAATCAGACATCAAGGTAATGGTCTCCCTTATATATCATAGCTGTGTATTACATTACTCCAGGTATATTATAAGCTATGTGTGGATTTAGGATCTTGTAGGACAGGTACATGTCTGGCCCTGGATATAATAAAAACTTCATCATACCTGAGTAGAGCTAGCGAGAGTGACATTGCCACTTACCCTGAAATTGCGAGTAGAGAAATTCCTCACTCCTGAGTTGATCGCAAGAGTCTGTTTCTCATGTGAGACATCTTCCTCAAGGACTTTATGCATGATGAGATCCCAGCTTTCAGTGTTACAAATCTGAATATACCATGTAAAGTATTTGTTTTGATTAGCTATTTGCATCTTATAGACTCATTTTGATGCATAGGCAAATAGAGCAGAACCAGATCAGATAGGAGCAGTCTGATCAGGGTCTCCTCTGCTTGTTCATACAATCTTTAGCTCAGTTTCTACACTGTCATCTTTAGGAAGGGAGAATCCTTTATTTTATACACATTTTCCTACGGTAAAGTTTAGATGTGTTCATGAACTTTGAATCAGAATCATATAATGCATCTTTCTACTGTGAGTTTTCCTCGAAAATCAGATTCAGTTTTTTCGTATTCACAGAAATTGTATATTTCCCATAGTCTGCAATGTTAACTTAAATACAGATTATCTCCCCTACATTTAATAAAAACCTGGAAAAATTCTCGGTGAAACATTTTTATTTTTAGATGTCTTCAAAGTGACATAGTTTCCATCCAATGGCAAGATATGGAATATGGGTATTAGGGGCTTAATGGATTACTGCTTCACTGCTGATTAATAAAAGATGAGATACTTTTTTTTTTTTTTTTTTTTTTAAATAATCATAAAAGTTTGCTGCCTACTATTTTTTTTGCATCTTTGCAGCTGTAATATCTTGTACATCTTCGAAAGTGTTAAATTCTGTGTACTCTTAATATAATCTTAATATGATAATATGTTACTGATAAGTTGAAGTGTCTTCACTTTTATTTTAAGCTGTTGATTGTGATATTGTTTACTTGCAAGTGTAACAAATATTTCCAACCTCATTCAAAAGTAAATATTATGAAATAAATAGAAAAAAAAGTTATAAGTTGATAAAGCTATGAGATTCCATTCCTGTGTTACATTTCACATGGGAACATGCAAAACAGTTGAGAAAATGCCAGGAAATCTAATCTGTGTTTCTTCATTTAATGTTATAATTGACCTTAGGGATTATACTTAAGTAGAAAGGTAATGACATCCATTCTGTTATAGTAACATTACGGTAATTTTAGGTCAACTATTAATAGAATAAGGAGAGGTGTAAATCCATTTGTGTTGGCTTTGGTTTTGGCATGATTAAAATCTTAACAAATCTCTGCAACAGGAGGATATATCTGAAAGAAAGTCAAGGTATTAAACCCAATACCTTCAAGGTCAAGGTCAGACAGAGACTGTGATGTGACTTAACATGCTTTCGAGGTCCAGTCTGTGGCAATAGTTCACTATATTGTGATGCCATTTATGGTGTTGTACCCAGTACCACCAAGGCCAAGGTCACCATGAGTATTTGTGTGCAAATAGTCGTTATGATATAAGATATCTTAATAATGTTTTGAGCATGTTGATTTGAAGCTTCACAAGTGTCATCAAGAGTATGAGTCAGTTTTTTAGTCACATGATTTGTTTTAACATCATGTCTCAGGTTTGACTCAAAATTTTGGTTAATAATTTGCATGCAAGATTTTCTCTTTTCTTGTATCTTAGTAACCACAGATTTGGAGGATTTGAGGAGTTACAAAATGATATATTCAGGGGTGTCATTGATGGTCGAGTTTTACTGACCCAAATAAAATAAATGAAGTCCCTTTCTTGTTTTATTTTTTGTTCTATAGATATCATCATAGTGGTACATTCTTCACGTTTCCTTTGAAAATCTCTTTTTTTTTCTCTTTTTTTTTTCCAGAAAATAAAGGTGTTTGGAATAATTCAAAACATGCGTCAGTTGCAACTGTCTTAAAAACAATTTTATGTTGAAATATTAATTTTGTTGAGAAAGACAGGCACTGTTTATAGAGTCACTTCCACTCCTGTTTCAAGATGGGATTGGTACTTCTTTCGAGAATCTTCCATTGATGTGTGGTTTGCAATAGAAATTTTAAGTGTGGCTTGTTCATTCAGAAATGGATTTTTTTTTTTCTCCTCAGAGAGAATGGAGAAGCTAAAATAATCCTATCCTCTTGAAGTTATATTAGTTACATTTTCATATAAGAGATAAGATCAACGAAATGACTCATAAGACTAGTGTAAACCCAGATCAGCTAGCAACTCTCAACCAGACTAGCTAGTATTAGTGCCTCTAAGCTTGAAAAGGGTGTCACATTTCAAGGGTTTGACATAATCCAGCTTCTTATTCTCTATGCATATAGAATAGTTTTATTGTCAACCCTTGATTTATAAGAATAGTTTTATAGATAGCACTTGATTTATAAGAATAGTTTTATATTTGGCCTTGATTTATAAGAATATTTTATAGTTGGCACTTGATTTATAAGAATAATTTTATAGTTAGCACTTGAGTTATAAGAATAGTTTTATAGTTGGCACTTTATTTATAAGAATAATTTTATAGTTGGCACTTGATTTATAAGAATAATTTTATAGTTGGCACTTATTGATCATGAGGTAACAAAATAAACCTGATCAGACTAAAACCATTATTGGTGTGATGCTTTTGTGTGATATCTCAAGCAGTAAAGATGGTGAATCAGAGTTATGGCAGAAACTGTTGCAGTTGTGGGTAGTTTTATGTAGCCTTGATTGTCAGGAACAGGCAGGGTTATCACCATAGTGATAGTGGGCATCACAGGTTATCAGCTTGTTACCAGCCTCACTGCCAATGTCAGGATCTTAAAGGGCTGTGTTGATGATAGAGAGGGTATCCAGAATAGTGACCTATGCTGGAACAAAATGGGCAGTGGGTATTTGCTGCATGCAACAAGCCTTTTTTTCTGTTTGAATTGAATAACCCTGACTACTTAGTATGACAGATTGGTACATGACAAGAATTTGAATAGCATTTGAAATTTTATCTATTTACATTGAAAATGAAAGAAATTCACACTGCTATATAAATCTCTGTTGATAGTTTGGAATTGGGCAACCACCATACCCTTTCATGTAAGTGGTGAGATGTGACGATGTGTTACCTCTACACTTAATCCAGGCACCCTACCTGTAGCATCTTGTTTGTATCTTTCTGAAGAAAAGCAACAGAAACAACAAAACATTATAATGAACCACCTAGAAAAGAAAATTAACCTTGACCTTGGCATGTCAGAACATTCAGATATTTTAACAGACCAATCATTGACATTTTTGGCTTGGGAGCTGTATATAGGTTGCCTTTAGATCTGTTTTTGACCAGAATATTATAATGGACAAAATCTGCCATGTACAGTACAGAACAGTCAGTTCTTACTGCTGGAACTTCTCCTTTGAAGTGCATGGTTTTGAGATCCCAGATTAGCTCCCTGCCTTATTGCCTGAGGGTGTAGTCAAGGTGGGGGGTAGGCCTGATAGTCATCAAAGGTCCTGGCTAGTCCCATGTGGTCCCTATTGGTACATAAATTTACACAGTACATACATCCTGATATCCCTGAAGGCCCTGTCAATCAGCAAAACAAATACACACTGTGTCAAATAAGAGTTCAACAGGGCCTCTATTGTTTAAGGAACATTTAAGACAGGAAGTCTTGAGAGTTGTAATTATCATAAAGTTGTTATTAATTACAGAGAATTGCAAGCAAATAAATCTCCTTTCCATTTGCTAATGATGGATGATCCTATAAATTGGTATTGCCTCATAGAAATGATACCAATATCCATAAGAACAGAGGTTCACCAAATGGGATCTTGAGAGGGGCGTTAGGAAGTTCCTATAGGTCTTCTCTGTTTTGGTACACTATCAAGTCAGATCAAGATCGAGTCTGTAACTGAGAGATACAAAGCTCTACAGTCTACTGCTTCTTAAATACATGTACGTGAGAGAAAAAGTGTTTTTGTCTTCATTTTTGAAATACCTTAAATATTCATTGAACACTTCTTTGATTCAGACAGAGATCAATTCTTTAACCCTTTCCCTCATATAGACTCATTTTGACACACTCATTAGGTATCACATAAAGCCTGATCTGCAGAAAACCACAGTTGAACCTTACCAAATTTAATTACAAAATCCTCATTTCAAGACCACTGAGGAGCAGCGAACAGCATAAAACCTGATCAGCCTGCGAGTTACTTGCAGGCTGATCTGGTGTTATGCTGTTTGCATCTGGTTTTATGCTGTTCACATAGGTCTTTTCATGGTGTCCTCTATGATGGAAAGAGTTAAACTCCACCCACTTTTATCTATTGTCTAGATATTTTGAAGCCTTTAATTTCCTGATGTTGTAAATCTGTGTTTGTCTTGTAGAACGATTTTGTAGCTCAATTTCTACAGTCTTCTGTGGCAAAGAAAAATCCATTATTTCAAAAATCATCTTAAGATAAATCCATTAATATCCATCAAATCATGAATATTTATGAGGTAAAGGGTTAAACAGTTTAAGTATTATGTATCACCATACTTAACGTGATTCTAGAGCTAGTCAGATGTAGTGTGATGAGAAACAATAAATATAATTGTTCACATCATTAAATTGATTTTTTCGCTGATAACTTAAGATGACAGGGATTTTATATTCTCCGTCTTTGGTTGTACTTGTTTTTTGCAGTAAAATAGCTTTCATTGAAGTTGATGCATTGCAGTAAAAAATTGGTTTTAAAGAAGTGTGTTTTTAAGCCTCCATTTCATGTGTTTGGACAGCTCTTCTTGTTCCAAGCTGATCAGTAAGTCTCTATATGATTAAAATTTAAAACTTAAGAGATGTAAATTCAGAAATTAAACAATGTTGATCACATAGTATATGTCAATGTATCAACTCAACATTGATCTTCAAGTAGCAACTCCGACAAACTGCTTGACATGGTATCCAGTGGCAACCAATTGTAACCAACGGTTAATGGTAAAAATTTCAACATCTTTGGATTGTTGTTGGCTAGTGTTGGGGGAAGTTTGAAGTGTCTTTGTGAACAAGTTTGTCAAGGATGTCAGTATCTGGAAATTATATCAGTAGAAGTTGTGGATTTTTCTGAAAATTTGCCATGTGAAAATGGAAGCAGGAAACATATTTCAAAGTGTTTGATATCTTCTTGAGGATGTAAAAGGTATTATATGTTATATTCTCTATTTCCTGCTCTATTTATGCTGTACTACTTGAAAACTGTAAGGATATTTTCCCCTTTTTGAAGAAGCCAAGAAAATATTAGTGATATTATTCCATCAGAAAATAAAGATGTTGGTACTAGTCTTACTGTTTGGGTAGGATTGTGTACAAATAAAAAGTCAACATTTCTATGCTGTATCTGATTACAAATTGGATATAGATTTTCATCTACTTTGAAAGATGGGGAGCATATGTTCATTTCCCTTTGTCCATCTGTTCTTCCATTCATCACAAAATCTTGTGTTATGCATATCACCAAAACTTTGTGTTAAACTTAACAGGAATCATAATTACCGTATACACGGTCAGATTAGGCGCAGCTACGTATAAGGCGCATCCTAAATTTCAGGGTAACTTATTTGAAAAAAAAAAAAAATCACTTATCGTATCATATGCGGCGAAATCTTGTTTTGAAATTTGCGTCATCATACATTTTGACAGACCAAAGCTATCCGTACATCACCGGGCTAATCATACGGTGAACTGTTTTACTTACACATGGCATAAGATTACCGTTAGATCGTTACATTAACGACGGGTAGGATAAAGGTGACTTATTTTCATAACATGACATTACTCAACCGTGTCCCCGCATTCTTACACTGGGGACCATTGTCACCTGTCAAAATTCTCCCAACTAACAAACATTACGTAACAATTGCCACCTGTCAGATTTCTCCTATACATCATGAGGTCCTGTAAAATAAACTTATTTGTTTATATTGAAAATGGCTTCAATTATGTTGTTTCAGTTTCTCACGATCATTTTATCATGAAATATAACTGTAAGATAACTAATAAGAACAAAAACAATAATCTGGTATTGTTTATCATGGTTTCGTATAGACTTTGTGTCATATTATCGCATTCATTGGCTTTCAGTATATCCATTTTCTGAGATCATATACCGGTAATTTTCACTTCTCGGTGATTGAAAAAAGAAACCTGAAAAGCTGTATATCATCATACAGTACAACTCCGCTATATCGCGGTTCTTGGGGTCCAAGCCCAAATACCGCGATATAGTGGACCCCGTAGTAGGTTTGAGAGTGTTATTTGTGTCTTTGTGATAGTCGTAAATTCTTGAAAAACCCTAATATAAAGCAATAAACATTATTTTATTTATAGACTTATTTACTTATTTTAAATAATTCCATAATCATTGATTCTTTTTTTTTTTTTTTTTTTTTGCACTATAATTGCCGATGATTCAGATTCAGAGAGCAGTGTGTACGGTATGGTGATGTGAAGCGGTTACGAAACTCTTCAGCATATCTCATTATAATAAATAATACGCCGTTCATTGTTTGTCAAAACAATGTCGGTGTGAAAATTGCCATTCCACTACAATTCATCGCTAATTCAAATTAAGCTGAGGTGAACTTATTATGATGTATCGATATGAGGAGCCCTGTTAATGTTTAATTGAAACAAATTACCAGGTAACGCTGATCTAATTATCATTTATTGTTTACTTCCGGTGAAAAAGATTGGCTATTTTCCGGGACTTTTTAATCCATGGTAAAATTATGTACGCTAGCATAATAAACAAAAATACCATTACTAAGGTTTATGCAGTGGATTTTAGACAATGTTTGTGTATTTTATCGAGTATCTGCTTGGTATTGAATGTCCATACCAATTAAATGCTGATTACTGTGGTTTGATAATTATACCTACAAACCTGCATTGTTGCCGATCATTAACACTCGATTGCGTAATCATCAACTGCCCCCAAAACACAATAGCTTACCACCTGGTGTGTTTAATTGTTATCACTTCCGCGTGTCAGTGCACTAGCATGTTAAATACTGACCGCGAAACTCTTTTAAATACAGATAGATAAAGAAGGAGATAGATTAGTTTTGCGGTAAGCCTATGCAAATAACGCGATATATTTTTGGGGTCCATAGATCAACCGGGATATACTGGTCAACGCGAAATAGCAGTCCGCAATATAGCGGAGCTGTACTGTATAAGGCATACCCCCTCTATAAACTTGAATTATCTGGAAAAAAAGTGTGCCTAATTTGCCGGTGTATACGGTAGCATGGGTAGTTGTGCACTTGTGGGTTTAGTTTCAAGCTTCATAAAGTCATAGCAGAGTTATTGCCCCTGATGTAGAGAAAAGGGTGCAGAGATAGGTCATCTGTATTTGTCAAGTGGATATATATGATGTTTGTAATGCTCTGAAACATCGTGGGATAAATTTGTAAGTTTCACATTTGAGTGTTAAAGTCCAAGGAGTGGAAAGGGAAAATAAACTGAAGGAGGAAATAATTTGGAAGATGCATAGATTACCGAGAGCTTGCACTAAGGATTTGCCTTGTCAGTGCAGACACATATCCAAAATATCTTCTCAGTATCCGAATGATACACTGTAATTGCAGGCATGCATCTTCCCTCAGTTGTTGGACAAAAATAATGTTTCTTAGTACAATTAAATGGGCAATTACACCCCCTAAAATCAAAGGAACCTGTTGTAAGGTATCTAAGGTCAAGAAGTAATTGTTTTTCTGTTGTAAAATAGGAAGTGGACTTGTCTGAGCTAATGAGAAATTCAGTTGATGATGACAAATGATGCAGACTGTATTATGTAGGGAAAATTGACAGTGGTGTAAATTTGTCAGTTTTATAACTAATGGGGAACATTTGTTTTTTGAAGGCTGGCAGATTGAACAATCACCTTGAACATAAGTAAATGGGTAGGTTCTCTGTGGTAGTTCATTTCTTAAGTAGGATATCCGCTGGCAGCCATTGTATTTTGAATAGAAAAATAAAAGTGAAGGCATTGAAGGAGCAAAGATAAGGGAGGTTGAGGTGTAGTAATGCCAAGTTTACTTTCAGATGGTCTGATATTTGGACAGACAAAATGCACAGATGTACATATAGATGATATCGAGTAACACTGATCATGGTCCATTCATTAAGTCTCCTTTTGTCCTAATTACATCTTCAATTTGTGCGCTAGAAGTGCACCAAGTATTTTAGGTTAGATTTTAGTGGCCTTTGAAGTTCTCCATTGACCTTGTTATGGATAATATATATATATAGTTTTTATTGGCAGTATACTTGATTGCAGCATTTATAAAAAAAGAACAAACAACTTTAAATCATTGTATCTGTATATTCAAATTTATTGATTATATTTTGACTACGTTATATGAGTGCTTGTTTTTTAAAGACAGTGATAGACAGCACTATCATGTAACACATATTAATGATAACATACATCGGACTGCCAGGGCAGCCAGTGCTCAATTTTTGGGAGGTACCCAGTACTGATAGGGGATGATTAAACCCACTGCTCTTGCAGTGGTAATGGTACCCAGTGATGTTGTAAGTTGGATTGGTATTTTTGGGATGGTTTCCTTAAGTGGTATTGATGGGATGGTACTTGAGTGCTGTTGTTGTTTGGATTAAGTACCCAGTGTTGTTGTTGTAGGGATAGAGCCACTGTTGTGGGGATAGAACCCAGTGCTGTTGTTGTTTGGATGGTACGTAGTGGTGTTGTTGCGATGGTACACAGCGCAGTTGTGGGGATAGTACCCAATGCTGTTTTGGGGATAACAAGAGCTGTTGGCACTTCACCTTCATTATTATTTGCTTACATTCATAATACTACACAATTACCATTATCATCCTCAATGTTGAAAATGTTTGTGGGGTTGAATTTTATCTTGCTGGAGCAAATTGAAAACTGTTTACTTATGGCGTTAACATAAGTATTGTGCAATCATCAGATAAGATGGCCCCCCAGCCTCCAGCTAATGTCATTCCTTGCCAGGTCTACCTACATAGATTCTCTCGATGTGGATTAGAGCATCTCTAACTTTCTGCAGGTTATCAAAGGATTGATGTACTCTGAGCCTCAAGTGTCTTGAAATTCCATCGTTACATGTGTTTATAATTCAACTGTGAAAGCTTAATTGGAAATTGTATACTTAATTCTTGTTTGCCCAAGTCTCAAGTATCAGGAACTGTTATAATGTCGTAGACAGATGGGGCCATATGCATTATAGAAACCCAGTCTATATTTATTTTTGCATGGATTACAAGAAAAATGCACTTACTAGGCGGTCATGAAATTGGAAATCAGAATCTTGATGTTGCTTTAAAAGAATGGCATCATGCAATCACTCAGAATTTCTGAGGTCATTGTTTTAAATTTATGTTTAACATGGATATTTTAAAGGGACAATCAGTAATAAAATTTGAATACTGAATATAATTATTTAAAAGCACTTTTCCTGACACTCTGGAAATAAGAAGTCAAAGACTTTATACATAATACACTTTGCACTCAGCATATATGCAAGGTAACAAGTTCCAGGACTGGTTTGCCTTGTGTCAGGATTATGTGACAAGCTATTGGGTATCATCCCACATGTCTTTGGTCTCAATTAGACATAGTCTCAAAGTGACCAACTGTTGGTGGGATATTAATCCCAACAAACAAACAAAACCCACATTACTTCAATATAGAACTTCTTTAGTTTATTGTCCTTTGTTGTTGAAAATTATTTCTTTATGCACTTTGATTAAATATATGCCACCACACTGGTGATTTTTATTTATTTAAACACTCGTTTCTTTAAAGATTTCTTGACATAAGATATGAAACAATCAAATTTCTGTATTGTAATGACAAACAACAGTGGATATATGCCAGTGGATTGTTAACCATGCCTTGATTTATAACAGAACAACATGTCTAGACATTGGATCAATTATAGAGAGCTAATGATCACTGGAACAAGATTTTCCAGTTGAGAGGCTTCCAAACCTTGTGTCAGGCAGGGCTGCCGTCCCCATGTAAACTATCAGTTTCATGTCATGGTGGGGTGATAAGGCTGGAATGATGTCAGGATGACATGCTTTCTTAACCGAATAGCTAGATGGATCAGATAAAGGGAGGTAAATCACACACTCATCTTGAAGGTGTTTATTTAAGCCAGGCTTTCCAGCCAATTTGAAATCAGGTCATCTGAGACAGAAACTGATGAGGGCTAGTCTGGATACTGCAGATACAAGATTAAAGAAGTAGACTGTCATGGAAAGTGTTTATTTATATATTTATATCATCAGTACTTAGATTTTCAGTAAATTGGGTTTGTAAAGGTTTCGAGGCAATGATTGACTAACACATCAGCATGTCCAGAGCCAGTGGTGTTATCTTGATCAGCTAAATTGTTACACATTACTAAGGGCTTTCATAATCATATGTATAGATTATTTTTATATTTTGATAAACTCTTGGCATACATGCTGATCATTTGATTTATGAGCTGTGTGAAGTCATAATAACTGAAAATGCCTGGCAAGGCCATGAAACCTTAAAGTGCAATCATCTCCGGAAAGGTGCTCCAGATTCATTTCTGAAGAGTTGTGTATATTGAAACGAATCTCTGACTTTTTTTTTTTTCAGAGGGGGGTAAAAAAAAAGGCTAGTGAAGGCTGATATATTTATCCATAACCTTCCTTTTTTTTGTAGTGAACTAAAGGTTACTAGACCTGGTCTGCAGAATTGATCAGAACTCCAGGCAACAAGGTGTGAATGTGCACCCTTCTAAAGGTGTTAGACAGGTCCACAGATAAATCACCCAGGAGGTGTTATTACTGGGAGACTGGTACCCTGTACAAACTTATCAGAGAGTCTTGTGATGTCTTACATAGAGGGTGGAAGGTTGTTGACCCTTTATAGCTGTCTACATTGGTTTATATTGTCTGAAAAAATATTTGTAGGAAGTGACTATATAAATGATTTTACAGCCATCAGTTTATTAACCCCTTGTTCCTGGAATGAACCAGCACTGAGAATAAAGGGGTCTCATACTTGACAGCCTTTTCACTTTAATCAGAGATGACATATGTTGAAGGACAAGTAGTCATCATAGGTCATGGTACGTCTCTAACTTATAGGGTCCTCCCCATTGCTAACTTTGAACCTTGACCCTGCAGACCATTTGTCACCCTTGTTGGATGTTAAAGTCAGAATTCTGCATCTGGTCACTAAATGTTGGACAGTCAATATCCAGTAATTTAGATTCTTGTTTTTTTACATCTCTAATATAGAGAGCAATAAAAGGATTTACAAATAGGTTAACAATTAGTATTGCTATGTTGCTGAAAATGAGAAGAAAATCAGCATGTAATATAGAAATAAAAGCTTTGACATTATTGCTTTATATAATGATATCAAGAGTATTTATGGAATGCATCAAATGATTCAAGATCAAGCAATTTTATATTGATGTTTATAGGGGTCCAACTGAATTAACCCTTTCCCTCATAGAGGACACCATGAAAAGACCTATGCGAACAGCATAAAACGCTGCTCCTCAGTGGTCTGGAAATGAGGATTTTGTAATTAAATTTGGTAAGGTTTAACTGGTTTTCTGCAGATCAGGCTTTATGTGATACCTATTGAGGGCGTCAAAATGGGTATATATGAGGGAAAGGGTTAAGAGAGCTTTTATAACTCATATGGTGATGGTGATAAAGGAAAGGATTGCTTCCTCATACCCTCGTTGACTTTAAGAGTGATTGAGTGTTTTAACCCTGCTAGCCTTTGTTGATTTAATAAGAGAACGTGTGTCAGATTATTATTCATGAAGGGAGGTGATTAGCAGGAAGTTTCTCCTAGCTAATGATGTTCATAATGATGTTCATTGTTCCCATGTAGAGCACACTGGGCTTATCAGCTGTTATGGGCTGGGCTCAGCTGAAGTTGATGAAGAAGATTTTGGAACTAGTTTAATAATTTGAGTCAACCTGTGATTTTGATGTATAATTTTGATGGTATTGTTGGGGTCCATTGGAAATGTGAAGCTTGTCTCAAGAAGTTGTTCACAATTAGATCAGTAAACTTACTATCATGAATTTACCAAGATAGAAAAAAAAAAAAAAAAAAAAGAAACCACCAAAAAAAACAAAACAAAAAACACTCATTTCGAAAGATTAGTTGAAAACTATGGTAATGTATGAATGAAGACCCTTCATTTGACACTTAAAAATGGACAATGTATCATGTTTTGATGCTCTTAATTATTGAGGCCTACTCTTCTATTATTGATTAAAAAAATCTAGAAGTGTATATTTGATATCTTGATCTGGATTATTAATGTGTTTTGGGGGCTTGTAGTTTGTTGCTTTGAGTGACCAGTGATGGTGCAGACACTTTCTTGCTTTGAGTGACCAGTGATGGTGCAGACACTTTTCTGGCTGTAAGCTGATGTTCATTATAAGATGCTTGAGCAGACTTTTAAGGTCTTCAAGATATAGAAGTTTATTGTTAGGCAGAATGGCCAGCTGGAAACACTGTAATCTTTTTAATCCCAGGGACATATTTCAACAAAACATCTTTTTGTCTGTTACAGTCATAATTACGAGGGATGATCATTATATTCGAGAACTTTCACCATATTTCCTTTGTCAGTCCATAAAGATCAGATCTAACACATTAACAGTAAAAGGCAACCCTTTTCTAATGATTTGAGTTAATTTTTATTATTATGATGTCATATAGTCTACTTTAATGACATCATTTTGCTAAAACAGCATGTGCATATGTTTGTAAAGGATTGAGGACTAAACAATTGTAGAGTAATTTACGCAAAACTTAAATCCATGACAGAGACCAGAGCAGATTTAAGTTTATGGCGAGTCTGCCTTCTCTAAATCTACTGTCCACAAGTAGTTTCACCAATTTAGTGATGGCAGATCCTTTATCGATGATGAACCTGTAAAAGTGCGTCTTTCGAAGTCAGCCAGTAAAGTCATGTCAATCATTTTCTGTGATACTTTGGGTATAGCTCTGAATCACATGGTACCGGAGAAAACAACAATCAATTAGTAAACAATACACCATCACACTGCTGGGTGTATTAAAGACAAGCGCTAAGAACTTACCAGGTTGGGTTTCATTTTGCACCAAGATCACGCCCAGTATTGTAAAGGCCACAATGACAGAATTAAACATCAAACATCTTCAACACCCACTGTATAGCCCCGATTTTTCTCTTTCCAAATGTTAAAGATCACTTGACGGTCATAAATTTGAGTTAGGGAAGAGCTTCAGGTAGTGCTATTATGACAGTGTTTAGATGGCTTACATCACACCTTTGATTCTTGGTTGGAGAGATGTAATAAGTGCAAGATAGCATTAAATTATTTTAAACTAAAATTGTTAGAATGGATCATTCATATAATGAGGAAGGAATTAGATTCAGTAAAGTATCATTAGTGAAATACATTGTATTGTTGTAATATAGTTGAAAATTAATATAGTTGAAATAAACTTATGACTTTTTTACCATATTCTTCGAATTCCCTGACTTGTACCTGATAATAAATAACATAAATCTTCAGATAAAAACCTGATAACCAGAAATATTCTAACTATTTTTTTGTGATGAAAAAAGATACATAAAATGTAGGGCAATCTATGATTAAGTCATATGTCTGGCAGATCTTTCTCCATGGTTTATCAGTGTTTTTGTCTAGGTGTGTTGCATTTATCATGTGTTTCATATTTCTGCCAGTGAGAAGTATTAGATCAAGTCAGCATCCACCAATATCACAAAATTATGAACAATTAAAAAAAAATTATGAAACCCCCCCCACCCCCAGTCATTATTCCAGGTAAGTTGATTTTGGTTGAATATAGGTAAAAGTAATGTTTCTTGCATTGGTAAATTTATTGATTTCAGTCACTAAATGTAAATTGGTTTTGATTGCATAGGTATATAAGGTATTGCATGGGTATATGTGGGTAAGTTTACTGTCTTCTGAAGCCATTCTGAAGTCATGTGAAGATGGGCTGTGTAATCTAGAGTGATAAACCCTCATCTGATGGACTGATGCCATTCACAGTCTATTTCCGCTTCCACAAGGTTTTAATGACTGTTTACTTTTCATCCAAGAAAGTCATTAGTCTTGGCTCAACTTTGACTTTCGTAAGTGATCCATTTATAAGGCTGTTCATAATTTCAAGCCCAAGTTTCTTAATATTTTTCCTCTTTCTTGTAATGAGAGCATATGTAACTCATTGGCACAATTGATGGAGCCATGACTATGAGATGCTCGCCCCACAGTTGGGGCCAAATGATGTCTCACCTGGTCCATCCTCACTGTTTGATGTTGCGCTAGTGTCTTTAATTAAGGCTAAGATAGGGGTCGGGTGCAGTTATTGTGAGTGTAATTAGGTTTGATGTATGAAGGGAAGCAAACAATGAAGGAGCTAAAAAAGAGGGTTAATGACCTTTAAATTAGATGCTTTTACTGATAGAGCCTGGAACCATTTCTGATAAAGTATTTAACATTCCAGGTAAATGCTTGTATTGCTCATAGTAAACAAGAGTACTCCTGAGGACATTAGCCTGCCGTCTATACTGTTAACAAGTTTAATTAATATTTCGAATACAAATGTTTTGTGTTTGGTTTAACCAATGGCCAACAATTTTTTACAGCACATATCTGTCTGCTGGACAAAATAAATATCAGAAATGCATGATCTTGCTACTGTAATTTTGTTACAATTTATATGTGGATTCATAAGTGACATGTCCTTATGGTTTTGAAAGCCGGAGCTGCATCTCTGTTTAGAGAGAGAAATTATGTCATCTGTTGATAGCATCTTTACTTTCCAGTACTGTAAATACCCTAGTATTTTGTACATTTCCTAGTACTGTAAATACCCTTGTATAGTGTACATTTTCTGGTACTGTAAAAGCCATTGTATAGTGTACATTGTTTACTACTGAAAATACCCTAGTATAGTGTACATTTTCTGGTACTGTAAAAACCTTTGTATAGTGTACATTTTCTACTACTGTAAATACCCTAGTATAGTGTTCATTTTCTGGTACTGTAAAAACCCTTGTATAGTGTACATTTTCTACTACTGTAAATACCCTAGAATAGTGTACATTTTCTGGTACTGTAAATACCCTTGTATAGTGTACATTTTCTTGTACTGTAAATACCCTTGTATAGTGTACATTTTCTGCTACTGTAAATACCCTAGAATAGTGTACATTTTCTGGTACTGTAAATACCCTTGTATAGTGTACATTTTCTACTACTGTAAATACCTTAGAATAGTGTACATTTTCTGGTACTGTAAATACCCTTGTATAGTGTACATTTTCTACTACTGTAAATACCCTTGTATAGTGTACATTTTCTACTACTGTAAATACCCTAGTATAGTGTACATTTTCTTATACTGTAAATACCCTTGTATAGTGAACATTTTCCAGTACTGTAAATACCCTAGTATAGTGTACATTTCTTTTACATCTGTTTTGAATCTGGAGGATAGGTCAGTGCACAATACAGAGATATCAGGTATTTGTAGTTTTCACAACTTTACCAGACACACTAATAAGCCATATCTGCGAAGACCATGGGTATATTAATATTAAAGCTTTATTAAAGCTTCATCATATATTCTTGCCTTTAATTTGTTGACTGATTTCTATTTTGTGAAATAAATGTTTACAAAGTGATTGTTCATATACCCATTGGAAAGAGACTTGCGACAAACTATAAGGTGTTAGCATTTTTAGACTTTTACTTTAGCTATTGGCTGTAATAAACATCAAGGTAAGAACACAGTTGAATGTGGATACTAAAGGTATGAATAATAATCATTGCATTAAATCTAAATTACGAAGGCAGTAGAACATTTGTCACCTGTAGTGACGAAATACTATCTAAACACCCACCAAACAGAATGGTGGCTTCATTGAGGATGTGCATTAATAGATTTAGATTTTTTCTAAGGTTTTGGACCTCAAACTTGGAGTGTGCAATATACATACATGGGTGTTTCGGTATTTGTTTCCATTTCTTACGATTTATGTTTCTTGAATTATTCTTAGCAATAGTCATTTTCATTCATAAATGTTTTTCATAATTAAGCAAATGTCTTACATTTCAGAAGTTTTAACTCAGCTGAGTTTACATTATATTGAGAAGCAGTGGTTGAAATTAGCCCAAGACTGGCCAAGAACTTAATTTGTAATTTGATGTAGTCAGCTGGCATGCTGCATATTTCATTGAGAACAGAATAGCAATAAAGGACTTTGGATTTTCCATCCAAATTCTGAATTTCAAGGTCTGTGAAACAGTCATTTCTCGTAAAGAATCTGTCATTTCTTTTGTAAAATCTGTTATTCTACTACTGAATCTGTTTTTAAAGGGGCATTACTTAAAGGAGATGACTGTGAGCTAGTCTTGTGTTTGGCACCAGGTAAGTTTAGAGACTATACATTGGTCATTCAAGTTTGCCAAAAGTTGGATGGTAACTGTGTAAAAGATCATTTAGACTAAGATTGCATATAAACCTAGTTACCCTGAATTCTGTAGGAATTTGTTCCATTTGTGTGGGAGAGCAATCATTTGATTAGAGAATCTAGAAAAAAAACCAGGTGAGATTTATTGGTAGAAGCCCATTTGCTCCCATTTAGTGGCTTCTTGATCGGTCTGGTGAAGGAACTAGAGAAGTAAGACAGATTTACAGCCCTGAGAATAAAGGTCCATCAAACAAATGGCATTCTAGCAAGGTGTTATATGAGTGGTTATGTAATGAATTCTTACTCTGCCCAGGATGGAATGCCAATTACATCATATGATCTGTAATGGAGGTTGAGATTCTTCATGCTTCATTATGATCATCGACATAACCCTTGGTTTGGCTTACCTTAATGTGCATCCTTGAACCTCAGACCTACTACTTTATATTCCTGCAACCAGATCTTCATTTGCCAAGACTAATTTATAGTGCTATTTCTTTCAGTTTATGGTCTATTTTATAGCCAGATGTGGGTGCTGGTAGGATTTTGCAGTATGGTCATGCATCTCAATGTTTCAGTCAATGCTATGGGTTGTCTAGAGCAGAATTTGAACAGCCACCAGCATTACACTTTCATGACGATATTGCTGGACAAGAGGATATGCTTAACATGCAAGGGGGCATGTTCAGAAAGCATTGATAAAGCCCCAAAATGTCTTGAACCTAGCCTCTCAGAATGTAATGTTTGTGTTCATGTATGACAAAATCTGTCCGGAACAGTGCCTCCTTGCAGGTTATCTTTATGGTATTGTTCTTAAAGATTGAACCAAACATAATGACAGGAAGAGTAGGTAACCATTCAGCTGAAACTTGGCAGATCCAAGAGCCAGATGGAGATGTAAGAGTGCTGCTTGCCGGGAGGGCAGGGTGTAGAGTGCAGGCATGCAGTGGTGGGAGGGAGGTGAGTGGTTGGGCAATTAATTTGTGGACTCATCAAATTGTTTTGCCATGTTCACAGCTGGTTACAGGCTGAGACGGAGCCATTTAACTCCTGTACATAAATCCGTTTGGAACATTCCTTCTGCTCCCCTTGGAAAGCTTTCAAGGGGAAGATGGACTGGTTTAACCTCTTACTGCATAACTGCTGTTTTGAAAACCACACATGCGACCATAACAAAACCAGATCAGCCTGTGAGTCACTCAGACGGTCAGGTTTTATATTGTTCACTACTTCTCAGTATCTTACAGATGAGGAGGTAAGTCAAAACATTCCTCATGATCAGTCAAGGTCTGCAAGCACTGGGTGGTTTAAACTCAAAACATATCGAAGAAAGGATTTTTTTTTTTTTTTTTTTGCTATTAACCTCTGCAAGTATCATCAATTGTTTTCATTTTTTATTGGGTGTTGAAGGTGAACAGGGTTCTGGCAGAGATCTGTGTGATTGTTGGCATTGATCCAGATGTTGAAGCGTTAAGTTTCTTGATGTACAATCATTTCTTTTAACTTGACGAGTGTGACAACTGCTTATAATGATAAGCTGTGAAAAGTACATATGTAAAGTATCCTTGCAAACCTTGCCTTGGAAAGCTGGAAATATGTCTTTGTTTGGCCTTGGTACAGTTAAACAGTTTAGTGTAAGATTTCAAGCAAATGACAAGTTTATATCGCATCTGAATGCCCCTGCTGTAGTTAACTGAGTTCTGTAGGTCACCATTACTGCCTGTCCACATGGAACTGCTTTGTATTCCTTGTCATAGCAACCCTGTCTGCAGGTAATCACAGGTGAATCATTTTTAGCCCTGGTGACCTCTTGTGCTATAGAATAACCTTGTAATGGTAGAATTTGTACTTTTAGACTAGCTCACCTTTTACTCCAAAGAGATCAGTTTATCAGTGCTATAGTATGAATGATTCTTGAATGATTTTATGTCAAACATGTTATCTACTTAAAATAAAAACTTAACTTACCTAATTACTTTTTAACAAATTGAATCACGGAATTCTGACAAGGTTACAAGGAAAAGAAATTGGACAGAGAGAAGGGGATGAAAATGCTTGAAACAATGAAGGTTGATAGAAAATGGTTAATTGAAAATGGGATGAATTGAAAAAATAGTTCAGTAGAAATGGTACAATGTCCCTGACTACACACACCCTCATCTAAGGTACCGAGGAATAGCGAACTATATTTCATTTATTTTTCAGGCTGATCTGGTTTTATACTGGCCACATGGGTCTTTTATGATATGTGTGTACTAGTAGTTAAGGGTTTGATATTAAAAGAAAGGAAGGTTGGATGGATTCTCTGGAGAGGAGTTGAATGGTTGATAATCACGTCTGCGGGTTATGCAGTTGTGCCTGACAGAATGTTAGTGCAGTCTATTGATCTTGGAGACTTCGCCTTCCCGAAATAAACATACATAAATATGCTGCCGCTTTTGCCTGCTTTTTGTTATCAGTTTCACTAGAAAATAATTGTCACCAAGACGTTTTCTTCATTGATACACCAGGTCTTGAAGTACCAGTCTCACCTCTGCAAAAGATTAAGAGACTGGCAATTTAAACTCAGAGACACAAGTTGGGGAAAGTGGATTTGATTTTTCTTTCGAGATGGTGAAAATTTGATACATATCAGAAAGGTATGTGGAAATATTGTGGCATTATCTGGACTAACTTAGGAGTGACACCTGGTTACAATGTAAGTGGTGCTGATGTTGTGTATGGTCAGTCATGTGTTCATCTGCCATAAGGGGGGATAACTAGGTATCTGCAAGCTTCCTTGTTGTCATCTTCCACCTACCTGGACAGGTGTCAATCAGGAAGGACAGGTGCTTCCTAAATTAAATAATAACTTTTGATTGGGAACATGGTTCTCATGTTTTATCACATGTTATTCTCTCCTCTCTCTGTCTCTTTCTGGCTTGTTATATTGTGTCTCCAGTCTTTACCACTCTGAAGCTATAAGAAACTGGCCTGTTTGACTAGTAGACTAGTGTAGGGTCAGTTTGCCCCAGCTGCTGTATCACTGTACAATGAAATGCAACACTAGGTTTAGACTCAAGAAACAGCATTATTAAGGATCTTTGATATGTTGGATAAGAGAGACAGACATACACACAAACAGCAGCTATTATATCCCAAGTGCCAAGTAGTCGAGTATGGGTGTTATAACAGAAGTTCCTGTCTGGATCACATTGTTAACCCTGTACCACATTAAAGTTTGTACTTGGTAAACATTAATTTACTGTACTTAGAATTGGATATGAAATGATGAGTTATCTTTGCAATGCAGACTGTATGAGTAAGCAGAGGAGACCTTGGAGGGAGCTCTCTGATCTGGTACTGCTCTGTATGACAAGGCTTCAGAAAGTGTCAGTAAGAGGTACATGGCTAGTATAGCAGTTATATCCCAGTAGCCAAAAAATGTTAGAACCCATTATGGTGCTTGACATACATTGTGCTTCAGGTATGGTGAGTTTGCTGATGATGCCAGTAATGGGGATATATAATGAGTCTCCCAGAGTAAAGTATGTCATACAGGCAACACATTAATGTACAGCATGGTACAAACAAGCAGGTAGTTGATGGCACTTTGCTGCTGGATTATAGACAGCTTCATTATCTTTTCTTCTACTCATACATTTTCAAATTCTTTATCAGTGATATTTAAAAGATGCTTTGAAGTTTCATTTATGCAAAATAGGATGGTTTTATTACCAATGTCAATAAATGCTGGGAATTCAAAATCATAGAAATTTTAATTTGTGATGTTTCTGAAACACAAATGCAGGACCCCTAATTGTTGCCCCATATCCATTTTCCTTGGTCAGTTGTGGCTGTAAGAGAGAAATGACCTTCCCCACTATGTAGATCCAGTGGGATGGCAGAAAGTAGGCCTGTAAACATGTGAACACACTTCCTACCCAATGCCTGCTGTGTAAGATTAGATAGGTGCTGTAATTAGATAGAGCACCAGATGTCTAGCTATGGCAGAGAACTTACCAGTAACTGCTGTGTGTGTGTTAGTAGACATAAATATTTTTTATTTCTGGAGCATTTAAATTATTTTTAGATTACCACCATTGATAAGATAGGAATTTGGCTGGAATTCATGGCGTTCTTGTAGTTCTAAAAAAATATGTTTACTATATTTTAACCCTTTCCCTCATATAGACTCATTTTGACGCACTCAATAGGTACCACATAAAGCCTGATCTGCAGAAAGCCAAACTCAAACCTTACCAAATTTAATTGTAAAATCCTCATTACCAGACCACTGAGGAGCAGCGAACAGCATAAAACCTGATCAGGCTATGAGTTACTCGCAGGCTGATCTGGTTTTATGCTGTTTGCATAGGTCTTTTCATGGTGTCCTCTATGAGGGAAAGGCTTAATGAAGTTTTTTTCTTCAGATTTGCTTGGTATTTTGCATTTTACTTATTTGCTTTCCAGGGTTTTTTTAGCTCACCTGAGCACGTGTGCTCAGGATGAGCTTTTAGGATCGATGAATGTCCGTCGTCCGTCCGTCCGTCCGTCCGTCCGTCCGTCCGTCTGTCCGTCCGTCCGTCCGTCCGTCCGTCCGTCGTCCGTCGTCCACAATTTGTTTGTTTGCACTCTAGCATCTTCATTTTATGAGCAATTATCTTCAAACTTTAAAACAATGTTTATAACCATAAAATCTCGGCCAAGTTCGATTATGGCTGATATCGGAACATTAGGTCAGGAGTTATGCCCCTTTTAAAATTAAAAAAAGCCAGTTTTAACATTGTTTGCACTCTAGCATCTTCATTTCATGAGCAATTATCTTCAAACTTTATATCAATGTTTATAACCATAAAATCACGGCCAAGTTCGATTATGGCTGATATCGTACCATTAGGTCAGGAGTTATGCTCCTTTTAAAATTCAAAAAAGCCAGATTTCACATTGTTTGCACTCTAGCATCTTCATTTCATGAGCAATTATCTTCAAACTTTATATCAATGTTTATAACCATAAAATCACGGCCAAGTTCGATTATGGCTGATATCGTACCATTAGGTCAGGAGTTATGCCCCTTTTAATATTCAAAAAATGCCATATTTCAAGTTGTTTACACTCTAGCATCTTCATCTTTTGAGCAAACCTCTTCAAACTTTATGGCAATGCTTATGACCATAAGGTCTCGATTGAGTTCGATTATGTCTGAGATTCATCAATTAGGTCAGGAGTTATGCCCCTTTTAATATTAAAAAAATGCCAGATTTCACGTTGTTTACACTCTAGCATCTTCATCTTTTGAGCAATCATCTTCAAACTTTATTACAATGTTTATGACCATAAGATCTCGATTGAGTTCGATTATGGCTGAGATCCGACAATTAGGTCAGGAGTTATGCCCCTTTTAATATAAAAAAAGCCATATTTCACATTGTTTACACTCTAGCATCTTCCTTTTTTTAGCAATCATCTTCAAACTTTATGACATTGTTAATGACCATAATGTCTCGATTGAGTTCAATTGTGGCTGAGATGGGTCATTTAGGTCAGGAGTTATGCCCCTTTTAATACAAAAAATACAAGATTTCACTTTGTTTATATTCTCTACCAACTTCATTTTTTTAACAATAATTTTTTAACTTTAAGACAATGTTTATGTTCAATTATAACTGATATTGACTTGTAAATTTAGGAGTTATGCCCATTTCACCATAAAAAAAAGCCAGATTTCACTTTTACACTCAAGCATCTTTATTTCTTAAGCAATCATCTTTCTCAGGTGAGCGACCAAGGGCCATCTTGGCCCTCTTGTTTCCTTTGTATAAGTTATGTCAAAAACAGCAGATAGTTTCAAATGAAACAATATTTGCTGTCAAGTTTATGAGTAAAAAGAAATGTAGGAATTGTGGATCTAGAGGTTGTGGCTTTGAACCATGCACAGAGTGCAAGACTCTCAATGATTTTCCCTATTGTCAAGAAGGTTGTGTAAAAAGAGATCAATGTCTTACTTGTACCCATTTGTAATTAAAACAATGGAAAGTTCCATATTTGCAGCAAGTTTACATATATCTCTAGGGTAGGTACATAGAGATTCCTTCAGTGTCTCAGGAAATAAGAGAGAAGGAGGACATAAAGAACATCAGTCTCATTATCAAACATCTAATTATTTGTTTGCTGAACTGCAATAATTCTACATCAAAAGCATCTCCATGATCATGAATAGATTTAGGATTATGTTCATAAAACAAATGTTATTAATGCTGCTTTTTCATGCTTTAATTGATTTTGCCAAAGGATATGTGAATGTTCTTTGTCGTATGGTTAACTGAGTGACTTAATGGCATATTCGTGGTTCTGGTTTTTGCTTTTATCACAGATAATCTCTCATTTAATTTGAATTATGCTTTGGAGAGAACATTTGTTCAAGACATTTTCTCTCTTGAAAGCCCTGATTAAATGAAGTGTTACTCAGTTAATGTATCACATTTTTTTT
>CM037778.1:59184622-59234622 GCA_021229015.1 Solen grandis
TTGCATTTATGAAAATAGCATTTTCATGTGTAATATGACCTACACTTTCCAAGTTTATTTGTCAGGAAACAAAGACTTCACCAACATTAACGAGGGAGAGTAGAATTTTCTTTTTTTAATTTCTACTTACTGATCATCTGTGAACAAATTGCTTTAAAGCTCTGTTCATAAATAGTTAATGACTGGTTTGAAATATTCATGATTTCATGAACTGCATTTTGCAGGGGCAGACTCAACTAGAACTATCACTAAAGGTGACCCTGCATCACCCCTTGTCATCATGTGATGTAAATGTAGGATACAACGTGAGCCCTGCCTTGAAAAAACGTGTACCATGACTGATGATAAAACATGTTTGATAATATTTAAACATGTTTTTTATACCTTTCAAACCATGTTGGCTAATCATGTTACATGAACATGTTTTACTGTCAATACATAACCTTGAAGTTCAATGTAAAATAATTATAATCATTGTGAGATCAATGTTAACCCTTTCCCTCATATAGACTCATTTTGACGCACTCAGTAGGTACCACATAAAGCCTGATCTGCAGAAAACCACAGTTAAACCTTACCAAATTTAATTACAAAATCCTCATTTCCAGACCACTGAGGAGCAGCGAACAGCATAAAACCTGATCAGCCTGCGAGTTACTCGCAGGCAGATCTGATTTTATGCTGTTCGCATAGGTCTTTTCATGGTGTCCTCTATGAGGGAAAGGGTTAAACAGCATAACAAGTCTAACGAATTTTATCTGTTTAAAAAAATTAATATCTAAGTATGAACATGTTTGATTATATCAGATTCTTATGATTATATCAGATTCTTATCTGTGAACATCGATATGTTTGTAACTGCAAAAATTAGAATTATTATCTTTCATTAATATTTCAATATGCTAACAAATAAGTGAAATCCTGGACTGTCTGGTAAATTCTGACTGGTTATTAAACTTGGCATAGATATAGTGCCTATACACATTGTGAGCAAGTTTAATAAAACTTGATTCACATTTTAGGGACAACACCTGATTGAAAGCCACCAGCCCACAGCTGTTGTATGAACAGTTAATGGGTGAAACACTGTACAGTGGCACCCCCATATCATTTCATATTTTCAGTGTATACTGTATACAAATCTGCAAAGGTAAAAGAGTGGTCAATTCTGAAAAAATTTATCTGATTGGTCAAGAGTCCTATACATAGCTAATTTAGGCTGTGGTCTGTTTTGACTATCACTGCTTCTAGTTACACACAAAAACCCCTACATACATGGTCTTAGAATTACCAAAATTTCCTTATATTCTACAGGTTGAAGGTTTTGAATTATTCTGACTTTGATGCTAATGGGGCATCAAAAGATATTGCAATTTGCAAGCTTTATCAGGTTGTTCTGACATAACAAAGTCACAATACGCAAAAACAACTAGAATAGTTTTCAGTTAACTGTACATAATATATAACCTAGGACCGTACCATGATTGTTTTGTAAATTGTTTCAGCCTTAATACACTGAGGCATATAAAAACTTAAGATGACAATACCATTAAAGACACAAATCTTCAAGAAGACCTGATTGCCTGAGTTCATGTTATGTGGGTTTATACCTCATGCATACTCAGAAATATCATCCTGTACTGATCACAAGAGACCCCTTTTTATCAGCTCACAGAAGGCATTAATAAATGATATATTTCATTATGCATTTTTGCGCTGAGATGAAAAAAAGAAAGCAGAAAGATATAGGTAATAATTATGAACTAGCAAATAATGAAGAAAAAAAAAATTAAGCAAAAAGAAAAAAAACAAAACACACTCACAGGTGATATGAATGGTGCAATATATTTATACTGAAAAAAAATCTGACATTTGATTTTGTAAGATCTAAATAAATAAAAATTTGAAGATATGATATTTTGTGACATGATCACTATTTTTTTCTTGTTTTGTTTTGTTTTTAATCTGCTTCCTTTTCTCTCCCAAGTAAATAATCATAAACTTGTCAATTTTTTTGAAGAAGCTGAAACTGGAAGAGCAGACCCCAAATCAGACAGCTCCTTTGTATTTAAAGCTCAGAGCAAAAGGGGAATATTATCATTATACCAGCATTGTTTCTATATATAGGGTATTATACAGTGAAGCTTACATTTTTTCAACTGGGTCCATTTATATTGTCTAGGAATGTATACAATTTAATGCTTATACAAATTTTAGTCAGGCAAAATCTGAATGAGTCTTCGATGCATGTGTACCACACCCAGGCCTTCCAAGAACTACCCTAACACACATTATGGGAGCTACAACAGTTTGGTATAGTGAGACAAAGGATCAAATGTTTACTGCTGCACTAAAAGCAAGGATGCCATTAACAACACAAATATGTGCAAGGTGCAACAAATAAGCAAACAAGCTTCCTCAGATCCATGATGGCCCTGATCACTCACCTGAGAACAAGGTATTAGTGGGAGGAAAAGAAACAGAGAATATCTTATGATATTGTGAAAAATGGGCTCTGCCCTCTGCCAGCCATAAATCGAGTGATAACTTTTGGACAAAAGGAATTTTCAAATTTGTACTATATACATATAAGGAAAATGAGCTTAGTCCCCTGGCGGCCATGTTTTTCAAGTGTGATCAAAATAATTTGAACAATCTTGGTAGAAATGACCCAAGGTACATCTGTGCCAAATAACTTGGAAATCCAGCCAGTACTATTGGCCAAAAAGTTTTTTCAAATTTGTATTATTTACACATAAGGAAAATGAGCTTAGTCCCCTGGCGGCCATGTTTTTCAACAGATCAAAAAAAGTTATACAATCTTGGTAGAGAGCGACCCAAGGTACATCTGTGCCAAATAACTTTGAAATCCAGCCAGTACTTTTGGAGGAGAAGATTTTTGCAGTTTTTACTTTTTACATATAAGGAAAACGGGCTCCTGGCAGCCACATTTTTCAAAGGATCAAAATAATTTGAACAATCTTGGTAGAGAGAGACCCAAGAAACATCTGTGCCAATTAACTTTGAAATCTGGCCAGTAATTTTGGAGGAGAAGATTTTCAAAATTTTCATACTTCTATTCTTTCTGTTGCCATGGCAACCAGATTTCTGCATGAATGAAATAATTTTAACAAATTTGAAAGGGCATCACCAAAGGGTTTCATCAAAATTGGCCCAGTGGTTAAGGAGATGTTGCGACGGATGCCGGACAAAAGTCGATCATAATAGCTCACCATGCATGAGCACGTTGTGCTCAGGTGAGCTAACAAGATTTCTGCTTAGAGTATAATTGTTTCTTTAGTGTTGTTTTCTGTGTGTTTACTATTGTTGCATCAGTATTTCAGTCATATAGCATTATCTGCAACTGTGCAACTTATTACAGGTGGATGATGACCCTGCAGGCACAGGAGAGTATACCCGCATGGTCAAACCACCAACTATGTTTTAATGGGTTATCTAATTTGAATCCATAGCAGCAAGGGACTACATTCAAAATGAAATAAAATCTATTTCATGTTAAACATTATGAGACTTTCATTTCATTTGTTTATTAAAATGCTCAGCAACACAATATCTGGTTATTAGTTTGAATGTGTTTTATTAGAACCCATAATTGAAAGAAAAGAAGCTGTTGGAAACGGATTATGATCCCCAAACCATGTATCACGGGAGACCAGTTATTGCTGTATGTTTGCTGACAATATGATATCACAATTTTAATTCAGCCAGCTTTTAATGAATAAATTTCAATTTTTAAACACTAGGGTGGGCGATATATCATAGTAGACCAGTTATTGCAGTATGTTTGCTGACAGTACAACATCTCAATATGATTTTCCTATACTGGTATTTAAGAATATACAAAATAATTATATAAAATTTATTGCAATATACAAGTCCAATATAGCAATTCTTATGCACTGCAATTCTCCTCCATGAGATCTTATCCACCTATGAAGTTTCGTGGTGATATGTCTCACAGTGCATGAGTTATGCTCTGGACAAAAATTAAGTATGAAATTAAACAAAGGGCAATAACTCCAAAAATATGATATGCAGCATTATGGTTCTTGAGCACTGCATATTTATCCACCTATTTAGTTTCAAGTTTTAATAGCTTTTATACTTTTTGAGTTTTGCTGCAGAGAAAAAATAGGTATGAAATTTAACTAAGTCCAAAAATATGATGTGCAGAGTTGCGTTTCTTATGCACTGCACTTTTCCATGAGATCTATCAATAATGAAGTTTCAAGGTTATATATGTCTCATATTGCATGAGTAATGTTCCGGATCTTAATAATCCAAAAAAAAAATTCTATCATATAACAACAATATAATTTTTTTACTAAAGCCTCCCATACATAATAATATTACAAACTGGAACTAGCTTCACATACATGGCTGAGAAAGCAACAAAAAAAATGCAATTCCTAATCCTCAGACACATGACTGGTACAATTTGCATCAAACAGTACATTTAGTGCTTTAATTTTTTGTCATGATACCTAAAACAATTAGTTTTGTTATTTTTCAAATACATTTTTCACATTTTTTTCATATATGATGTGCATGGTATAATTGATGGAAAATATTTCATCTTTTTCCTTCTGTTATCACAATTTTTTGACAGCTAGGACCTAAAAACACTGCTTGGCACTACTGTCACATTATTACCAGAACTGTGAGTAATCAGAGGAATTTGGCAAAAACTTCCCCTACTAGTCCATGCCTGTCAAATGCAATGTTGTCAAGACACAAGTATTTTTCATCTCCACCTGCCTTGACAAGCCCGTGTTCCAGAGCTCTGCTGAGCTACAGGGAACCATGCAGTCTGTAAGTTTAACAATGATTACACAACCTTCCTGCACCCGGCACCATTACCATCATGTGCTGGACAGAAAGTTGGCTGAATTCTGACCCTAAATGTCATCAGGACTGACGCATGATGCTGACATGCTGGAAACCAACAAGGGACATCATGCCAGAACATACAAAATGTCAACCTGGTTAGATTGCAACTCTCTCTTTTTGACATGAAATGCAGAAAAAAACCTTGACCTCCATATTCTGGGCCTAACAAAATGACTGGCCAAGTCAGTAACTGGTCTAACCTTTCCACACTTCCTGCTTGTTATTGTCTGAAGGTCAGATCAGATGGAGAAACTGGATGTAAACATGATACTGGAGTTGGCTGTGACAGCTGTCTAAGGATTGAATCAGATCATCAGAGTCTCACATCCCTACCAAAGAGTTCCTGATATTGAACATTTATTCTAACAATGTAAAATGCAACCTGGCAAAACAATTAATATGATTACGTTCTTGCTATATTTGAATTTCCCTTGCTGTGACAGTATTTCAATCAAACAGCAATGTCAAGCTAATTTCAGGTGTAGGAAGAACCCAGGAATTAAAAATGAAACCAATAAAATATTGAAAGAAACTTAGTTTATACGCCTGAAATATTAATTACTCTTTCTATACAACTGATAAGCAATTAAGATACTTGTAGTGGTTCTGTTAAATTTTGGACCTCATGACCTTTCACAGAGATAACCAAGGTTTCCTAATGTTTCATTAGGGTAACTTGGTTTTATTGGTAAAGGTTAAGTGGTCCGAAATGTAGCAGAACCATAAAAGATATCTTACCTTAAAGACCTTTTGATTTTGACATGTTAAAATTGCCTATAGCTAACTAAATGACACATTAGATTATCCTAAGATTTGCTAAAGACATTTGAAACATAACACAGAAACTAAGATCACCCATGTTGCTTTAACGGCTGGTAAATTATTCAACAAATTTGATCAACATTCTTTTCTGTGCCACCCAGCAATATATCCTTGTTTTTGCTGACTCTTGGTAAAAGCAATGCACAGTTATTACTACTAAGATTCCTTCAGGGAATTATGTTAATTATAAAGTTTGTCAATCAGATAATTTCTAAAACAGCTAAGAGCACCTTCAGATACAAATGCTAAAGATATTAATTTGTATACATTTACAGAGAATGTGTTAACATGTTAGTTAGTAGCTTGTTGATATAAGGCATGGCCTCAATCCTGAAGACAACTGTTTGAATGAATGTGTTATAATGACAAGACACACTTCTAAAAATTCACTTGTCTGCTCATATTTATGAGTTTATATCAATCCAGGATGAGCAAAGAATAATTATACTCCCAATTATGGAGGACGTTAGTGACATGGTATTACAAATGCTTAGCTGAGGAGAGACTTGATTTGGCACCTCCAATGTGGAGAGTCTTGAACTGACATTTCTACAGTGGAGTCAACAAACCTCCATAGCTTAGTCTAATAAACACACCTCACAGTGGAGTCTTCAACACACCAACACAGTGGCTTTCCACGGTGAAAAGTATTGAACACATCTCCACAGTGGAAGTACTGAACACACCTCCACAGTGAAAAGTATTGAACACATCTCCACAGTGGAAAGTACTAAACACACCTCCACAGTGGAAGGTATTGAACACACCTCCACAGTTGAAAGTAATGAACACACCTCCACAGTGGAAAGTACTAAACACACCTCCACAGTGGAAAGTATTGAACACACCTCCACAGTGGAAAGTACTAAACACACCTCCACAGTGGAAAGTACTAAACACACCTCCACAGTGGAAAGTAATGAACACACCTCTACAAATAGGAGTCTTGGACACACCTCCATAGTAGAGAAACTTGAACACACCTCCAGAGAGAGAGAGTTCTCCACACCACCCACCCTTCCACACAGGTAAGCAGCATACCTGTAAGCAGTAGAGGCTCCGTAGCTGGAACCATCACACTACAAACTCGGTCAGACATTAGGAGATGTCAGATTTTACTGCAAATGCATTCTCTGCATACAATAGACAACATAAAACATATCTGTAACACATGAAGGTAGTCAAAAACTGTTGTACGACTGTTATATGCTGCTAGATTGGCAGTACCAGTACCAGCAAGAGTGCCAAGAATGGACTGCAGTTTACTGCTATATGTGCCCACATGCTGGTAAACCATATCTTCATCTAGGTATACAATGAAATATTGATAGCATTTTATAATTAATAATAAAATCTGCTTTTTTTTTCTGTCATATCTAAATAATCATTTTCTTTCCAAATTAATTTTTTTTGATAATGATATAACAACCTAAATACAATCTGATCAGACAGTGATACAGTCTAAACAAGCATCTCATATTTATTCTACCTTGTTTATAAATGGCCATTTTTTATATGACAGTAAATAAGCTGTTCAATATCACCACAAGGAAAATAATTTTTTCATTGTGATTTCAAGCAGCTAAAATCTCTGTGTCCTCACCTGGAAGTAAAAGCACCCAATTACTTCAATCTTTTAACACCATGTTGACTGTCCTTTAAAACACTATGTTGACTGTCCTTTAAAACAACTGAAAGCATTCAAGTCTAAATCTGAGCATATTTCAAAGCATTAACTCCTGGCCCCAAGTTCTCAAAATTATCGAAGCATAACTTTACATTCAAACACAAATATCATATTCAAAACTACAATGTATTTAAAGGCCATATTTCAACTTCAAACACAAATATCATATTCAAAACTACATTGTATTTAAAGGCCATATTTCAACTTCAAACATAAATATCTTATTCAATCTTTTACCTCATTTATATAAATGTACAAATTTATGATTTGGTATACTACGCCGTGCAACTGTCTTTGACTTTTCTCCACTTTACACTTCAACAAAAAAACGATATTCCATTCAAACCTTATCGCCTGTCAAATAGAACATTGCTTCGGTTACGAATATAAACCACGCCTCCTTAGCGAGAGGAATCAAGTGCGCAGTGTTATAACTCGCACAACTATGAATTGACTGCAGGTACATGTCACCTTGTGTAATCTTGCGAGGAAATAATGAATGAGTTTAAATAAACAACTAAGTAGTTTAAACGAAATAGGTGGCACTTAAACTCGGGGTGTTTGCAGGTTATGATAAGTATATTGAAATATAAACACTTTATTAATTCTAAAATCATTAGCATCTGAATCATAAGACAATCAATTCATTACACAATAAAAATACTCAAAAATCTGTAGAAGGATTTTCTTTTCAAAAAAAAAAAATATATCATGATTTACATCTAATTCTAAATCATGTGAAAGAGAAAAACATCTTCAGTGAATGTTTTATTTTTGGCAGATCATCATAACTGCAGTCAAGTCTTTAATCAGCAAAATTCCATGGTTACATATAATTAACTGACAATAACCCTTTACTACCTAACATAATAAAATAACAAGAGGGCCATGATGGCTCTATATCCCTCACCTGAGAACCACTGTTCTAAAGGAGCAATCTTGGTAGCCATAGATCATCTGTGCCAAAACATTTTAAAATCTGGGAGTAGTTTTGGAGCAGAAGTCTTTTATAGCTTTCACTATATAAAGGAAAATTAGCCTTGCCCCTGGCAGCCATGTTCTTTTTACAGATCAGAATGATTTTAGCAATCATGGTAGAAGGTTACCCAAGGAACATCTGTACCAAAACATTTTGAAATCAAGTAAGTAGTTTTGAAGGACATGTTGTTTTGGGGGGTTTTTTTCTTTCCATTGCCATGGCAACCAGAGTTCTACATGGATCAAGGTTATTTTAGCAACTTATGTGAAGGTTCACCCAAGGGTCATCCCTGCCAAGTTTGATCAAATTCTGTCTAACGGTTTCAGAGGAGATGTCATTTACAGTTTTCACTATGTACATATAAGGCAAATTAGCCCCGCCACTGGACGCCATAATTTTTTATGGATCAGAATAATTTTACCAATTTTGGTAGATTATAGTTACCCAAGGAACATCTGTACGAAAATCTGGCCAGTAGTTTTGAAGGAGATGATTTTTAAAGTTTTCTCTTTTTTTTTCTTTCCATTGCAATGGCATCAACCAGAGTTCTACATGGACCAAGTTTATTTTAGCAACTTTTGTGAAGGTTCACCCAAGGATCATCCCTGCCAAGTTTAATCAAATTCTGTCCAGTGGTTTCAGAGATGTCGTTTTAATGTTTCACTATGTACATATAAGGCAAATTAGCCCCGCCCCTGGCGGCATTATTTTTTTACAGATTGGAATAATTTTACCAATCTTGGTAGATTTTGAAATCTGGCCAGTGGTTTTGAAGGAGATGATTTTTAAAGTTTTCATAATTTTTTTCTTTCCGTTGCCATGGCAACCAGAGTTCCACATGGATCAAGCTTATTTTAGCAACTTTAATGAAGGTACACCCAAGGAACATCCCTGCCAAGTTTAATCAAATTCTGTCCAACGGTTTCAGAGGAGATGTCGTTTAAAGCAAATTATTGATGACACACAACGGACGACAGACACAGGGTGATCACAAAAGCTCACCATAAGCATGTTGTGCTCAGGTGAGCTAAAAATTGCATGTACATATTTGTAACTTATTGAATATCAATTTTGCAATTTACTCAGAACTTCACATGGTTAGTTTAGAAATAATGGATTTGAATGAAGTCCAAGACCCTGATCTGGGTCTGCTCTGTTTGCCAATGCATCAATTGAGGTACTTTGGCAAAAGGTACTGCTGAGTATAGAGATGGTTACAGTTAATATAACCCTCACCAGTTTTAGCTCCTCAAACTTAACCCTTTCCCTCATATAGACTCATTTTGACGCCCTCAATAGGTATCACATAAAGCCTGATCTGCAGAAAAACACAGTTAAACCTTACCAAATTTAATTACAAAATCCTCATTTCCAGGCCACTGAGGAGCAGCGAACAGCATAAAACCTGATCAGCCTGCGAGTTACTCGCAGGCTGATCTGGTTTTATGCTGTTCGCATAGGTCTTTTCATGGTGTCCTCTATGAGGGAAAGGGTTAAGTACTATACTTATAACACTGTTTAATGGCCATTATTTTTTTTTCTGCTCACATTAATTTCAATGACCCAATATTAAGCAGCAAATGAAAATTATATTCGCGGATTCATGTTCTAGAAATCAAGTAAGATCTACCAGATTTTTATGAGGTAAATTATATGCAAGAGTAAAAACATCCATGAAATCATCAAATAATTAGTATCCCATGAAAATAAATGTTCTTACAGTAAAATCACGCATTATGTTGTAAAAATCATACAACTGTTAACACTTTACCAATAAATATTTCTTTTTGCTTGATATTTGAGAAATTTACCACTAACAAATTTTCAGTATCTTAATTTCCACTTAAGCTTCCTCTCAGTGTAAAAATAGCAAAAATCATCAAACAGTTCATCAAGATTATTTTCATGTTAATTTAACAAAGACATGTGCAAAAAAAAAGATAATTGAATATAAAACATAAAGGGGAGAAAAAACATAAAATCTTAAAAACCAATTTTTCCAAATTTTTTTACTGACAAGCATACTGCACCAAGTGCACCTGGATAAAACATATATCTAACTACACAGACAAAATGACAAACAGCTGTATATTCACTTAAAATTCAAGCTCTATTTTTCAACATGAAGACAGTTACAATTACTTTGAACACAAGAAAAACATTAGAACCACATGAACAGAACTTTACAAAAAGTTAGATCTGAAACAAGAGGCCCATGAGGCCCTAAATCGCTCACCTGAGATAAATTAAGCTTGACCCAAGGAACATCTGTACCAATTTATTTTAAAATCTGGCCAGTAGTTTTGAAGAAGATGATTTTTAAAGTTTTCATATTTTTTTTCTTTTTGTTGCCATGGCAACCAGAGTTCTACATGGATCAAGTTTATTTTAGCAACTTTTGTGAAGGTTGACCCAAGGATCATCCCTGCCAAGTTTAATCAAATTCTGTCCAGTGGTTTCAGAGGAGATGTTGTTTAAAGGTTTCTCTATATACATATAAGGCAAATAAGCCCCGCCCCTGGCGGCCATGTTTTTTTACGGATCGGAATAATTTTAGCAACTTTGGTAGAGGTTGACCTAAGGAACATCTGTACCAATTTATTTAAAATCTGGCCAGTAGTTTTGAAGAAGATGATTTTTAAAGTTTTCATATTTTTTTTCTTTTTGTTGCCATGGCAACCAGAGTTCTACATGGATCAAGTTTATTTTAGCAACTTTTGTGAAGGTTGACCCAAGGATCATCCCTGCCAAGTTTAATCAAATTCTGTCCAGTGGTTTCAGAGGAGATGTTGTTTAAAGGTTTCTCTATATACATATAAGGCAAATAAGCCCCGCCCCTGGCGGCCATGTTTTTTTAAGGATCGGAATAATTTTAGCAACTTTGGTAGAGGTTGACCCAAGGAACATCTGTACCAATTTATTTTAAAATCTGGCCAGTAGTTTTGAAGAAGATGATTTTTAAAGTTTTCATTTTTTTTTCTTTTTGTTACCATGGCAACCAGAGTTCTACATGGATCAAGTTTATTTTAGCAACTTTTGTGAAGGTTGACCCAAGGATCATCCCTGCCAAGTTTAATCAAATTCTGTCCAGTGGTTTCAGAGGAGATGTTGTTTAAAGGTTTCTCTATATACATATAAGACAAATAAGCCCCGCCCCTGGCGGCCATGTTTTTTTACGGATCGGAATAATTTTAGCAACTTTGGTAGAGGATGACCCAAGGAACATCTGTACCAATTTATTTTAAAATCTGGCCAGTAGTTTTGAAGAAGATGATTTTTAAAGTTTTCATTTTTTTTCTCTTTTTGTTGCCATGGCAACCAGAGTTCTTCATGGATCAACTTTATTTTAGCAACTTTTGTAGAGCCTCACCCAAGGAACATTCCTGCCAAGTTTCATTAAATTCTGTCCAGCAGTTTCAGAGGAGATGTCGTTTAAAGCAAATTGTTGACGACGGACGACTGACGACGCACGACGACGGACGCCGGACGAAGGGCGATCACAAAAGCTCACCTTGAGCACTTTGTGCTCAGGTGAGCTAAAAATGTATATTTGATGTCATTGTACTCTTGGAATGAACATTATGTGTCCATAATGCACAAAATAATTGTCCATTTTAAACCAAACAGTCTATTTTGAATGATTAATTTTTCTCTTTATGTTACTCTTTATCAATTAACCCTTTCCCTCATAGAGGACACGATGAAAAGACCTATGCGAACAGCATAAAACCAGATCAGCCTGCGAGTAACTCGTTACTTGCAGGCTGATCAGGTTTTATGCTGTTCGCTGCTCCTCAGTGGTCTGGAAATGAGGATTTTGTAATAAAATTTGGTAAGGTTTAACTGTGGTTTTCTGCAGATCAGGCTTTATGTGATACCTATTGAGGGCATCAAAATGAGTATATATGAGGGAAAGGGTTAAGGAGTCACTCAACCTGCAAGGAAGACAAGGAAAACTTAAATATAGTCTTTAACCCTTTCCCTCATATAGACTCATTTTGACGCACTCAATAGGTACCACATAAAGCCTGATCTGCAGAAAACCACAGTTAAACCTTACCAAATTTAATTATAAAATCCTCATTTCCAGACCACTGAAGAGCAGTGAACAGCATAAAACCTGATCAGCCTGCGAGTTAACTCGCAGGCTGATCTGGTTTTATGCTGTTCTCATAGGTCTTTTCATGGTGTCCTCTATGAGGGAAAGGGTTAAAATTTGTTGAAATTAGCTTCATTAATTTTTCTTGTATCAGGATTCATACAGAATTTTCTTACCTAAATTTAAAGACTTTTCAAGGATTTTCAAGGTTAAAACTGTTTTTTCAATTTATTTACTGGCCACTTTTGAAACTATATGACCACTGAAAATATACGTCTCAAAATGTGGAAAATGAACAAGAAAATTACTATTTACACAATGTCTGCTGATGTTTTACCAAAAACTTATTGCAATTTCAGTTCATAAGTCTAAGAGTGTTTCATTCAAAAATATACAGCAGTTTCTATTTTCATCATTATCAAAAGATCATCTTTTTTTATTTCTTTTGATAATACATAGATTTTTGTTTTGAAAATGCATTTCTAATGCAGTTCTGAATATTCAAGGTTGTTTACAAAACTTCAAGGACTTTTACTGAAATTTCAGTACTATTTCATGTTTTTATAAGGCAACACTTAATTCAGGTATTTTTAAGGTTAAAGCCATTTTCAAGGACTTTTGAAGGCCTGTATGAACCATGTGTATTAAATAGTGTTGCCACTCATGTGGCGTCAAGAAAAACAGCTTACTGTATAAAACATTATACATGTATTTACTAAATATGGAAATTAGCAGATGACAAAGTAAACCCTTTCCAGACTGCAGTCTCGGATCTGGCTTTCCTATGAAATATTCTATTTCTGCTTTGGTGATGAGACTAAATAGCCAATAACTCTGCAATAATACTATAGCACTAAAATATAAAAATAACCAACACAGCCTGTCTTGAATGCAATACATTATGTACAAAGATGAGGTTCTGATAATAATACTGCCTCTAAATTATGTATCCTTAAACATTGAGGCTTCTCTTGAACTGGGTCCTAAAAGACTAAATGATTCACTTAACTTGCAAGGGAAACTGTTTTTAAAACAACCCGGCAGAAAGAATGCTACCTTAGCTCTAAATCATCTCAGTTAAAACAATTTGCTTCGTTAGGAAGACTCAGATATATTGCTTACAACCAGAAATAATGACTGTGTTCTGATTCTCCTAATTGAACAGCTGACTGTGGTAATAGTTAACCACAGAAATCATCATTTTGCTGTACTGTGAAAATGACTGTGGTGGTGGAGGACTTACAATATTAATCATCATCAATTATGAACAGTTTTATGCTTTATTCATCACCACATCTATTTATATTTTGTTTACCCTTTCCCTCATAGAGGAAACCATGAAAAGACCTATGCGAACAGCATAAAACCAGATCAGCCTGCGAGTAACTCGCAGGCTGATCAGGTTTTATGCTGTTCGCTGCTCCTCAGTGGTCTGGAAATGAAGACTTTATAATTAAATTTGGTAAGGTTTAACTGTGGTTTTCTGCAGATCAGGCTTTATGTGGTACCTATTGAGTGCATAAAAATGAGTCTATATGAGGGAAAGGGTTAAACTGCAAGCAGTATAAAACAAGAGTACTATGGACAATCAGTTATAACTGATTGTCTTGAATATGCCAGATCTGCTCCTTAAAAAAGAATTACCTCTGAAGTGACTTATTAATTTAATCCAGGTATTGTGCCAATAAACATAATGTCCAAGTTCAGTAATGTAGTAATGTAAATGTATGGGCCATAACTCTGGACTGACTGTGCCTATAAATATTCTGACCAAGTTTAGAAATGATAGGTAACACAGTTAACAATTAGGCTTCTTTTATCACTTCAATGGCTATAACTCTGGAGTAAAAAACTACTTTCTGACAGCATTGTGAAACTAAACAGAGATGGTGAGAAAGAGATGTTCCTATGAAATGTTTCCTTTTCCTGCATATTATGTAAATGTTCCCTACAGACCCTCAAAATTTCTTTCATTTCATTTCTTCATCCTCTGAGCAACCAATATCTGCAAAATCCTGTAAAGCTTCATAGCTTTTTTTCCCCGTTATTAGGTTTTCGTGGACTGCAACGCAGCCGCGAAAACCTACTGTTCTTCTTGTGTTTCTTTTTCCCTTTTTTTTTCCATTATTATTATTCTTTGCACTTTTTTTGTGGCCGCTGTTGCGACATGATTAGAAGTGCTACAAATATGAAAATTTCCATGCATACTCACATGTATCTGAAGTTGTGCACCACTAAGTTTGTTTTTCATTTTAGTACTAAGTTTTGCCGCTAGGTGGCGTTTAGCATCAAAACATATAATTGCCGATAACTCTGTCATTTGACATTTTATTTGTATGCAGTTTTTTGCATTCTGTTTTCTGTCAACTGCCCGTTAAAATATGATGAGTGGCAATATCCATATCTTTGAAACTTTTGAGCTAGAAGAGGTTGAATGTTTGAATCTTTGAAAAAATCTGGCAAATTAGGGTGTGTCCACGAAAAACATGCCCATTTTTGTTAGAGATTAGATACGCTCATTCTGTTTTTTGAAATTGATTCCGAAGATCTTTGCGCACAAAATATATGGGGTGGCGATTTCAGAAAATGCATAAAATGGCTTTCAATAAGCGGTCAAAGTGCACTAAAATATGGAGGAAACAAATTTTCGAGAATAGGCATTTTTTTAGTTTTTGGAGGATTCTGTCATTATTTTTGAAGCAATCTTTATGAAATTTTCACAGATTGTATTGTTTGTTGTTTCCAGGGACTTCACAGTTTCAAATTTTCAAAAAATGCAAAGGTCAAGGTCATATTGTGATTATTGGTTTTTTCTTTGACCTTAAATATCTCAAAATCTAAAAATATTTTATCGAAAGAATATGGGTAAAATCAAAAACCTCTAAAAAGTACTTTTTGAAGAATTTTAGTTTTTTCAGATCGGGATTGATTTGGTTGTTTGGTGGCAGTATGAAGTTTGGTCAAACTTTGAATTGATTTTAAAGCCTTTAAAGTTTAAATGTGTGATATATTTTGTCATCATTGGAAAAAAGAATGTCTTACCTCGTCAACAAAAAAAGAATTTTGAAAATCTGTCAAGAATTGATGAATTTATAGAGAATTTCAATACATGACCCAGAATAAAAACAGAGAAAATTTGACAGAAGTTACCTATGTTCTATAATTAGATGCAGCTCTGCTAGCTGGCTTGCAACAGGTCAATGTACAGTGTATGTGTAACTATGAGAGCAATGTGTCAACACTGGTCTGAATGACCTGTGTAAAAGCGCTCAAAGAATCATGGGTAAGAGAGAGAGAGGGAGAGAGAGGGGATGAATTGTGTCTTTATTCTACATGTATTATTATTCCTCCCACACACTCACTATTGAATTGGATAGCAAAACAACTAAGTACATGTACAAACATCCACCTTTTAAACAAGTTTTAGCTTACCAAAAGTTCCTTCTAGTGCATTACTGAACTTTGAGGCATAGAGTGAAAGCTGATATATGTTTAACCAAATGGCTTGTTACGTTACCAAAATTTTTGATAACAAATAAATTGTAAATCATTTATACTACTGAAAACTATTGTTCTTATAATAATAAGCAGGATTCCCAACTGTCTCACCTGATTTTTAACTGTTTAGTATAAAAAGTGGGACACTTTGGAAGACATTTTTGAGCGCACAGTGATGATCAACATTAATCAAATCGTTCAATGTGCCACACTTAGATCATATTGGCTCATTGCCAATATATGGATGCTTAAAGGCATCTCAAAACCCTTATATAAGTGACCCCCACTCCCCATTTATTCAATTCAATTCAATAGTTTATTTCAAAGATTTACATAGTAAATAACATTGGACAAAGCATATAGTAACAAAATATATTGGTTATGGCGGTTGTTTTCAATTAATTATGGTATTGAGTATAATAATATATATCATCAAGCAAAAATTCACCCACCCGCCGTTGTGTGGGCATCTGTTTTTGATTAGGCAGGCTGCCACAGTCTGTCACAGGTATTGTTCAAGAGTGCATATGTTGCTACATGGGGTTGTATGTAGTCATTCACAGTTTGTAAAAAAGTTGTGAACATACCAAATACCAGAAATGATCCTAAAAGTTCTCTATTATTCTTTTTTTTTTATTCGAGCAAATATAAATCTTCCTTTTCTTTCTTTCTTTCTCTGTTGATTTATTTTGTCTACTTTATTTTGTTCTTTCTTTCTTTCATTTTTTCATTTATTTTGTTCTTTCTTTCTTATTTTATTTAAGTTGTAAAATTATCAAAAAAGGGACATTAATTTTTTAAATAAGTTATGTATCACTCATTACTTTCATTCTCTCATTTCTTCCCTCAACACATGTTTATATGTTGGAAATCAACACAAATTTTATTACTTGTTTATTCAATAAGAGAAATTCTGTTGAATAAAATGTAACAAAATGTCTCTAGCAAAAGCAAATAAAAAACAAAAAGATCTTGCATTGTCAGAATTATGTCCTTCAGGCTCATTTTAATTACTACAAAAATGCGTATCTCTATATTTTCAATATCAAAACTTTAATTCTGAAATAAATGCCGTATGATCCTATAATCATGCAGTTACAAAGTTGACTCCAAGTAATAAATGTAATAAAGGTTAATTATGTAAGGGATCATAAACTAAACAACCCACATATTATCACTATCATTCATTATATGTTTGGGGCCTCCGTGGCCGAGAGGGTTAAGTCGCTGACTTTAACACTCACTCTGCCCCTCACCGCGTGGGTTTGAATCCCGGCAGGGTCATTCGGATTTTCATGTGAGGAAGCCTTCCAGCTGGCTTGCGGTAGGTCGGTGGTTCTACCCGGATGTCTCTGTGCATTCGTGTCCTTCCTCCACCTGTAATTAGCTGGACGTCGCTATATGACTGAAATACTGTCGAAGCGACGGTAAACTCAAATAGTCAAGCCATTATATGTTTATTGCTTTGTGTAAAACTGGCCTACTATCTCACTTCCATTGTAGCAGATAATTTAGTTATGCATCAACCCATCAGAGGTTTTACCGTAACATATAGGTACTATATTGGCTAAAGACTCCCTGCAGTGATGACCAGCAATTAGCAGGTCTGATCACAGCAGATGGGGGCCTGGCTCAGTGGGACATCACATTCCTTTCGAGATGCCTTTAAGTTTTGGTCACATATAAAGCATTTTGCATTTTGTTGTTTTTCTGGTATTTTAACTTGGCTGATCAGGTTTGAAACTGTTGATCATCACGAAAACCGTTGCATTTGCAGTATGCAAATCTAGTTTTTTCTATTATTATTTGTCATTTCCAAGATCTTCAGAAGATGGATTTGTTTCTTGCACACAACTGTGTCTTTTATAGCTCCCTCCATATTTTTTATGGATAAAAATCTCAATAAAAAAAGCAAAAACAAGGACAGTATCGTGACTACAAGAATTATTGCTGCCCTCTATATTCACATACATCGTTCTACAGTAGGATAGATTAACTTCGGTGGTGATTTTCCCTTAAATGAAAGCAATTCTTGGTCTGATGAAATTTTACAGGGGTACAATCTATTGTGAAAAGTAATAAGTAATTTCAGCTTTCAACAAGTTTGATAGAAACCTGCAAATCTGTTATACTATTAAAGCATACAATGCATTGAGAGACTGTTGGAAGGATTTACATGAATAAATAGCTACGATATTCTAATTCAAGCATTTGTTTGTTTATTTATGCGGTTTAACGTCCAACTGTATTTTAGTCATTTGGAGACAATGTCTACTTGAGACAGATATAGTACTGCCATACTGCTAAATCACACCATAGATATGTGTCATGATAAAACACACAGTCACATTATCCTGACACTGGACCAACCCATCCTGGGACTACCCTTATATGCTGAGTGCCAGGAGCGAAGGAGCTACAACAGTACCACTTTTTACAACTTTGGTTAAATCGCAGACGTGGCTCCTCCTCCTGATTCTGAAGCAGACAACCTATATATAACACACTCTGCAGCCACTATGACCAATAATTCAAGCATTTAAGCAGGATAGAATTTGACAGAGGCAAAGGTCATTTGACACTGAAAATATGTTTTCCTGCAACTCTAGTTTCTAGTGGTATTATATAGTCAGCTGAACCCGCCCAAAAAGTTGTGTCGTCAGTCTCTACGTGCTTTGAGAAACAAAAAGGCCATCCAAACACAGGTTAACTTCACAGTTTGCCTTTCTAATTAACAGCTGATATCTTGATTTTTTTTTTTTGGCATTATCTTCCATTCTTAAAAGAAATCAAGACATACCATTCCATGCACCACAGGGTATCCAGTGATACCTGTAATAACCTACAAAGTGAATGTGCGTCTATAGCGCTGGGCTTATAATTATCTTTCAATGAAAATATGTCTCATATCAGCCAACAATGCACTACAAATACCAACAAAAAATGAATAAATAAAGAAACAGGTACCAAAAATTGATAGCACCTGCAGCAGAAATAACTGGGTTTTTAATATATTCTTACCTGTGTTACGAACATTTAGCCTATGATACTGTAACATTCTTAAGGATGTTTGTATATAATCAAAACAGGCATACTAACATATGCAGTTGCTGATAAAATCTCTCTCCTTGATCAATTCCTGTGTTCAAGTTGATTGAACTTGCTAACTTGGTAAAAGTTTTCTATCATGAAGCTTATAGCTAGACATTAGGTTTTATCATAAAATCTCTCTGCAACTGAAACCTTCAGCTTCAGAGACTTCCCATTCTGGATTTTATGTCCATTGTTGTAGAAAAGCTTTACCTCAGAAATATTCATGTACAAAATATTTTTTATGCCTTGGTGAATAATTTACTGAACTTTAATTGTTTTATGAAACAATGGAGGTTTCTCGCCCTGCAGACTGTGAAGGATCTGAACTAATTATGAAATAATTTTTATGTATAGTATGAGCAAACAGAGAAGACCCTTATCTGAGAGATCAGTCAGAATGGAGTCATTCCTCAATGTTACAATACATGCATCCTCCAAACCTCCTTCTCAAGCAGGTATAACTCAACAAACATTTCGACAATTTGCTGACATCACCTGTCTTAAAAACATAACCTATCTATAGCTGATCTGTTGTCTTCAAAAATTAAAACAGATGGCTGCAATCTAAAATATTCTCAAATATGTTTTAAAAAGTGTCTAATCAACAATTTCAAACGCCAACTTCTTTTCAAAGTACACAGAAAATCCATTTGTTCCAAAAGGATAGGATCAATCCATAGCAGTATATTTAAGTAAGATTATCAGATCATTTGATGTCTTTATGAGAATAACAGCTTAACATAATAAAAATGATGATATACAAGAACACTGAAGTAAAACCATCAAAGGATATGTTATGGGCAATATGAAAGATTTTAATCCTTATTGTAAGTTGTTAATGATTTTTTCTACAGTGACTCGGCCTATTTTCTTTTATTTTTCTCATAAGGCTATGCTTGACTCAATCTTCAACAAGACAGCATGCTCCACTTTTCTCAGTGCTTTTTAGTATAATGTTAGCAAAAACTTTCTGTTGAATTAACATTAAAATAAGGTTTTGATGCTAAGATTCAATGCCCTAGCTTATGTACTCCTTCAAAATAGAATTTGCATGAAAAACATAAACCTAGAACATCTCAAGTATCAAGAGAATTTTGATATTTTTTTCTTTTAAGGAACAGAAAAGAGGAATATAAGTTAAACTAGATGTGGGTGTTCCTCGGAACACTTGTGTCGCCTGCATTTAAGCATGTTTGATGAAAGAATTGACTAGAAAATCGATCTTTTGACAAATTATTGATAAAGCATAATCTATTTTGTGAGGTACAAAATAACACCAAATCACACACACACACACACACATATATATATATATATATTTTTTTTGGGGGGGGGGGGGGGGGGGGAATAAAATATTCAAACAGTGCAATATGTAATAATTTTCCCGAGCACTTTCGACTATACAGTCTTCATCAGAGGAGTGTCAGAATGACTATGAATTCAAAACATTAACTGTAAGAAAAATTATGACGTCATTAAGCACTTATGACATTAATTATATATATGTTGCAAGTTTGTAGTCATCATTATCATTATTGAGTTATCATTCTTGTGTACTGCACTCAGACCAATGAGATCTATCTACTATAAATGTTTAAGGCAACACTTCAAATACTTTACAAGTTATGCACCACACAAGAATTAAATCCAAAAAAATAAACAAAGGGAAATAACTCCAAAAATACAACAGTTATCATTCTTGCACAATGCACTCCATGAGATCTTTCCACCTGTGAGGTTTCAAAGTAATACCTCAAATACTTTTCGTGTTATGCTCCAGACAAAAATGAAGTCTGAGTATCAACAAAGGGCAATAACTCAGGAGAAAAGAAAGTGAGAGTTATCATTTATGTGAACTGCACTCCTCTTCAATGAGATCTATCTATCTATAAAGTTTTAAGTCAGCACCTCAAATACTTTTTGAGTTATGCCCTGGACAAAAATTAAGACTGAAAATCAACAAAGGGCAATAACTCAGAAAATATGAAAGTCAGGTTATCATTCTTGTGCACTGCACTCCCTCAATGTGTCCATCTTTTAAGTTTCAAGGTGATACCTCAAATACTTTTTGAGTTATGCCCTGGACAAAAATTAAGACTGAAAATCAACAAAGGGCAATAACTCAGAAAATATTAAAGTCAGAGTTATCATTCTTGTGCACTGCACTCCACCTCAATGTGATCTATCCATGTTTTAAGTTTCAAGGTGATACCTCAAATACTTTTCGAGTTATGCTCCGGACAAGAAAGTGTGACGCGGACGACGCCGACGACACCGACGACGACGCCGACGACGACGACGACGGACAAAGTGATCCCTATGTGTCTGCCATGCTATGCAGGCGACACAAAAAGTGTGTAACTGTGCAAAAAGTAATTTTAGCGTTACTTGCCCTTTAGAAATTGTCTCCCTCTTGGAAAAGGTCTTTGAAGTGACAATTTCTGAGAATTTACATTTAAAAAGTTCCAAGCAAAGCAAGGGCACTGCATGTGGTTAATTATGGCAAAGGTTAAAGTTTTTCAGTACCAAGATGCCAACAACAACAACAACAAATAACATCTCTTTCCAAAAGTATTAACAGCAGATCAGCCTGCAAGAATGTTGCCCAGACTTACCAGGTTTTCACTGTTTGTTCCTCATCTGTACAGAGTGAATCCAGTGCTACACGCTCCATTGTCAAGTGACAATCAAAGATATAGTATGTTCATATCATCATGGATCTCAAGTCATTAATGTGTTGAACTTCTGATGTAATTACATCACTTTCAAATATAAAGCAGTTTGGACCCCCCCCTCTCCAAAAGCAGCATTATAATGAATCATCGCCATACTCAAGACATAGAGTTGCTTCCAGTCTGCTCTATTTACAATAATTTAGAATGCATTTTTTTTTCTTTTGATAGTATTATTCAAATAACTGACACTGTCCTGTCAATTTCTCCTATATATCCTATATAGACTTGATCGACTATTTGAGTTTACAGTTGCTTCAACAGTATTTCAGTCATATAGCAATGTCCAGCTAATTACAGGTGGAGGAAGACCCTGAATGCACGGAGACATCCAGGTAGAACCACTGACCTACCGCAAGCCAACTGGAAGGCTTCCTCACATGAAAATCTGAATGACCCTGCCAGGATCTGAACCCATGTGGTGAGGGGCTGAGTTAGTGTTAAAGTCAGCGACTTTACATATCCTATATAGAATAAATGCAATAATTCATTTTATGGTTAACTGAAGTCATTCAAACCATATTACAGGTCATATGAGCAGTCAAGCTGTTAACTACTGACACAATAATTTGGACACTGTGTCGCCTAATTTTCATGGCTGAGTATTTTTCAAATTTACAATAAAAGAAGCTAATTGATTTGCTGTCCTTTCAAGGCGATGTAAACAATCATTATGCTGATGATCATATGCTGACACATCACTTGATCGTCAAGAGTGTAAATTTGCATTTTACTTTAAGATATCAATTCGCACTTTACTTCACTTTTTTCATATGATCTGCAAGAGTAAAATCACGCTATCCATAAAAATATATGTATATAATTATACAGATTTACTTGTAAGTTACCATTTATTATTCCGAGAAAATCAGTGAAGAATCAGTGGATTGGAAAAGTCAACTGTCAGAAATGAGGTGTAAAAAGGAAGGTCAGTCATAAGATGATAGGGTTTGTAAATGTCTGTTTATTATTGTCAATGTTGTGCTGTGTGTGATGCATGTATTTTAAACAAAATAATGTAAACAAGAGGCCCATGATGGCCCTAAATCGCTCACCTGAGATAAATAGGTTGACCCAAGGAACATCTGTACCAATTTATTTTAAAATCTGGCCAGTAGTTTTGAAGAAGATGATTTTTAAAGTTTTCATTTTTTTTTTCTTTTTGTTGCCATGGCAACCAGAGTTCAATATGGACCAAGTTTATTTTAGCAACTTTGGTGAAGGTTCACCCAAGGATCATTCCTGCCAAATTTAATCAAATTCTGTCCAGTGGTTTCAGAAGAAATGTTGATTAAAGTTTTCCCTATATACATATAAGGCAAATAAGCCCCGCCCCTGGCGGCCATGTTTTTTTACGGATCGGAAATTTTTTAGAAACTTTGGTAGAGGTTAACCCAAGGAACATCTGTACCAATTTATTTTAAAATCTGGCCAGTGGTTTTGAAGAAGATGATTTTTAAAGTTTTCATTTTTTTTTTCTTTTTGTTGCCATGGCAACCAGAGTTCTACATGGACCAAGTTTATTTTAGCAACTTTTGTGAAGGTTCACCCAAGGATCATCCCTGCCAAGTTTAATCAAATTCTGTCCAGTGGTTTCAGGAGATGTTGTTTAAAGTTTTCCCTATACACATATAGAGGTGACTATTGCCACTGAAAAGACTATCACGATAGTATCACGATAGTTGAAATCACTATTGCGATACTATTGTAATAATCAGCTACTATCACGATACCATTGCGATAGTTTATATATATAATGCTTCAGTCTTGGGGGATTATTCAGAAATTTGAAACATCAAGCATTACAGATCAGATCTATTTTCAAACATATTTAAACTATAGATCTAGATCTAGCCTATATAAAAAGTGAAATATTAAATTTTTTACTAACCCATCATATTACAAATAGAAAGTAGTTCTATATACGTAACTGTAGAATACTGAATCATTCACTTACTGCTTCTGTTTCCTTGCAGTAATCAAAATATTAGAATGAACAGAATCTAGTTTTTTTTTCTTATTATTACTTTAATTTTAATATTTATCTGGTATGAGATCTATAAAGTTAATTTTATGCCAAATGGTACACATTAGAAAAATAAAATCCATATTTATCTGTTTTGAATAAATGAAATAAGATCAGACAACACATTTTTTTCGGTGAAATTTGCGAACGTGACATGCTATTTATAGTAAGCGCGCGGACCAAATTGAAACCACCCAGACCGAAAATAAATATATTGATGTTATTTGGCATAAAATAAACAGGATGTGGTCTACAAAGCATTTTATGCTTTATTTATACAAGGTCCGAAATTTATTCCAGTGTTAATATGAAACTGAAAGTAACAAAAGCGCAGTTTATATCCGACAGTAGGCTAAATAGTCAGGGGCACGGAAACTAACAAACTTGCAGATTCGTCGTGTTCCCACTGTATTTAAGCACTGTCCGGCATATTTTGCAGCCGACCCGGTTTTCGTCCATCACTTCGCCTTTTTGAATATAGCCGAAACTCCCCCACACTTTTGATTTGGCTTTTTTATTAGCCACTATGACGAAGTCGTCGTCTGCTTTTCCGCGACCCGGCATTTTTTTCACTACGGGACATTGATATCGCATTCGAGTAATACCCTATCCCCCTCTGGCTTGTAATTGATGCTGTGTCGCCTGGGCGCTTGTAAAAATGTTTCAGTGCGCAAAGTAAGCGTCCCGTGACTATTACGCAACCATGGCATGTCAACAAACATTTTCAACGAATATTATAATAATACTATCGATTGTTGACTGAACTATCGCGATAGTTATCGATGGATGAGTTTGGTATCGATTTATTACCATCGGAGCTGCATAGATCGCGATAAATCGATAAGTCGACTTATTGTTACACCTCTATACACATATAAGGCAAATAAGCCCCGCCCGTCGGCCATGTTTTTTTACAGATCGGAATAATTTTAACAACTTTGGTAGAGGTTGGCCCAAGCAACATCTGTACCAATTTTTTTTAAAATCTGGCCAGTAGTTTTGAAGAAGATAATTTTTTAAAGTTTTTTTTTGTTGTTGCCATAGCAACCAGAGTTCTACATGGAATTTAATTTCATTAAATTCTGTCCAGCGGTTTCAGAGGAGATGTCGTTTAAAGCAAATTATTGACGACGCACGACGGACTTTGTGCTCAGGTGAGCTAAAAACATTTTAAAAAAAATTTTGTTCTTACTCAATATATGTAACATCAAATGATTTCATATGTACAACATGTAATTATCACAAATACACAAAAAATCCCCTAATGGGTAAACACAATGACACAATTTTTGGGTAAACAGAATGACACAATTTATGCTTAAACACGACAACACAATTTGTAGTTGTAGTTGTATTGTGGTTTACTGTCGCTGTGATAGTATTTCAATCATATAGCGACGTCCAGCTAATTACCAGTGGAGGAAGACCCCAAGTACATAGAGGTACCCGGCCGGGTAGAACCACCGACCTACCACAAGCCAGCTGAAAGGCTTCCTCACATGAAAAATCCGAAGTCCCTACCGGGATTCGAACCCACAGCGGTGAGGGGCTGAGAGATTTGTAGTCCAGGACTGTAACCGCTCGGACACGGCGGCCCTACACAATTAGCGGGTAAGCACAATGACACAATTTGTGGGTAAACACAATGATCCAATTTGTTGGTAAACACGATGACACAATTTGCTTTCTAACATTCCTGTCAGTCAGCAGACCGTTCAATTTATCGTAAATGGACTGAAGTTTTAAAATGGTGTATGAGATAGGCATAATCAATCTTGGCCCTAATGTAGGTGCTCTTGGGTAGCTGTCCAAATCATTAGTGAATAACAGACTTCCAGTTACAAAGGTGAAACAAACTGTGGTGAAGGTAATCATAATTTGCTGTAGGGAAGAGGCATTATTCTTATCACCCATTCATAGCCAGGTAGACCATTTAATAATTACCTGGAAAGTTATTGTCATATGTTGCTACTTATCTGGGAAACTTGAGCCAAAAGCAACCTGAGCCTTGACACAGATACTGATTCAAGACTGCATTTAAGTAATGACTTTTATGGTAACTCTATACTTTATGAAGGCGCAATTTGATACATCTGCACACACCAAGTGAACCCAGATCAGACAGCTCCTTCCAGGACCCCTTTGTTCATATAACAATATTGTAGCTAAGCTTCTACAGGGTCAGAAAAGCAAAGAAAATAATTTGTTTCATACACAATACAAAGATCAAATAATTACATGTAGTATCAAGTCATAAATTTGAACATGAATATTCATGAAGGGTTAAGTAACAGCATATTTTACATACAACAGTCTACACACTCAGATAATTACAGACCTGCATTCAGTTGAGCATTTGGTTCCCTGCTTTCTCTCAAAACACTACAACAGGGATGCAAAATGCTTAATGTTTAGGAATTTAAACTGTAACTGAATGCAAGGCAGGTGACTTGGAAAAGAAAGGGTCCTATGCCTTGGTCATATTTAAAATGTCATATTAAATTATTTTTTGAAATCACTTATAATAATTAATGTCAAAATATTTTTTATGAAATATCAAAAACCATGCCAAATGTCGCATTGAAAAAAATCTTAACCTCATTTAACCTTAATCCTAATCTAATCCTAACCCAATCACTGAAATACATGTTATTGTCTAAAACCCCACTGATGATCACTTTGTTTAACCCTTTCCTTCATATAGACTCATTTTAACCCTTTCCTTCATATAGACTCATTTTAACCCTTTCCCTCATACAGACTCATTTTAACCCTTTCCCTTATATAGACTCATTTTGACGCCCTCAATAGGTACCACATAAAGCCTGATCTGCAGAAAAACGCAGTTAAACCTTACCAAATTTAATTACAAAATCCTCATTTCCAAACCACTGAGGAGCAGCGAACAGCATAAAACCTTACTCGCAGGCTGATCTGGTTTTATGCTGTTTGCATAGGTCTTTCATGGTGTCCTCTATGAGGGAAAGGGTTAACAATGGTCTTAATTAACTGAAATACATCTCAAAGTTGATAGGGAAACAGACACATCTTAAGTTACAAATGAATCACTTAATCACTTAATGACAGAACACGTCTGTTTGTGGCTTAGTTGATTAATTTATTTAAACTTTAACCTCATACAGACTTGTTGTAAACACATTATAGCAAACACAGCCAGTGGTAGACACTAACTTTTTCGAAAGGTGTCCCTTGGGCATATTTTAGCAAAATCAGGGACACCTCACTATTTAAAATACTGAATCCCAGGAGTCCCTTTTAAAATTTTGATGTCCTCGGGACCCCAGGACACTGTTATTGTCGACCCCTGACAGCAGACCCTGATCAGACAGCTTGTTTATGTTTTCTCACCCAATATTGCAGATTCAATAGTTTGCAGGGTAAACTAGATACCAAAAGACAACATGTTGATCTCGCAGTCTTATAGGTAAACACTTTGCTTGTAATAGTGACCTTGACCATGAAGCTAGGATCCCAACTCTTGTCTAAAAATTACTAACATAATAATTTTATTGCCATTTAATTTGAAAATCCTGCAATCCATGTCCTGACAATGAATCCATCATCATGACCTTTCAATACTATGACCATGGAGCTAGGGACCAAACACTTGTGTCAAAAACTTTCTCTCATTGGCACAACCATTATTGCCCAGTTGATTACAAATCCTGTAATCAATGTCTAAGTTACAGCCTGGACAATCACACCATGACAAACTGATGCATTAATAGTACACTGAACAGACGTTGCCACAACTATCACAGCAGGATCAGAAATTTCCTATTTAGCATTTAAAGTTCAGTTTATTAATATTCATGAAGGCATAAATTGTACATGAATATTCATGAGGTCAAGGGTTAAGGCCAATTTCAACAATTCTGATGATTTAACAGTGGTCAGTTATCTGAAGATGCAAATTTAAACTGTACAAATTAATAACTTGAAAGAAAATCAATTTACTGGAAGTTTGAATGGATTTTCTTTGCTGTGCAGCCAGAGTAGGATCTGAGTTATATGGTGGCTGATTTCTGCAATTTCGTGTTGTCGTGTCTTCGCCCCAAAAGGCGAAAGAACGAAAACATGCCATATTGTCGTTATTTCGCCTGTCGCCTTTCGGGGCGAAGACACGACAACACGAAACATCTCAGGCGAAATTTTAACAGGCAAAAGGACGAAAAGTTTCGTCTTTGAATGTTTCGTGTCCGCGGGTCGAAACCTTTTGTGTTGGCGCCCTTTGTTTGTCGTGTCTTCGTGTCTTCGCCCTGAAACGCGAAAGGCGAAATAATGACAATGTTGCAGATTTCATGTTGTTGTCCTTTCGCCTCGAAAGGCGAAAGTCAAAATAACGAAAATGACTGTACGTTTCGGGTTTCGCCTTCCGGTAGACATGCGCAGAACGTTTACACATATGCCGTATTGTTTTTCGGCGGCCCTTTCTAAGAAAGATGGACGACATCTTAAATGAAATAGGACTGCCCGAATTAAAAGAAAAAGTTATTTATTGTTCAGGCACATTAACTTATAATGATTTAAAAAAGCTAACATAAATTAATACTTATACGTAAGCATCTACATATAATGTGTATTAAAACATAAATTTTATTACTCAAAAGAATATTATCGGCGTATATATTCTGCTGCAGTGAAATAAAGCTATCTTCACCTGGCATTGTTGATATTTACAGTATGCATATGTGTAAACGTTCTGCTCATGTCTACCCGAAGGCGAAACCCGAAACGTACAGTCATTTTCGTTATTTACAACACGAAATCTGCAACATTGTCGTTATTTCGTCTTTCGCGTTTCGGGGCGAAGACACGACAAACAAAGGGCACCAACACGAAAGGTTTCGACCCGCGGACACGAAACATTCAAAGGCGAAACTTTTCGTCCTTTCGCCTGTTAAAATTTCGTTATTTCGTCCGAGATGTTTCGTGTTGTCGTGTCTTCGCCCTGAAAGGCGACAGGCGAATAACGACAATATGGCATGTTTTCGTTATTTAGCCTTTCGCCTTTCGGGGCGAAGACACGACAACACGAAATGGCAGAAATCAGCCACCATAGAGTTTCAATAATATTTGAGCAAGCAGAGGAGACTATGACTATGGCTGGTGTTCTTAAGTTCAGCATGAGATCAACAGTAAGTACATATAAACATGAGTCCTGCTCACAAAGGCCATTGTTGCTCTTGAACCAGAGAACTTCACGTTACTTTAGTCTTGCTCTCTTTACATCATCCTGACTGGCTGTTACACAAGTAACAGTCCAGTGACATTTTTCCAGTACTACTGGTGTATCATTGTTACTTCATACAGCTGTTTAGTCACATAAATCTACCAAACCTATGCAGACAGGAGAAATCTGTTATTGAATAGTCACAACCTGGCAAAATATTATTTCTGCACCTAATGGAACACATCTTTTCGTATATAAGCAAGAAAATTCTCGATCAAAAGAAATTCTGTTAACTTTATTTCTGCATAAAAAGCCAAATGCCTGTTGATGAGACTACCATAAAGCCCATTTGTTAACCGATCTAAATGTCAATTTACATATCTTCCTTCGTCCAAAATATGCAACAAAAAAGAAATAATAAAGCTGAAGTGCTGAAAGTTTCTCTATTTGTTAGATACAACCCTGGCAGACAGCCACATTGCCATGCTGCAGTAAACAACCACTTGATGAGGAACCATCCATTCCCTCTCTAGTGTACTGCAAGTGAAAATGCCACCAACTAAAGATCTGGATTATAAGTTGCCGGTAACCCAGGCATGAACCCCCTCTGAGATGAGCAATACCTTCTTATTACGTCCCAGAATTGAAATACTTGCATCTGAGTCACACAGAAAGGGTTAATCTATCTGTGGTAGGATCATTGATGAAAGAAATGTCATCAAGAAATTAATGATCTGGCAGTAAAAAGAACATATCAGTAACATAAAATATTTAGTCACAATAAAAGGAAATAAATGAACAAATTTATCAAACATGATTGCCATAGCATCTGTTGTTGTTACATTTTTACCAGTATATTTCTTTTCATCTTATTTAAGTTCTGTGTATATAAAAAAAGTTTGCTATTTATACAATTATTAACAATATAAAATATATGAAAATATTTCAACATTTGAATTTAAAGAATATAAGATGCCAAGACCTATAAAGAAATGCAAAACTTCAGCTATCACTGAAAGTGATGACTATACACGCACTATACCTTGACTAAATAATATCAAATATAATAATTGAATTTCTGCATAACAGCACAGAATACAATGGTAGGGGACACAGCAATGCATGATGCCTATTTCCATGATGCTATAAATCAGGGGGAAAGCCATGAAGCCCCCACTCTGTTCACCAGGTGTATAACAACATTAAGATATACTTTATATTATTTCTTCCATATTAAAAAACTCAATAATCATGTTCTTTCATTTGAATTTCCTACATCAATATAAAGACTACTATGATCCACCCAATCTAATCAACGAATTATTATGACAGGGAGTTCACTACTGTCAGACTAAATCTTTAATACTGTAAAGAGTTACATCCCTTCCAAAGACTACACCTACTGAAGACTGAAATGAAAGTAAAAAAATGTTTTTAAAGTTAATAAAAGTCCTACAAAATCATGAGAAAGATTTTTACTTTTGGGATTTGTTTGAATAAATTATATATGAGTCATATCATTTCCAAATTCCCAACCACAGGACAGGGACCAAAGGTTTCACATAAATAAGCTGGCCTTGGCATTTGGCTGTGAAGCCGAGGGTTGTCAGTTTGGGCATGGTCTCCGTGATGAATGACCTAAAAATTCTTTCTGATGGTCATTCCTCTTCCATCACTGTACTTAGTTGACTATTGAGATGATTATTCAAGTTTCCAGGGTTTTCATTATTAACCAAATGCAGATCAAAATCATTGGTTCAAATAAAATCAGTTATTTTTGGCAAATAAAATAAAAATCGGTTATTTTTGGCAATGAAGGAAAATAGTTGCAGGATTGGAATATTATGCAGAATGGACAAATTGATGAAAACTTTCAATTGCTGTGAACAATAATAGTTTTAATGCGACCTGCATAGCAAAATTAAATTCTACAGGAATGACACTCAAATTGAAAAAAAAAAAAAAAAAAAAAAAAAAAAAACAGATCACAAATCTATGACTTACAATGGAGCTAACAAAATGCACAGGTTAACTTGGGCTGTAATATAATCTGTTGCCCATTTAATTGTGTGACAATATTAACATTGAATCGGGTACAAATGATGCAATGAGCCCCAGATAATACTTCACAAAGCTATGAAGTTGCCTTAGCCTAGGGCCATATACACATTGCTTTTTCACATGTACCTTATGCTGTATGAATGTGTGAACATCATGGTTTATGTATGCACACCGGACAACAGCGTCTTCCTTCCTAGCATTCATATAAACACCACATATCATAAATATGAAAAAAATAAATTGGATATTTCTCAAATATAAACAAAACGACCCTGATTTAGTTAAAATGGGGACACAAAACCGATTTGTTGCTTTGTAACACTTGCAACATGGCTGCAAAGCTTGTGAGATTCTCTTTGAAGAGTAGACATATTTTTTTAACAATACCAAGAACCCACTATATGTTGTTCCCCAGAAATGTTACAATTTTAAGACATATCCAATTTCGATGGATTCACCATATATTCTTGCAAACTGTGCAAGGGAATCTTATTTATTTTTAACACAAACAAAACAATTATTGAATGGTTACTGAATAACTGGGATCTCTGTACTTCATAATGACACCAAATCTGACACAAAAATCTGCTTGTTCTTTCAGTAATACTGATTTTTTTCTTTCTTGTTTTTGTTTTCTTGATGTTGTTGTTGTTTTTTTGGGGTGGGGGGTAGGTTGGTGGTTTATGTGACAGATGGACAGACAGGCGATGGAGAAGTAAACCCTGTGTGCCGGCTCAGCTTACAGCAGGTGACACGAGAACATGGAAATGTTGTCCAGATGGAAAATGCTGATCCAGCCAACATCCATTAACCCTTTCCCTCATATAGACTCATTTTAACCCTTTCCCTCATAAAGACTCAATTTAACCCTTTCCCTCATATACACTCATTTTAACCAAATTCATATGAATGACTTCTTTTTAAATGAGTTTCAATAAAGTTCACACTTAATTTATTCTATTTACTTACATAACCAGACACCTACCATGTAACAAAGCATACCACACATCTTTTCTTATTCTGTTTAGCCTACTTTCTAACTGATGTTCCAAAGTGATAATTTAAAAATCCCTACTAGCGTTGACACCTATTAACATAATTATGTACATGCTCTCCTGATGCTGTTACTATGCATGACAACACACAGACAGCATACACGCACCTTGATGTTCACTTATTTGATCAAAGTCGAAAACTTTTAAAATGACATGAAATATCCACTCTGAGGGTAATTCTATACCTTGAAATAACACTGGCAACCAGTATACCGAAAACTCATGAAAAGCTCAATAGTTATATATAATTCCTAAGAATAAATAAACTATGTAAACCAGCAGCTAGCACCATAAACCATTCTGTCTCATCAATAGATACACTGAGAATGTCCTTCAACATGTTACAAGACATGATAACCGACTAACATGGTCAAATATAGAAAGTTTGGAAAAAAAATTCTTTTTTAAAGATTTTTTATACCTACAAAACCCTGCATACATAGGTACCTAGTTCTAAGCTGGATTTAAACTAAAGACATTCAACATGCAAAATAGGATACTGTACAGTAAAATCACCATGTAATTTTTTAAGGTCCAAAACCTTAGACTACAACTGTAAGTCACTCATATTGAGCATCAAATATAACCAAAAAATATTCAACTATCCAAAGCTGATTCAAACTCAAGACTTATGGAACACAAATCACACATGCTACCATGTTGCCAAAAAAATTAGCTTCATGGAAAGAAAGTACTAGAGAATGTTACACCTCTACTACATATACAAGTAGACTGGGTTCAAATCAACCATCCAGTATCACGTTAGGATTATTACGAATATACAGGCACGAATACAGTTTAACTTTATGTGCCGTGTGTTTCTTCTATAACAATCAGAAGCCAGAGAATGCACATGGATGTGAAACCTGCACACCAGAGGAATGACAGTTACCTCAGTGGTAGTATAAAAACACAACTGGAATGGTGCAACACGAGATGACTGACAGAAGTCATGCAGCTGCCAATCTCTGGTGTGCCATCAGCAGTAGCTGTCTGGGAGAGGCAACAGCAGTCTCTAACATGTTGCTGAACACAAGCGCAGGCAATACTGGGGATAGCAGGCCCCTGTGTAATGATGGACCTCTCTAACATATAAAGAAGATTAATATTAAGTTCAATTATTATGATTATTTACCAGGTATAATGGGACTGACAGGGGCAATAATGAGAATTTCACAAAACATCAATTTGAGATTTCTTTTTCTCAAATTTTGAAGATCAGTGAAAAAATTCCTCTATTACTAATTGACCTAGGGAATAGGGTTAGGGCTATTCTTAGCATTCTCATACAGAACTTCTTCTGAAGTAAAAAAAAAGGTGGTGATACAGAATTGAGACTTCTGAGTTGAGGAAAATATCAGGTTGAGATGATTCATGAAAGGTATGACTGAACAAAAATAATCAAACCTGGCAGATAGGATAATTAAAAACAGGTAAATTGCTTACCTATGAATAGCAGCTGAATATCAGACACTTCTCTTTCTTCTTTTGATCCCAAAAATCTACAATGAGGCAAAACAATCAATTGAATACATTTATATATTAAGCATATCAACTGAATCTGACATTAATACTCCATATGACTTGGTATATGGGGTCACCACCCACTTTTTATGCAGTACTCATTAATATCTGTACATTCATTCAATTAGCAACTGTGAGCAACAGTCCCAAGTCCCTTAAAAATGTGTTGATAATTAATAGATGTTTGCACCTTTTCACTTTTTTTTTCAAAATGGTATCAATATTTACTCAAACATAAAGACCTGTTAATCAAAGATTGGCAACTAATCTAAATCTCACAAAAGCATGTAATGAATTGTCCAGTTCTGGCAAAGTCAAGTCTTCAAATATCTCCTTTTCTATATTAAATTTTATCCTACAAGAGAACGTAAGAAACCACCAAAACGATACATTATGTATTATAATAAGTCAGGAAATAGAAATGTTTAACATAAAATAGTAAAGTACATGTACCTGCATGATGGTAACATGTAAAAGGTGTTGTTTTTCTGCTACACTGTGGGCTGAATTTAAATCATGATTTAAAGAATTTTTTACAATTAATCAAACTGAAAATAATTCTTTGCAGTAGAGAAATGATTATTCTATTTATGGTTACATTTTCTTCGTGATTTTTCCAATATTTTTTGACAGTGTGCAATATTCAATGATCTGCTGTGGGCCTAAACAATATTTTCCACTGGCTTATCCCTTTCCCTCATATAGACTCATTTTGACGCACTCAATAGGTACCACATAAAGCCTGATCTGCAGAAAACCACAGTGATACCTTACCAAATTTAATTACAAAATCCTCATTTCCAGACCACTGAGGAGCAGCAAACAGCATAAAACCTGATCAGCCTGCGAGTTACTTGCAGGCTGATGTGGTTTTATGCTGTTCGCATAGGTCTTTTCATGGTGTCCTCCATGAGGGAAAGGGTTAACAGGAGTTTGCTGTCTTTTACTTTAAATAGGAGTTGTGAAAAATCAAAAGAATCTACCGACACTTTAAGATGAGACCATGTTTTTGGATAACATAGAGTTGAATAACAGTGTGTGTTTTATATAGAAACAAGAAGGATAGGAGAATTTTGAATAACACCAGGTATTTGAATACTCAGGGTTTGACAGTATACAGCATGTTGTAAAATTATGACATTGTTCTGTAAATGGTTCCACTCATTCACAAATAGTTATTCAAACTATGAACGAGTGATATGTATGGATATGCAAGATGAGGGGCACAATATCCTGTTTCATTAGACAAATATTTCCGTGATGATGATACAAAAATCTAATAATCTGGAAGCAGATCTGGCAGCTGTATGCATTCAGCCTCAATGCAGGTCACACTAGGCTTATATAAACACGTCTGTAATCAGAGAGTGCATCTAATTGTTCTTGTATCCAAGAAAAACAGGTTGCTAAGCAATTGACTACTAAATACATGTATTTGTCATTAGAATCCTCCATGTTGAGGCTGAATAAACTGGAGACAGAATTTAAGCAGAAAAAATACATTGTCCCTTTCCTTTTTTTTAACTCAAAACAGACATGAATTCCACCAATAAAACTTAAGGCTAAGTAATACATAAAATGAATGGTGGCATGTGTTACAAAATATTAATGTATTAAGAGGAACAGAAGTATTGCAAGTTTTGAACGGTTCTGAATTGACAGGCATTTTAAAGTTTTCTAAAGTCACAGCAAAAATAGGTCAAAGGTCAAGGTCAAAAGGGTGAAATATTTAAATGTGTCTCACAATCTCGATAAGCCTTGTCAAGATGAATATGCATACCAAAATGAAAGTTGTATATTGATTAGTACAGAAGTTATGGCCAACGTTGAGGTTCTGGATGATGAAGACAACGCGGACGCCTGAGTTACAATAACTTGTAATTTTTTCTTTGAAATTATACATTTGTTGATTTCTTTCAAAGAAAAAAATTAATAATTCCAAGAATGATGATAAACGTATATAATGACAGAATAAATATATGTATAATGCATTTAAACAATTCTTATCAGCAGTGCAATTTACATGTACATTATTTTCCAACTTTGTATACTTGAACAAGATGCATATCAAACTGCTTGCCAATAATTTCTACAAATCCTTTAATTAAACACCACTCTACTCACTTTAAATCACTAGAGACCCAGATCAAACTGAAGCATTTTTTTTTCTCTTAACATGATCCCCTACCTCAATGGCACTTACAAGTACTGACCGGTACAAAACTTGACCAATCTGCATGTGACATGCCGTCTGATCTGGTTTTATTCTAGTCTCACTGGTCATTCTTTGTCAGCTCAGATGGGGATGTAGTATGACCAAAATCACAAAAAATCACACTCCTTTTTTCTGTCACATAAATGGCAGTAAATCTTAAGAATGCAGGACCATCTCACCTTGTCATGTGCAACTGATGTTTATTTGTAACATGCCTCATCAATAATTCATACTGATTTACATACAGGTAGGTTGTCAATAACATCAGATAACAGAATGACTGGTCTGACATCCAATGATTTGTGTTTATTTTCAAGTCAAGCAATGGCTTGCCTACATATCCTGCAGTGGTATCACACTGACTACAGCGGTATCCTACAAACTGCAGAAATATTGATGATTGTGAAGAAAATACTGACAGCAGTGACATTTAAATTCCTGCATTGGTATCATACTGACTGTGAAGGTAATATATTGAAGTGGCATCATACTTCCTGCAGTGGAATCACACTGACAGAAGTAGTTCAGTCATTTGGAGATAATGTCTACTTGTAGACAGATATTGTGCTGCAGCACTGCAGTATCATGTCATAGACATGTGGCATGATACCACACCCAGTCACATTATACTGACACCTAGCCTACCAGTCCTGAACTTCCCTTATATCCTGAGCGCCAAACAAGGAAGCTATACCAGTAGCATTTTTTATTACTTTGGTACACTGACATAAGTAGTATTATACTGACTGTTCAGGTAATATATCGACAGCAGTGGCATCACTCTCCCTGCTGTGGTATCATATAATAGGTATACAATTGTGGGTAATTATTAAATGCCACGCTTTCCTGTATGTCACACTCTCAGTGGTGCAGTGGTATTATACAGTTTATTAAGAAGATATAAATACAGACAGCATTTGGCATCACACTTCCTGAAGAGGAATCACGATTCCTCCAGTGGTACCTCACTGACTTCAGTTCCTGCATTGCCATCAAACCTCCTGCAGTGGAATCATACCGATCTAGAAGGAAATATAATGACAGCAGTAGCATCCTGCAGTGGTATCACACATGTTGCAGTGATATTGTCCCGACTACAAAGGTGATATATTGACAGTAGTGACATCACACTTCCTGCAGAAGCATCACTCTTCTTAAAGTGGAATCACACTTCCTACGGTGGTTTCTCACTGACTGCAGTGGCATTGAACATCATACTAAGAAGCTAATATACTGACAGCAGTGTCATCCCTTTTTCCATAGTGGTATCATACTATCTGTGACAGCAGTATATAGGTTATATATTGAGAGCAGTGACATCACCATTCTTGTTGTGACATCACACAGACTGCAATGGTATCAATAATCACACTGTGAGAGTAATATATTGACAGCAGTAGCACCACTTCCTGAAGTGTGCACCGACTTCAGTGGTATTATACAGGCTGCAATGGTATATACTGACAGCAGTGGCATAACACTTCCTGCAGTGGTATCACACTGGTTGTGATGGTAAAATATTGACAGCAAAAGCATCACACTTCCTACAGTGGTATCTCACTAGTTGTAATGGTATCATACTGACTGTGAAGGTAATAAACTGACAGCAATGGCATCACACATCCTGTAATTGTATCACACTTACAACAGTGGTATCATACTCACTGTTAAGGAAATAAATTAACTGTAGTAACATCACACTTCTTATAATTATGTCACATTGACTACAGTGGTATTGTATTTATTCAGAACCTAACATATTGACACCAGTGGCATCACACTTCCTGCAGTGGTATCATACTTACTTCAATGGTATTTTACTGACTGCAAAGGTAATATATTTACATCAATGGCATCAAACATCCTGTGGTGATATCACACTGACTGCAGTGGCATTGTACTGATTGTGAAGGTATCATATTGACAGAAGTAGCATCACAGTGCCTGCAGTGGTATCACACTGACTACAGAGGTATTATACTGACAGTGGTAGCATACTGACTGTGAAGGTGACATATTGGCATCACACTTCCTGCAGAGACATCCTGCTTCCTCAGGTCCTACAGTGGCACCACACATCTTGGTATCACACTGACTGCACTAGCATCACCCTTCCTCCAGAGGCATCACACTTCTTGTTTTGGTATCACACTTCATGCAGTGGCATCATACTATCACTGCACTAGCATCACCCTTCCTCCAAAGGCATCACACTTCTTTTTGTGGTATCACACTTTATGCAGTGGCATCACACTGACTGCAATGGCATCACACTTTCTTCAGAGGCATCACACTTCCAGCAGTGGTATCATACTGATTGCTGATTGCAGTAGCACCAAAATTCCTGCATTAGTATCACAATACCTGCAGTGGGTGGGTGGGGGTATCTTCTGCTTGCATTACCATCTGGCGTTAGCTATTTTTAATACATGTTGGGTTTATCATAGATCCTTTTAAATATCTCCTTGTTGAAAGGCTTTCTTCCAAGTCACTGTAAGTGTATTCCAGCCATATATATCACAGGCATCCTGCTTATAATCCAATTTGACCAATATTTCAGTGATCGGGAAAGGCATGCGCCATAGTCACATTAAAAATCAAAATGTCACATTGTTTTTTACACTGGATGTGCCCCTGTCGCAATCCAATCTTTCAGTCTCGCCAAATACTACAGCCTGCTTAAAGCACAGCTATGAATACAGTACTAGACCAAATGAGGGGAATTCCGTTTTAAATTAACATATCGCAGAGAAGGAAAAGCATTATTGATCAACCTATCAGATTTTAACGAGGCATTGGTGTATCATCCAATCAGATCGAGTCTTTTTCGCGTAAGAATCTAAAAGGGATCCGTGATTCTGATTGCTGTTGGTCATCGGCGATTTGCCGAGAAAAAATCAAATGGCTAATCTTATGCTAGTAGTTAAGAAATTAGGGCAATCAAAATTGTATTTGATAATCATCATAAATTTCTATTATGTGACAAATAAAAAACACAATTTAATTATAGTCAATATATGATTCCTACCAGTTTGTTTATTTACTTCATTCCAGAAGTTGTTTTCAATCATAATCCCAAAATATCTCTCAAGAGTTTGTCCCATTTGGGAGGGACAGTGGGTCATAGTGTCACACATTCTCAAGTTATCAGCACATTAACTAAATCTTAGTATGGTGCAATATGGTCCAGGTAAAGGGAAAAATCCCTGTCATTAGAATGAGTTGAATTGGCCAAGTTTGTGTATAAATTATAGTGTGAGAAGCTGCCAATTATCTTGAAATGAATGCTTGCACAAGTGTCACCACATACCTCCCTCTGTGCCCCCTCCACTGATTCAGTTTCAACTTGTGTGACATCCACTCTACACCAGGAAGAAATAAACATACTGCAGCAGTAAAGTTCAAAGGGTCTGAAACTGGCACATGCTAATGTCCGGTCTCCTTTTATCTCTAGCTGACTGTGCTGATAGGGGTTTCTTACCTCTTTGAAATGCCGATTGTCAAAACTTTAAAAGAGTTTCCTGTTAGGTGATTGTTAGTGTTTAGATTATGAAATACACTTGAACATTACCTGTTGTGTCTTACAACTGCTGCATTATGACATCAGCGTTCTTGTTTTTTTTTGTTTTGTTTTTTTATGTGTGGAATAGAAATATTTGATCATCTAGCTTCACTCAATATTTTATCTTGGAGGCAAAAAAAACAACTATATGGCTAGTAGTAGTAGTAGCTAAGAATAGTTGAAAGAGATCAGTTGACAGTGACCAAAACCATTATTTATTTATTTATTGTTAAATGATGATAGTCAAACTATTGAATCATTGCATTAGGTTCATATTTTTATTTTTGATCAATTGTATGGCCAAATTTTGTGATTATACATGTTGTTCTGCTTTTTAATTAAAATATAAGTTTGTCATTCTAAGACTTTTTTGTCAAAAAAAAATCAATTTTCAATTGTATCATGGTTTGAGTTTGTTGTTAATGTTAAGCATTTTAGACTCACTTTAAAAAAGCAAGTTGTAGTCATTTCATAAAATGTCACATTTGATTTTGAAATTGTCACATTAGTTTTGAAATTGTCACATTGATTTTGCCTCAGAAAGGGCCATTGTCCCATTGATAAAAATCCTTTCCCGATCACTGATATTTGTATACTATAGAGACAAGGCAAACAACTCCCTTGATCAGAAAAGTACACCGGCTTTGTTTCTTCCCCAATCTTTTCATTACACTTCAATGTACATCTATGGGACATTATGTCAAAAGATAGTTTGATGAATAACAAACATTTTGGTATACTTACCATTATCTAACACCATAGTGTTGATTTTCACAATGTTTCAAACCTGGAGAATCACTGTTTGTTGTTATTTTTTACTCAAACTGATTGAGTCGATTATTTGATATAAATCAAATAAATATTCTCATACTGAAAACATATGAATTTTCTTCTTTTTTTTCTTTCTTATTCATACTTGCAAAGATTGCTGAAGTTGCAAGTGAACATTGTGACAATATTTTTCAGATCTGTTGAGTTTTAGACCTAAACAAATGTTTACTACTTCCAGGGATTAGATACACTGTTTGCTACAAACACACTTTTCAGAGTGTTTCATAAACACCTATTTCTAAAATGATTTGTCAATGAAAAAGGCTGATGCTTTTAAGAAATATGTTCAGAAAATGGATTATCTACTTTTACTTCATTTTTTTCTCTCCATTTATGTTTAACTTTAATGTCAATATATTAAAAAGAATTCAGCATGTGTGAAAAGCATTCACTTCTAATGAGTAATCAACATTAGACAATTCAACCCACACTTATTTTTTTCAATTTAAACTGATATAGGTGAATCATATGTAGCAAATGCTATATATTTACCAAATTCAATCAATAGTTTGCATTTATCTCTCTAAAGTCTAATTATAAATGTTGACAATGACACCAATACCAAAGGATGTCAAAACATAATTATGCTTTTTGGGAATATCATTATATCATTGAAAAATTAGATAACATGTGTACATGATATGTCTATTCAAAATCAAGATGTGCATACATATGGCCATACACCATTTCTGCAAGTCATTGATATATTATAAGGTATATATTTGTTGTGATATTTACTTGAGTTTGGGAGATTAAAAAAAGCTCATTAATGTAGTTTTTGGTATATTGTTTTGTATACTACTTCGTTAAAAACCCTTTAATTTTATGCTGATTGGAAAACAGAATCTTACAATTCAAATATACTAGTCCCTCTCAACGGTTCCTAGGTTGGACAAGTACTTTACTTCTGGGAAGGTTATGAAAAAGCCATGCCCCCAACAGGGTCAAACCCGCATTATTCCTACCTGCAGTCGGGTATGTTACCACTTGACCACAGAGCCCATCAATATTTATTTTAGGTATGAGTGCATGTTAAAGTATTTCCATCCTCTGCCAGCAAATAAAAGTGTCATTTACAGTTTTTAATTCAGGATAAACAGATCATAGAGTGAGATCATATCATTCACTTCTCTCCCTTTCCAATTTTGCCTTTAAATGGGCTCATTTCAAGCCAATAGAAAGAAAGCTGCTGCATGGCCGGATGCTGGGATTGTGAGCCAGTAGAATTATGTCCTGGACCTGGGATGACCTCTACATCCCCCCTTAGAACCAGTGCTAGAGAGCATAATAAAGTCATAATCCTCAAACACATGCTCACAGCCCTTGAATTGACAGTGAATCCTGGCAAAGGACTCATTACGTACCTTGGGAGGCATACAAACTGTCCCTATCCTGATTCTATAAGTCATTAGGTCCAAACCCATCATTAATTTTCATAGAATTTCTCAAGTGCTATTGAAAACACGTCACCATTACAAAGGAGCACAATCAACCCACAATCCATAAACCTGCAATCCACATGGCAGACCTGTCAATTAACGCTGCCTACATTATAAAAGATCTGATCCAACCTGAAGTTGGTTGACAATGAATATCAGGACAACTACGTTGCACAAAAAAAAAAAAAAAAAAAGCTCAACTACAAGGCAGCACGTGCAAAGTTATATTTGGCCAGAGACGTATATTGGAAGAGATTGCCGGCTTATTCTTTTCCCATATCGATTTACTGAAATTGCGTGCAGCCCCGTCCTCTTCTTTGCCTCATTTATACTCACTGTAGCTAAATCCAGGGCTGTAAAAATCCACTTGTCCGCTCATATTTACGAGTGAATTTCACGGTCAGACAAGCATAATTTCTCTGAACACTCGTCCGACCAGATGAGTAACTTTTCGCGGCCAAGAAAGAAATGTTTCAGTAAAAAATGAATTTCATATTGTTACGATGGTTAATCATGATCATAAACTCTTTACTTGATCAGGGGAGCTAATTATGATAAAATATCACCATAGCGACACTCATTTTTTAGAAAGATCCGTTAGGTGCTAGCACAGACTGGTTCACAATATTCTACGGTGTTTTTTCAATACGTTTTTTGTTAGTTCGCGGCACAGTCTGGGACTGCGGCACATTCAGGGACTGCAAATATGTTCTGTCTCCGGCGGTCAAAATTTCGAAACAATTGTCAATGAAAACGCTTCTCGGCGGCAGAGACGACAAAAATACAAAAAAGCGAGAGTTAAAACATAGGAAGCACCAAAGCTCTTACGATAAATCGAAGCGCACAAGAAAAGCCCTGGATCATTGGTTTTCTGGCTTTCCGTGGTTGACGAAAAAAGAAGAAAAACTGTTTTGCGGTGTTTCCGCAAAATATCAAAAGCTTTATATAAGCAAAAATTAAAATCATTTTAGGACAAGCTAAATTTGATTAAGGACGAGTAAGATCTTTCACCTACTCGTCCTTCAGGACGAGTGACCTAAAAGAAAATTTTACACCCCTGTAAATCAGTAGATTTACTAAATGCAGGGTTCGACATTAAGGCCCGACCGAACGACATTCACTGGTAGATTGATGGTCCAGTCCAGCTAGGTCCTAGGCTAACACGACCGACTGGTCGTGTTCTAAATTGGTCAAAGTTTGCAGAAATTTATCTATTGACACATCAAAAGCACAAAAATAACTGTTATGGTCAAACTATTGACCCTTGTTGAAACAGTTTCTTGGAAAACCCGTGTGTGCTATATTTAGCTGCATTTTCAGTAACAACCTTGACACATGTTCACTCATTGGTTTGGGTTTTCAGAACGAGGCTGTTTCCTCCACGCATTTGCCAAGTTTAATGTCGTAATACTAAGCTAAGAATGCTTATTTCTTCATCTAAATGTTCATTTTATAATGTTTACAGGAAATCTTTGTATTATAATGAATAAAATATATTTAAAGATGCTAGAGATGCAAGTTAATGCATGAACGCTGATCTTTTTATTATGCAGGGATCCCATGTATAACAACAATAGACCTTTTTACAATTTGTTTTTACCGCAATGTGTAGGCTATACGAAAAAGGGCAGTCTTTTCATTAGAAAAAAAGACTATGACAGTAATGAACGAAAAAGGTAAAGCGGAATCAAAGAAACTGTATGAATAGATGACAGGAAACAGATCATTTTGTTTTAAATGTAATTGCTTGAAAATCATTAAACAAGAGATATTATCATTTGGGGATTTCCATGTAGGTACAATTAAGGTGTTCATGCAATGTTAATGAAAAGCATATAACACAAGAGTAATTCTTGTATTATCTTTGTAGACCTTGTTTCATTTCTAACAGTAAACATGAAAAAAACTGTTAGGTATTCCGAAGTAAGTATATTGATCTAAGTATGACATGTATGTGTTTTACACTTCAGTCTAGTAAACCCTGAAATGTATTTGGAAAGTAATTGTTGTTTAGTTAGATTTCTCCCAAGCTTCATCAAAATGTCCAGTGCCCATGTGACAGGTAGGTGCATTCGCCTAAACTCTTGAGGCAAGCGATAAAGCTCGGTATTTCGGACAGCTGCGCATTTCTTTATTTATGTCTCTTATTTGGCATTATGTTTCCTTCAAGATTCTCAGACTTATAAAAATTATGTTCCCAATGTGTAACAGCATATAAAGGACCCATCTCTATCATCTATGAGAAAGGCCTAATGTTGACACAAATAATGTTGTATCTTTGGCACAGTAATTGACACTTATGTCTACTCTTATTTTTCCCCAAAGAAGTTCTCACAACAAACTATGCTAGACTATTTGTCATTTCTAAAAGTAACAGAGCAAATGCTATTTTCATACACAGATCAAATGTAGATCTTTAAAAACATTTAAATATTAAGAACTTGCAATAATAAATGTGATGTCATGTTTTGTTGATGTTGTTTTTTTTTGGTTTCTTTCTTATTCTGTTTTTTTCATAGAATAGAGGACTATTCTGGTGTTGACACATTAAATTATTTCTATAAACTTATTCAAAAATTAATTACTTCGTGTTTCTTAAGGTGGCAAAACATCTGAAGACCTAAAACTCTTACCTAGAAAATCCGGAAATAAGAATAATTATTTTCCCTCAAAGCAGCCATAATAGGTACCCGGATGCACCTCAAAATTAATGACGTCATTCTGTTAGATTTGTCTAGGTGTAGTGCATTCAACAAACAAGAAAGTTATTGATTTAGGAAAACGAAATGCGTTCGGAAAGAAAGATGTGCATTTAATTAACTCGATATAATAATATGACAACATACCTTAAGAACGAGGAATGTAACTTGTATTCTTGACTATGTTTTTCATCAATGCGCACGCTCGGTATCCCTTACTTCCGGTTTCAAGAAATAATTTTAGATATGAAAGAACAACGTATTTAATGACAAAACAACTTCTAAATAAATGAACTGCTCAATCGCAGGGATAGATAGTTATTCGATAGATTTTTTAGCATATGAATAAAGTAAGTATTCTACTTTATTAATTCAGGAAATTCCTTTCTTTAGCTGTTTTATCAATAAAAAAGTGGGTGGGGAACTAAAGTGTTATCTCAAATTTTAAATATCTCTTTGATATTTATTTCCAATCTCATGTTATGTTGACAAATTTCACATTAAAAAAAAATACTTTTCACAAGAAAGCTAACATACTTGCTGTTGGAAGTTAAATAAAATGCAGGTTTATGACAAACTAAAATTAAGCAAACTGAAAGGCAACTAATCTATAGCCTTTTTATCTTCCTCTCCCTATTTCTAGTGTAAAATGCTTGAACTGAAACAAATATATAGTTTCCAGGCATTGACCAGCAAAATCTGTCTTGTACATTGGACAATGATCACAGCAAAGGAGAATAATCCAGATATTAATCATAAATTTTGCACACAAAAAAACAATAATCTTTTAATTTTTCATCTGTGCTGCAGGGTAGGCAATAGTCCTATAAATAAGCCATAGCGTATCGACTTCACGATTTTGACATTTACTTGGTACATTATGTCTTATGGCTCGCCGTATACATTGATGTAGCAAACTATGCGTGAATTCTAACATGCTACATTTTCATTCATCATAAGCATAAAAATCGGCAGTTCACTATGAAAATACACTGAACCTATGGCAGACATAAAAATTTACCATATTAATTAAGGAAAGTGTCATTCATTGACATTAAGAGGGTGAAATACTTCATCAAAAACTTCAATTGCCTTTTTTTCAGTTTGTACCCTCAATTTCCGACAAAGAACATCGAGTGTTCCGAATGAAATGTGTACAGTCAGGGTTAAATGGGGAAACACGAATTCGGGAGAGACTAAATTTGTCTTGTAAACTATATCATGGTTTAAAGTCCAAAATAAACATTTCAAATATTGGAAACATTTATATCGTGTAGTGAGCTATATGTTAGACGAAAATATATCAGTGAATGAGAATTGTTTCACTCAACATCAATTTGACTATATTTATTTCGTCTAAATAGTTTCGGCTGTTCCGTATATTTTACACAACATTGATTTTCACAGCAAGATGGTGGACAATTGGCAACATCAATAGATGTGTTAACTAAAAATGGATTTTTTGACATTATAATGGTAATATTTCAAACTTTAATGTGGTCAATTAATATGTTTTTGTGCTTCTTTTCTATATATGAGAGTTATTTTGTCAACAGGCTTGTGATTCTTAATTTAGTTTTTGCTACATGGACCTCTATGGGAAGCCATAAGACTTCGCATATCTGTTGAAAGTAAAAATGTTAAAAATCAGTCTGTTGAATGTTGAAGGGGAATTACGATATGCGAATGCTTATTTATAGGACTAGGTAGGCAAGTTTTAAGCATTGATGTTACACTGTCTCTGAATGAATAATTGCAGGGGGCCAAAGTGGGCTCCCCTGCGTTGGAACTTTTTCAAGAGCATGAATATCTTGTTTGTTGTAGTACCGGTAGTCCCAGACGGTTGTATAGTTATGAAGGTTTTGTGTTTGACTTCCTGATTACAGTTATATAAGTGTCTTCTCAAAAGGTTAAGTACTTTAATATAAGCTCTGCATGTAATGTTGTTGATGTGATGTTTCCAGGTAAGGTCAGATGTAAGTTCCAATCCAAGGTAGGGATGATGGTCTACTCTCAGGAGGGTGTTGCCTTCATTGTTTTAGTATGTGTCGAGGTAACTCCTTTTCCTGGTTATCTTAAGGAGGTGACATTTAGTTGCGTTGAAGTTCATAAGCCAGGTATGGGACCATGCCACAAGAGAGTCAAGGTCCCATTGAAACCGAGAGTGGTCAGAAAGAGAGATGTTAGATTGGTTGAGCAAACAGTCATCAGCAAAGAGTTTGATTTTTGTTAAGGGGGATACCTTGTCAGCGATGTCAACACATAGGTGCTAGGTCTGTCTAACGACACCTGCACATGGTTATATTTACCCTATAGCTTCTAGAATTCAGGGACAGATTCTAAAATGGAGAGGAATAATGTCACAGTTAGTACCAATTACTCACTCTAGGGGAGAAAGATGTATACATGACCGGGTAGCTCAATTGGTAGAGCATTTGCCCTCCTGTAAGCAAAGGCCACAGGTTTGAGTCTCGTTCAGGTTGCACATTTTTCTCACCCTGTGACATTTGGCACTCAGCGTATATTCTCTATCAAAGGTATCTGGTACATTGACTTGACAAAAAAATGCAGCATTTAAAAAAAAAGGAAAAAATCAATGACCTTATATATAATAAGAAGGTAGGTGACTTTGTCCATTTAAAATGTACATCACGTCATTTCAATTGCCATAACTCCTTTGAAAATTGGTTGATTTTTCATAAAATTGGTCTTATTTTGCATGGAACCAATGAATAAAGACAGTCAGGTACTAAAACCAGCCATTTGCCAAAGGAATCGCGCTACAACAGTTTGCGAAGTTAATAAGGCATTTGGTTGGAAGAGATCTGACCAACGGAATCTCGCCATTTTCTCCCATGTAAAATTAAAGCTGCAATATCAGGATTGAATTCTGTTGACAAATACTGATAAAAGAAACAAATAAACCAAAAATGAACATTTTCAAAGGAGTTACGACAATTGAAACAACATGATGTACATTTTCAATGGAAGATGTTACCTACCTTCTTATTATATATAAGGTCATTGTTTTTTAGCTCACCTGAGCAAAGCTCAGGATGAGCTATTGTGATCCCGTAAGTGTCCGTCGTGCGTCGTCAACAATTTTTAGCTCGACTTTTCGAAGAAAATGAGAGCTTATACTGTCACTCGGGCGTCGGCGTTGGCGTCGGCGTCGGCGTTGCAACACAAGGTTAAAGTTTTTTTCAAACATCAATAACTTAAATACTATCAAAGGTATTCCACCCAAACTTAAAATACTTATTCACCATCATCACTTCTACCTTACTTCTAAGGCCCACAACCCTGGCTACCCTATTTTTGGAGTTATGCCCCTTTCATACTTACAAAACAGCCAAAATCAAGGTTAAAGTTTTTACAAAGTTGTATATCTTCAATACTATCTAAGGTATTCAACTGAAACTTCAAGTACATATTCACCATCATTACCTCTACCTTACTAACAAGGCCCATAACTCTTGCTGTACTACTTCTTAAGTTATGCCACTTTCATACTTAGAAAACAGCCAAAATCATGGTAATTTTTTTACATAGTTGTACTATCACATGTATTTGACTGAAACTTCAAGTACTTATTCACCATCACTACCTCTGCCTTACTAGCAAGGCCCATAACCCTGGCTGTACTACTTCTTGAATTATGCCCCTTTCATACTTAGAAAACAGCTGAAATCATGGTTAATTTTTTTACAAAGTTGTATATTTTCAATACTATCACAGGTATTTTAATATTTTAGACTGGAGTTGGCGGATCAGCACACCACATTCTCAAATTGATTCTGCATGCTAATTTCACCAATTAAAAATGTCATATTTGTTTATTGGAGGTGATAGAATAATTTCTACTATAACTAGAACATATCATCATTGATATGTACCATACTATTAAAATCCATAAAACTGTGTCTTAGCAACTGAGAAAAGTCGAGCGCGCTGTCTTATGGACAGCTCTTGTTAGTGTTTACACTCTATCACCTATATTTCGGAAGCAATCATCTTCAAACTTTAAGACAATGTTTATGACCATAGGTCTCAATTGAGTTTGATTATGGCTGAGATCGGTCAATTAGGTCAGGAGTTATGCCCCTTTTGATATTAAAAAAATGCCATATTTCACATTGTTTACACTCTAGCATCTGCATCTATTGAGCAATCATCTTCAAACTTTATGGCAATGCTTATGACCATATGGTCTCAATTGAGTTTGATTATGGCTGAGATTGGTCAATTAGGTCAGGAGTTATGCCCCTTTTAATATTAAAAAAATGCCATATTTCACATTGTTTACACTCTAGCATCTGCATCTATTGAGCAATCATCTTCAAACTTTATGGCAATGCTTATGACCATATGGTCTCAATTGAGTTTGATTATGGCTGAGATCGGTCAATTAGGTCAGGAGTTATGCCCCTTTTAATATTATAAAAATGCCAGATTTCATTTTGTTTACACTCTAGCATCTTCATCTTTTGAGCAATCATCTTCAAACTTTATGGCAATGCTTAGCAATTATCTTCAAATTTTATGACATTGTAAATGACAATAATGTCTTAATTGCGTTTAATTGTGGCAGAGATGGGCCATTTAGGTCAGGAGTTATGCCCCTTTTAATACAAAAAATGCAAGATTTCACTTTGTTTATTCTCTACCAACTTCATTTTTTTAACAATCTTTTTAAACTTTAAGACAATGTTTATGCCCATAATTTCGCAATCGGGTTCAATTAGAACTGATATTGACTAGTTAATTTAGGAGTTATGCCCTTTTCACCATAAAAAAAGCCAGATTTCACTTTTACACTCTAGCATCTTTATTTCTTAAGCAATCATCTTTCTCAGGTGAGCGATCAAGGGCCATCTTGGCCCTCTTTTTTTTTTTTATTGGGCAGCAACATACTGGGTACCTTTGTTCTCTATACTATAATTAGATACCTTTACTTGCTTACATTTACATTGAAGTTCCTTTTGGAAGGCCATGAAAAATCCTTGCCATCAACAGCCTTTTGATCCGCAGTCATATATTTTATAACTGGACCATGGCATACTCTAAATACATTGTCTGCAGGATTTGAATCAACCGAAGAAGATCCAAAGTGATTTTTAGTCCATCCACTTAGCTGCATGGCCCATACAGCCTTAAAACCTCTGTCTTAATATATAATACAGCCCCTTTTTAACTAAGAATTTTGGGTAAAGTTTTGCATGCAAAGTACTTTCATCTCAGTATCCAGGTATGGCATTGATTTGAAGCATCTTAGGGGTATCATACTATCAAGGTAGATATCTCTTGATGGAATATGTTACAAATTATGGCCTCTTTTTATCTAAAAAATTTTGGTTAAAGTTTTGCATGCAAGGTACTTTCATGCTTAAATCTCAGTAACATGCATGGGATAGATTTGAAACTTCAATATTTTCAGTGGTATCATACAATAGAGACAGATAGTTTTTGAATATAATGCAGATTATGGCCACTTTTTGACCTAGACTTTTAAGTTAATGTTTTGCATGCAATATAAAATTTGGTTTAAGTTTTGCATGCAAGCTACTATCCAG